>JANEHU010000080.1:0-217148 GCA_027563435.1 Nasonovia ribisnigri
TGCCTTAATTGTTCATAAAAAAAGAAATATCCAATTATTTCATATTAATATTATTATTAAAGTACAGTGATCACCAATAAATTATGATATATTTTCAATCTGTGATAAATCATTTTACATAAATGGTCTAAATCAGTATATTTATGAAATTGTTACTGGACGTGCAACTCGTTTATAATATTAGTTGTTTTTGTTACTGAAAACATGTCTGAGTGAGAGTTTGTTTTACCAATAGTTTTAAATACTTTGATGTATGCGTGCACACTGCATCTATATGACAACAATAGAGAATATACAAACGGTAAAATAGGACCTCCAGTCAATATTTAGTGAGGTTTTCATTTTTATCATATCATCATATTATTCAATCCGTAGAAATGCAGAATTAATTAGATTGTATTAAAAATATTGTTTGATGTATGAATGTATGATTAAAATTAAATGTTATAAATTGTATAACATTTCCACAATACAAATACAATTTATCGAGAAAAACCCAACTGTAGACAATGCCCGATGCTGCGCCAATATATGACACGAGGAGTTGTCCAAAATAATTGGTATTTCAAATTCTAAATATACAAAAAATATCATATCGTATTATAATAATATACTTGTACACTATAACTTTTTTGCGATCATTAAAAACTGAAAATAACAGTAGCTGTACATATTATATCTAGACAGTATGTTTCTATATCATACTGCCTTATATTTCTTAGAACATTTTTATTATAATAATAATATTATATGATATTCTGATTCCATTCAGTACCCAATAACTGTCGATGCGGATATAGAAAGCGTGGGAATTGATGGTTTCAAATTTAACTCTTCGGCGATTTTTGATGTGAAACATCTTTAGTGACGGGTCAGTAAATTTTCGTTACGAAGCGTCGTAGAAAAAAAAAACGTTATTGACTTTGATATGTTTATCAATATGTATTATATACGGAGTGATTGGCGTTTCTTCATAACATTAGTATTTATTACTATTCGTGAGAGCCTTATGAATTCGTACACGATTTTTAGGGTTTATAAACGATATTATTATATTATAATAAATAATGTATTAACACATGGTTTTTTTGACGAAGATATTTTGGATGTAATATAATATAATATTACATTTGTTATCCTGATATATAAACTAATAAGTATACATTTCAATTGAATAAATGGGTATTGTTCAAACTTCAAATGGACAAACAAAGTTTGGTATTTAGATTAAGTAGCCACTTACCAGATAAGTGAATAAATGTACCTACACACTACAGAATTAAACAATGAATATAATGTCCAATAATATATGTAATTAGGCTAGGTTCAGTCATAAATTTTAAAAAGTTGTTGAGTGTTTAGAAAATCTGATGGATAATTTTTTTAAATTACCTGAAAAAAAACTGTACCTACATATCAGTATATCTTTTAATATAATATGATATGTGTATCATAACAAATATATTTTAAAATGACTACCTATATAATTTAAAATAAAATAATGAGCACACGAGTTATTAATGCCCGTATGCATACCTAAGTATGTGTCACATAAGACATGTTAAACTGTGCCTTATGTGACACATAAATTGACAATGCATATAAGACTTTTAAATGTTGTAACTTATAAAACTTTTGACTAGATCAGTGCTTGAAGTGGGAAAAAATAGAATGGGGACTCAAAATATGTGCACCTCAAAATGTAAATTTATTATTGATTAGGATATAATTAGAAGGGGTGCTCTAAAATATTTTTTAAAGAATTGAAGTACTCTGTCACGCACCACAATTCAAACACTGGTAATGATATTTTAAGTTTTAAATTCATTTAAGATTTTATATTTAACATAAGATTATTATATTTCAATTTTAGAGCCACCGTTCCTCTTGGTTTTTAGCATTGTTTAAAAGACCAAACAACTATAGTGTTGTACCCAAAAATTTAATTTTACCTTGCAACAATGATAAAAGTTTGCTTGCAAAATGGCCACCTTTCCTGAATGTTGCAAATGATATAATCTTAGCTGCGGTGGATCCATTACCAAAGTGGCAGTCCTTCAAAATAAAATTATTGGATGATGGGAAAGAGTAATGTGAGTTGTTTCAAAATAATTTGCGTATATACATACAAAAAGTATACATATTTTATACTATGTAAATGAATAACAAATCTAATTTAGTTTAAACACAGTATGGAAATATAAATTAGCTTTTAAATGTTTTATAAATTTATTTTATATTGTACCTACTTATTTTAAGTTTCCCCAAATATAAATAATATGAAAAAGGGCGGGTAAGTGTATGTCGCTCTGCTGTACAGTAGGTTACAAGTGAGTCACTGTAATGGATTGTGTTAGATTTTAATAATTTAATCCAATGATATAATATCATTGAATAAGAAAAACGATTCTGAGGGAAGACGGTCAGTCAGTCTATAATATCTTACTAAGTCTAAATGTATTTGATGATATTATTGTGAATAAACTAATTAATTTTAGTATTATAGGCATTAGTATTTACTATAGTTGGTTAAATTCATTTTTCTCAAAAAAATTATATTTTAAAATGCCATTGCGTGTATATAAAATATAACAATATATTCTAAAAGTTTCATATACCAACAAATAATATTTTTAAATTATATCAAAATAACTAAAATCATTATTCTTGGTTTAAATATGAAATTTTGTCTAAATTTGAAATTAAAATGTCTGTAAAAAATAAATGTGTTGATATATTTTTTAGATTTTTTGGTTACAGTATGATTTATTTATGAGAATTTTGTTTTTAAATTTTCAACACTTAGTTATAAAAACTGAACATTTTATAATTTTTTAATTACAATGATTTATAATTTTCGAGATTTTGACAAATTTTGTCAAAATTCGAACTTTAAATGCTTATAAAAAAAATCATGCCAATGTATTTTTAAAATTTTTCAACTGATGTTGTAACAATATATAAGAAAGCTTGTATTAAATTTTCAGACTTTTTGGCCCTCCAAATAAATATTTTATTGACAATTATAAAAAAAAAAACTAAAAAAATTGAAAACTAAAAATGTCTGTAAACAGCTCAAAACAAATCAAAATATTTTCAAAATTGAATGGTGTATAGAAAATGAGAATATAAACATTTAGTGAAATTTTCATGCATCTACAATTATTCGTTTTGAATTACAACCAAATAAGAAAAACGCTACATGAGAAATCGAGTGAATATCCTACGTTGTAAAATTATGAACTTAAAACACTCATAGAAATTTATTTTTAATTGCTTTTAGATATTTTATTTTTGATAAAAGTAGAAAAACTTACGTTAAATCTTGTGTTAAAATTTAAAACCTTAGATTTAAAAAAAAAAATTTTTAACTCTAAATAATTTTCAAATTTTCGTCATTTTTACGTATTTTGTCAAAATTTCAACTTTGAATGCTTCGAAAAAAAAATTGTGACTACAGATTTTTAATATTTTTCATGTGCCTTTGAAACAATATATTAGGAGATTCTATTAAATTTTCAAGAATTTTTAACGAATAAATAAAATGTTATTGATTTTTTAAAAAAAAAAAAACAAAAAGATTGGAAATTTAAAATGTCTGTAAACAGCTCAAAATAAGTCAAAATGTTTTGAAAACGGTATGTTATATAGAAACTGCTTATATAAACATTCAGTAAAAATTTCATGTATTTACCGTCATTTTTTTTAGACTTACACCAAAAACCAAAATCGATTTTATCGAAAATCAATGTTGCGTAAAAATTCCCGTTTTTTCCTTAATTTTCCATTTGTTTTTCACGGTACTTTTGAAAACTACTGGAAAATGTTTACTTTTGACCCCCCAAAGTACAAACTAGATTCACTTTCCTATCAGAAAAGGTACTATTGAAGAAAATCTAAGCACTTTTACTGTCCCAAAACGTGATGACAGACACAAAAAAAAAATAAAAAAAAAAACACACATCATTGTAAAACCAATACATTCATCGCTCCGCTCAGAATCTAAAATGTTCAGAGGATCCAAATTAAGCATTTAGATATTTAGATTAGATAGATTAGAATATTTAGATGTTCAAAATTGTTTTCGATATCAAAATCACATTAGTTCAACGGTCTGTATGATGTTATAAAAATGCAATTCATTTTTTATAATATTCAGCCTAAATATTGCCTATATAAAACTCCTTAGAAACGGAGCGTATCAAATGGATGAGAACGATAGTGACAGGAAATTATCTAAAATTAATGATATCATTAAACATTCTGAAATGATATTATTGTTTCTAAATAAATTATTTAATATTTTTAAACTTGAATGAAAAAGGCTCGAGATGCTTATAAATTACTTTGAATTAGTATGAATTTTATTATTCTTAGAGGTTAAAATGTCATTCATTACAATATTAACCATCATATTGTGTCCCTTAAAATGTTTACGTCCACATAAATCCTTTCCCAGAATCATCGGCATGTAACTAGGCGGGTCTATAGGGGGGGGGGGGCTAATCATACCTTGTGATTGTTAATGTCTAATGATTATCAAAACAAACATCAGGTCATAAAAAGAGAATCATTTAGTAAGATTATCGACAGTGATATTTTATTAGCATTGATACAATACGCTGTACAGTTATTAAATATATTATATTATACTTATTTTATTGTTTGCATTATTTTTTTAATGATGAGTTGAGAATGCGCTTTTTCTGTATGGTTCATACTAAACATTTATGTTATAGGACCGGCCATAGCTAGGATTGAAGGGAGGGTGGGGGATTTTCACCCCACGAGTTTAATTTTGAACTTTGGTTTTCTAGGACTCTAGCTATAACTATATCTGTCCTAGAACACATGGTGTCACTGCGAAATGAATTCACACGACTTGTCTTGTTTGCAGGAAGTGAAGAGCCTGCCGAGTTCGCTGAACGCGCTGCTCTACCTGTGCTTCAACGTCGGACCGGTGCTGTTGAAGGCAGTCGTCGCGCTCATGGCCTCCGTGGGATTTTTCCTGGTCGGCCTGTCCGTCAAGCGGTTCGGCCGAGGTCAACAGAAAAAACAACATCCCGCCAACGGGTCGGTGGCCGGCGATCACGAGGGTGGCCGCGGTAGAGGATGCGAAGACGACGACAACGACGATGACAGCGGTCGCTGTAACGACTACGATGACGACGGTGGTGGCGCGGAGTCGGGTGGGCTGATCGTCAAGTGTGGGCCCGCCGCCGGACGGTACCGCGACAAGTCGTACTTGCCGTTGCACCACGTCACCGTTCCGGGGTCGTCGTCGGTGGTTGTCGATTACGACCACTCGCCGGACTACGCGAGAGGACGATGACGATGAGACGATAGTAATACTACCTACCTATTTATATATTATGAAATATCTCGTTATTATTATAATATCGTCATCGTCGTTATTATTGCCTTCATACATCTATTATATTGTATACACGCCGTTGTCGCGCGATTTAAACGTTATTTATTCATTATTATTTTCATATACCATATTATATTATTATACCATGTACACGCCACGGGTGCCAGGTTAGGTTAGGTCAGGTAACCTAGCCTAACCCAATCTATAATTTATATATTATATATTATATATATATTTATATATTATGTGTTGTATCGAGAGCAATGTCCTATAACATATATTTTATACCTGTACATCGTCCCCCCTTCGGTTAGTTCTATTTGGTACCCCCGTCAGTCAGGAAAATGTAAATCTGGAATAATGGTACAAAAAATTATACATAGGTAGACTGTGGCATGGGCGGTGAGCGACGTTTATTCATAATATATTTAAAAATCATCTGTCCCGGCTATTTTGGGTGACCGTGTTCAACCTAACATGGAGGGTGTGGTCAAAAGCGTATAGTTATTGTATGCAATATATAAGCGTAGGGATTCAAGTTTCGGGAATTTTTTTTGAACTTGTTCACATCACATTATCATGAATTTGATAGAAGTTGATTTGTGTGACGTCATCATCTCTGTTGTTTTCGTCCTTCATACATAGAATCATTTATGCCGTTATATGTATCGGTTTTCGATTTTTTTTTTCACTATATTTTCGATAAAAGTTGTCGGCTAAATTAACACTCCCCCAATAACGTATGTTATGTTCTTCTACTTATGTTTCGACCAACTCTAACACGGCTCTCCATGACATCATATTGTCGCTTTATATATCCACCTACCTACAACTGAAGTAGAACAAAGATGGGGAATATCAACAACACAGTAATTATTATTAATACACAACTACTACACTAGTGAATATAATACGTGGTTTAATGAGACCTCGGGTGCAAAAACCGTAACACAATATAATATAATTTACACGAGTATGTGACCCTTACGTGAGCTACTATGTAAATACATATTATCCGAGAATTTCAACTCGTTCCCAGGTCCAGGCCCTGACCCTCTGCACGCGGTTCGACGTATCAATATATTCATTAAATAATATTATTATCAGTGAAATTAATTCCATCGTATAGACGGTTCACATTAGCTCATACTCGTCGCACATGAAAACACCCTCCATTCTGTTCGGATCGGTCTTGCCAGGGCAAAAGCGGCGAAATCGTTATGTGCCGTGAAAAAAATTCGGCAGAACAGTTGTAGTGCATCATAATAATATAATACATCGGTAGGTAGGTGGATACTGCTCCTGATACGCCCAGATTTCGACATCAGATTTTATGACCGTATATATGATATATATGTCGCAAGTTCCCAGAGGAGATTACGATTAAAGGGGGTGCGGAAATAACCTAAACCCTGCGCTGAAACTGCAGTGACGTCGCCCCTATAATATATATATATATATATATATATATATTATATATACGCGTTATTTTTTATTTTTGGACTTCTTTGACGATCGAATCCGCCCGAAAATGCTGAAATAATTCGTTTCAGTTTCTGGGGAAAATACATACCATATAAATTCAACGGAATCGCCACCTCCAACGCATACAGTGTGTATATATATATATATGTGTATGAACGATATAGGTTACACTTGTGAAAAAAAAAACTATTGATACACATAACACATTATATTAATGTATAATATTATACCTACTATACTTACTTTGTTGAAGAACATTTTCACGTGAGAGATTTATCGAAAACTTTTGGAACATCACCACCATACCTATGCATAATACGCTATCGTCGTACTATAAATAATGGTTGAAAAAAAATTACATTTCACTCGCTTACCTTATTGTACACAACTCGTGAATGTTACTTACAAGTTCAAAATGTGTACCTAATTATCATAAATCAAAATACATTTTTGTGGCAACTCCAGTAATAATAATTAACGTGCAGTGTATTTAAGTTGTACGAAATATTTGTTATAAATATATATATATATAAATAGTTGTTTTGTATATAAAAAAATATGTTTTATTTGTATATATATATTGTATGATATATTTTGATTATATTCATTAAAAATAAAAACAATTGAAATAATTATGCTGATTAAGCAATAATAAGAGTTGACATGTTTTTTTTTCACAATAACACCATTGTACAATTATTATACAATTGTAATAGTGCCCTTGTTAAACATTATAGAGCTGTTATAAGAGAAAATAAATATTTATTTTTGATATAATATTTCCCGTTGATAAGTTATAATAATTATGTCCACATCTATACAGATTTTTTGGTAAAACGTTTAAATATTGACGTCGTTTATAGGTTCATATCATAATATTATGTTTATATTATTTTTAGTAAGTACTTACTTTTTGAAAGGTATTTATGGTTTTTTCTCTTCAGTCTTTAATTTCATTGGATTAATTGGAAAACAAAAATGGTTTTGACATTTAAATCTGAATCTTTAATTTAGCCTAAATCACTACTAAAGAGTAAGGACTGACAATTTATATTATGATTGTGTTTAAAATGCGTTTGTTTTCATTTATTTATATGATATTATAAAAAGAAATAATCGCAATATATTAATTTGTTGTCAAGATCAAATATTATTTTGTATTTTCAGATGATTTGTCAATAATTCTACATTTGCATATTTTAAAAGGCAGGGAAATGTTAGGTCCTTTCACGGGGTACAACAGCCTAACTGTCAAAACAATACAAGCAAAAGATTATACACGAGTAAACATAATATATCTACGACAGTTCATGATACGCTTCGTTAAAATTTAAAATGTTAGTTCCTACACAAAATTAAACACATTTTCTTTCTTTATTTACAATTTAGCCTACTTCACTACCTACTAAGAAGGAGTAAAGACTGGCAACTTTTATTGTTATTGTGTTTAAAATTCGTTTTAATTTATATATTTAAAATTATGAAAGAAATCAATTTAATATATTATTTCTTTGTTGTCAAGATCAAATGTTATTTGCACTATATAGTATTTTTTCTACGTCTTGTTTTTCTATGTTATTATTTGTAAATACTTACGATATTTATCTTATACCTAGAACTTACTCATGAATAGGTTTCCCTGATATGTCCCACATAAGCCTAATTGTAATAATATATATTATGTGACTATATAGTGACATATATAACGGGCAAGTAATTTAATCAGAGACATATAATTTTTTAATTAATTACACAACTAGGTCAAAGCACTAAAATCTGACTGCACCATGGGTTTTAGAACAAAATACACATTGGTATAAAAATCAAGCAATGTAATTTTTTTTAAGTTGTAACTACTACTTACCATAGAATTTATGCCAAATTTGTATGCATTTCGGTCAAGTTTAAGATCCGAGTTGAAAATTTCAAATTATATACTAAAATTAATTTGTAAGTTGTGTTAAAAATATAGACTATGGACTTTAGACATTGATATTTTAAAATAGTTCAAGTTTACACAAATTAGACATTTTATCATATCATTGAAATTATTAAGTATGGTAAAATCTCATATTTTGAATACCACGAAACACAGTAAAACGTGGTACACTCTACGGTAGGTTATAGGTACTATGAAAAACATTATGCTTCAGTTAAGTTAATTACCTTTTAGATTCTGAGAGGAGCGATGAATGTATTGATTTTACAATGATGTGTGTTTTATTTTTTTATTTTTTTTTTTATTTTTGTGTCTGTCATCACGTTTTAGGACAGTAAAAATGCTTCGATTTTCTTCAATAGTACCTTTTCTGATAGAAAAGTGAATCTAGTTGGTACTTTGGGGGATCAAAAGTTAAAATTTCCCAGTAGTTTTCATGAGCGCCTGGAAAAACAAATGAAAAATTAAGGGAAAAACGGCAATTTTTACGGAAAACCAATTTTCGACAAAATCGATTTTGGTTTTTGGTATAACTCTAAAAGAAATGACCGTAGAGACATGAAATTTTTACCGAATGTTTATATATGCATTTTCTACACACCATAGCATTTTCAAAATATTCTGACTTTTTTATATTGTACATCTAATTAATTTTTTTTTTCGTTTTTGAACTGGACCTTTTTACGTGCTATCGAGAACCGAAAGAGGAAACATTTTGACATTACTTCTCCGTCGTTTATTGTTGCAACAATAACAAACATTTTAATTTTATAACAACAGTATCCTACAGATGCCTACTAGCTTCCGAACTTTTCTTAGCTCATGCTAGTACAAATGTGTCCAGAGAGAAGTGCTTCTAGGGCTTATACAATCAAACAATATGGTTACATAGGGTGACGGCTTGAGTCCTGGCCTCCTGAGTCTTCTCGACCCGTTGGTACTTGCTGGCCCGTCAGTATTTTGTTAGCCCATCGGTGCTTGCTATCCTGTCGGTATTTATATTTTTTGTTGAACTGGATCTGTTCGTTATTATTTTATATGATATTCCTGTCATTGTAAAAACTCTCTCATTGTCGTAGTAGTCACTTAACCTCGTACATAACCTATATGAAAGAGAAATGAATAATAATTGTATACATTATTTAGATTTATTCTTTCCCAACTCGCGAACTAGGCAGGTACTTGGAATCCATTATGATTTTTGAAAGTTTGAAGTCTTACAAAAACTTTCCGAACAAAAAAGAAGCTGCCGAATTAACTTCTGACTGGATCGACAGAGGTATACTGAAATAACTAGATAGCGTTTGAGACTGAGGCATTTACCCTTTGCTTCTAAAAATATAGTCCCAATTGGCCTACATAAATAATGCGCCATTCTATCTTATATAATTAAATTTAAATTACATTTTTACATTAAAATATAAAATAAAAAAAACAAATTACCTTCTATCAATTAATAGGTAATTGAGTAAGGGTTGACTCGAAAATATTCAAAGTTATATTTGCCCACTACCAGCGCGTAAGGATGATAAAAGAGTAAATAATTAACCTTGTTTTCTTATTATATTAAAAAAAGTACCTAGTTGACAGTATAATTGTAGAAGAAGCTGTAGATGTATTTGGTATCGGTATCCGCATTTTTTAAAGAATAAATTGTTCTGGAAAATTTTTCTTTTGCAAAAATTATATATATATAATATTTATTTATTTTATGTAAATGTATAATAAATAATACTTCATAATTTGACAATATAAAAAAATAAATGCGCTTTTTTGTTTTTTCTGAATTAAATTTGTCTTCTTCGAGTTTTTAATGTATTATCACCACAAGTTAAGTAATAAATTATTTAATAACTTTTAGTTTTTAAAGTAGTTTTTACTATTTATATGGATGCAGTCCATGATCTATCAAATATTTTTATATGGTCAGGTGAAACTTCAAAATGGCCTACTTGAAACCTGAAATTACGCCCCTGATTTAAGAATATTACATAAACTCAACAGTGTTATAGAAACAACTAATTATTGAACTGGATCGGATTTCATCTCATGTTTGATCGCAATTATTATCGTTATTATGTAGTTTATAGCCGAACGGCTTGCTATAATTTCAACTAAAGTGCTCGGTGCGTCGTCGTTTTTCAGCAGTTGTCTTTCGATCTTTGCTCTGTGTTTCTGTTTTATACTCAGTTTTTTGTATATTTTTAATCGTTACTGTGATCACCGAGCCCATTAATAAATCATTTGATAAACAATATTGGTATAGCAAGTCGTTGTCTCGATCACAGTTTTGTTTAGATTTTAATATATTATTTGAAAAACTGTTTGGTAAAACTCAACTATATTACTGGAAATCTACGAATTTAATAATATTCGTAATATAGCTAGGTAGGTACCTATATAATAAAATATTTATTTACCTAAACACAAAGTGAACAATTGAAATGTCTTGTTTCGTGTTTCATAGAAATCTGCGATAGTGAATTTATATAATATTACATAAGGCTGATTCGCATTAATATTAAACATTTTATTTAACTGCTCAGATTTCCATTGCGATAACAACATATTATATTGTGCAGAATACTTTTAGGAGAGCTCGAATGTCAACAGTAGGTACTACAGTAGGCAGTATAACTAGCTGGTCGATAGTAATGCAATAATAGTTTTATTGTACAGCATTTCGTTTATAACCGTTCTTCATGTTTACACTAGTACACTTTTAAAAATAATCTGATCGTTTATCAATATTATTGTTTTATAGGTACGTTTTGAATTTTTGAAAGCCCGCCGGCACCGATATGTTGTTCAATGTCGACCAACACGACGTAGTTATAAGCGCCACATATCTATTGGAAATATGATATATTTATCTCGAAACAGATCCAAACGTACCTACTAATAAAGAATAATTATTGAGGACATACCATTATTGTGTTCAACATTTTTCAGCCACAGGGCGATTCGATAAAATCACTTAAATCTAACTATTACCTCGTCTGATGACTGTTGAATACGAAATGTAATATAATAGGAACATTTAATCCGACACATATATACATTATTTGTATTACCTGCATTTTATAGTACCTACTATATTATTATACAATAATTGATTATCTGTACAGCGAATAGGTACCTATTCATTATTTTTGAAAACTATAGATGCGCGTAATTTTAAAAACTTTATACTAACCATTATTTTTTATGCTGCCATGCCCTACAACACGTTGGAACCATCACTATAACGGACTTTTGATTTTACACGACCATCTGACGTAGGTATAGGTACTCTAACGAAAAGGAACTGACGAAGTGTATACAAAATAGCGAAAACAGGGTAGGTACACCGTATAATTAAATTACCCATATTGCTCAGTACCCTATACATATTTTTGAATTCTGTTTGCGGGTCACGCAACTATACTATTGGATCATCAGTCTCCTGCAGCCAGAATTCTAAAATATGTATATAGGGTACTGGGTAATGTGGGTAACTGAGTTATAGAATGTACCCAGTTCTCCCGGACACACGGTATTGTATTTATACACGATTTTAACGTTGCAAAATAACGTATTGTAATAAACGTCGGTATTGAATGGCTGGTTACATGGGTAATAATGTCGTAACGATCATCGATGGTAAATAAAGTATCGAAACTATAATACTAAGGAATATCACAATAATGTCGCTGTTTTGTGTGTGCATAATGATAATGGTAAGTGGCACGGCGCAGCAGCTGAAATCAATCACGCAACGTGATACTATCCGCACACGCGTTTTGATAAACCAGGGGTAGGTTTACCTTTGTAAAAAAAATATTATTTCATTGCTGAAAACGTTTAAAATTAAATAAAAAACACGATTGATGTATAATTGTTTTAACAGATACGTGTATAATTAATATTTTTGTCATAACATAATATGTATTTCACTAAGATATAAACAATAAAACACTTTGCCGATTAAACGATTAGGAAAATAATTCTAGAACAAAATATTGATTGGACTAAGCACAACATATAATATTATAGTTAGTTGTAGTGGTAAAATAGTAGGCCGAAACGCCGTCCTTGTTATGAAAATCACAATTTACTACTTATATTATTAATTATTTTTAATATATTTTTTTGTTCACATAAACACAAATTAGTTCTATATACAAAGTAAAATCACCACATTCAAATAATTTTCACTAAATAAAACAAATATAATATATGTATTATGTATATACAATATTATTATGTATATATAGCGTCAAACAAATGATTTTTTTTTTATATTTATTTAATAAACCGTGTACTCAACTTGAATTTTGGACTTAACAGTTTAATGGAATTCGAGTAGGTACACGTTTGCACTCAGACTTTATCAAACTTCGTTCTAAAATATAAATCTTCTGTGAATTAATTTTAATATAGAATTAATGTAATTTCAACACAATAAAATCAATGTTTGTTGAATGAAAAAATTATATTCTGCACGTCACGGGTTATTACGGACATATGAACACTATCTTGTGACTGTGAGGCTGGGCTTTTTTTGCTAGACAGATTAAAAAAAATCAACTCAATCAAGTAAAAAGATTTTTGAGTAAAAAATATGTAACTAAGTTAAGTCATTAGTTATATCTCTTGTAAGTTTATAATTTTGTTTCACCACACAAATTAAATTGAAACTTATTAAAACAACAAAATGTACTAAACAAATTTAATTTATATAGGTATTGTATTTTTATTTCTTGGTAGTTGAGAGTACTTAAGGAGCTACATTTCCCAAGACATCTTAATAAAATAACAATAAGAAGAATAATAGAACGTTATCTATAACTCAACTTGTATTAACTACACTCTTTAATTCTCCCAGTTCATCACTATTATTCTTCTGTATACAGAAAAAACGTACCATAAAATAATGTCCATACATCAATTATAAATATTGGCTGCTCTGCAAACACATAGTATACGATTCATTAGTTATTAATTATTATTGTAATATTATTACAATACTTTAATGATTGAAATTTGAAATGTTAAAAAAAAATCATACAACGCATCCATTTATATATCTCTATAATATATATATATTTATATTAATTTTATTAATGCTACTTTATATTAAACAATACATCTATTCTTATAATAATAATATTAATAATATCCTACAAACATACTCAAAGCATGTCTAACAGAGTACAAAAAAAAAACACATAACCATTACCCTCTTAAGTTATCAAGTGATATGTCTGTTGTAACATGTTAATACAAGTTATAAATTACTAAAACTAATACGTTTAAAAAAGTTGCTTGAGACAAGAGAATAGGTTTATACTATGAGACGTCATTCACTTATTAAATTTAATAGCTTATAAATTTAAACTAGGTATATAATAATATATCATATATGTTTTTCGTTACATAAAAATATTACATTTTTTTTTTTAATCATTATTTCTATAATATCACATCATAAATAATTTTGATATGTTTTCGTTTTGTTTGAGAATTTATATTTCATTTACCTACACGTAGCTATTACACATAATATAATAATAATATGAGTGCGCTGCTCACCCGTATCAGCAGCGCGTCAAGTACAAACGTGACTTCATTACGCTTCGGTTACGTCGGTGTGAAAAACACGATTATCACAACACAGCTGCTGCTGTTGGATAGGGACGAAGCAAAATAATAACATCGTTTTTATAACAGTAAGCATAATATTACGTTTTAATGATATGTCCAGAAGATATTTCATG
Organism: Nasonovia ribisnigri; assembly: GCA_027563435.1. Lineage (NCBI taxonomy): Eukaryota > Metazoa > Arthropoda > Insecta > Hemiptera > Aphididae > Nasonovia > Nasonovia ribisnigri. The sequence goes on from JANEHU010000080.1 coordinate 14,558, forward strand.
CCCTGCACGGTAAGTGATAGAAAAAAAAAAAAAACACGAAACAATAATAATATAAGTTTGTTACAATATTTTATGCTAGTATCAGTAATTATTATTGTTTCGTATTAATTTATAATTTTTTTTTTTTTTTACGTCCAAGAGGCTTCAATAATTATTATATTATACACTTGATATTATTATCGTATTACGGTTATGTCCACCTGATGATTAAAGTATATTTTTACAACCAAACGATAAATAATTAATACTCTTCGATTATGTGATTACAATCACGTAGCGGACGAATTCACCTATTTCAATTGTACCTATCTGCCTAATTTTACAGCATTATATTACCGATAACATAATAACGACAATTATGGTGTATCCGAAAAATAATTATTTAGTGGTTAAAATTGGATTTTATCCTCGTATATAGGTGGGTAGTATGATTACAGTATAATATTACATTAACGTCGGGCGAATGTTTAAGTGTAGGCAACGATCTCCAAAAATCTGTACTTATAACAATACGGAGTATAATCAATGATTTAAGCACGCTTATCATTTCTGTGTCGGTTAAATTATGGTTGACAATAATAAATAGTTATTTTTTTTTTATATATATATTTTTATTCATACGATGGATGTGTGTGACTAGTGAGCGAAAATCAATCGCAATATACTAATTAATATCGAAATCAATGACGACAATATTATTTAGAGTTTTAAAATAATAAGTCGACTAAAGGCATCCAAGAAAAATCTAGAAAGGTCAAGTCGTTAGCAGGAAGTGTATTTTTTAGTGTATTAACTGAAATAATTTACCGTTTTGCATAATAAAAATAATAATGAGAAGGAAATATACGAAAATAATGAAAACAGAACAACGGGAGATCTTCTTCACGGAATTACTCATAATAATAATTTCCAATCTCCAATAGCTCTTCGAATCGTAAAATATACTTTTAACGATAAATGATTATGAATAATTAATTAGATTTAAAGCATTGATTTTGTTTTATGTAATTACTCAATAGTAACGATGTTTGTTGTGTGATCGACAACACTTTATTTTATGGCCATGACCGACAAATTATATTGTACGCCGTTAATCGATTATACATTTTTACTGCGAAGATTGTCCCTACACAGTACCATGATTAAGGTGGATAATATAACTTATGTTTTTACATATTTTATTGGTTATTCGATGATCAATGATCATACACCTGAACAAATAGCTAGATTACACCAAAACGTGTTTCATGACCAATCTAAAATTTGGATGGCATAAAATAATTTTTACTACCTATTCAAAATTAAGGTATAACGCTAAAAATAATTTAAGCCTTTATATTTTAAAATATGTTAACCATTTTGTTTTTTTACATCTTAACGATCACATTTTTAGTGGATACAATGTATACCCAACTTAGTATAAACATCCGCTTTAAGGGAAGCGGGTGTTTTCTCCGTTTTACAAACGTAGGGCTTGCCAAATTTGTAGACATCTAATACATAAAACTAATTTCCATGTTGCGCGTTTATAAGACGGGTACAAAATTAGGATATGTAGGTTTGGCGTCCTCTTAAAATATTAATTACATAAATGTTAATTTTTTACGTTTTTTGCTTTAGAGAGTATTATTTTGTAGTTAATTTTCTTAATATTATCGTATTGAGTATTAGTTTTTTGGATGATTCTAATTTAGACACAATATGGTTGCGCGTATATTATTGGGCATGCAAATTTTGAGTTGATCTTAAATGTCTAAATCATAATGCTGATTGTAGAATCGATGATCGTGATGTCCAATTACATAACAAATCACTAAGGATGTAACATGACAGTTTTTAATGCTCACTCCGTAAAATAATAACCACCAATGACGTGTATATCGCTCATCTGACGATAGTAAGAAATACATCAATATATTAATATGGAATTTATTTTAAGAAGGGTCCAGCAAATTGCACTTTAAATAGATCTGGCCAAACCACATCCACGATGAACTTAAGAGGTGACTCCGTTCATTTCAAAGATCATCGATTCACCCCGTTTTTGTTATCAAGGTGGTGATCCTTTTAACGTAAGACACTCATTATTTCAGAAGACAATAATAGTATTAAGATGTTACAAAACAAAACTTTTGGAAAAAAAATATAATTTGACTATTTTTATCGTTATAATTTTTTTAAGTTTTTACTCTTTTTAATGACATTATACATTTTTTTAATTTCATTAAACGAATATTATTCGTGGGGAATTTCGATGCATAAAAATCACAATTTGACAAGTAGTTTTTTTTAGTTACAACTTGGTATTTAAAACTTAAATTTAACACAAGCTGAGAACTAAAAAACACGTTGTCATTAAAAAAAGAAAAAATTACAAAATAGTAAAAACTAGTTTAAAAAAAATTTGTTTTTAATGACTTACAATTAAGTAAAACACGTTTATAGTTTTTGAAATAATAATTGTCTCATTGAACCCCGAAATATGCCACCACGGTTATAATTTTTTTTTTAGCTTGTCTTTTCCAAACACATTTACATATTATGATACATTTTAATTTGGTATTTATGTGCTGAGATAGGTTAGTTAATGATTCTGTACTTAATTAATAAATAGTTAGTAAGCTCAACAAATTTGCATTATATTATCACTATAGTTTATAAGTACAAACATAATAAGTAATTACATTATTATATTAATTACAACAGTTTTATCAAATTTACGTTTTAATCGGTGCTTAGGTATGTGAAATGCATTTGGCGTTTTCCACGAATGGGATAAAATATGCATTTTGTACTACAGGTACCTCTATTTCAATTATTCAGCCGAAGACTATTTTCGTTTACCAAGGTAATAATGATTTATATGCCCGAATTGGGCTGAAATGAGTGGCACGCGATGTTTGAAAAGTTAATATTAATTCTGAATGTGAAATAACGTTATTGAAATGCACGAATGACTAAATCCATATCATTTGACCTGGGTTCATGTACAAACAAATAAACAATATTCGTGCATTAAGTATGCATATATTTTCTCATCGATTTCTACTCTGATTTTAAATAATTTATTACTATGATATGATATGTAGACGATGTTCTAAATTACAATAGACCAGACAGCATAAAGTTTAATTGAGCAATTCGTAACCTATTTTTCACCGTGGATAAAATTGATTTTACTGTATACCAATAGTTATTATTTTCTATTTAAAATGCACACATATAGTGGTGCATTTTTCATTTCCCTGTAGAAATAGTAAAATTATTTGACTAACACAGCATTATGGACTGTATAATAATTCCTAAGCGACGATAATAATTGTTACCAAAAATTCGTTTCGTAATAAGTAATAACATATTATAATATTATAATGTTAAACAATCGTAGATACTGATAAATTCATCTACGGCTATTTCATTATTATAATTTACAATTGCATGACAATCGGAAAAGTTTATAGATTGAGATCACGTATATTGTTTATTTGTTTGTTAGGAGGAATAGAGTTCAATTTTGATCTAACATTTAGTAAAAAAAACTAAACAGAGAGTAGTTGTGTTATAAAATACTTGTATAATTGATATAACTATAATAAATACATTACGCGCATTCCCCTGTCAGAGATCTCTTCAACTTTCTACGCATCAAGTCCGTTATGAATTTTAGGTATTATACCTATACCTACCTATACTTCTAAACCATAATATAATAACTTGTATACATAAACTAAATGAGTCCTCCCTGGGGTGCAAAGACCTCATATTTTACAAAGATTCTGTCCTCTTTTCATGGATGTTATTATTAGTTAACGTTTTGGAATAAGTCTAAAATACTTAAGATATATACCAGTTGTGTACAATTGGACAATCATTAGAAGACATTTTTTATATTTTTTTTTTTTTTTTTTGACATATTCAGTTCTATAAGTCTCTATAATCTAGATAAGATATGTTTATGTTTATAACACGTCATAATATACGTATTAAATATGGGCTGGGAGACGAAATAGTAAGTTAGGTATGTTCACACGTCCCGTATAATGTAGTCCCTCCTCGGATACAAACAGGGCTCGTGACTTTTAGAATTTGCATATTTGTTTTGAGACACCCAAGTGGGTTATAAATTTGTTATTCAAGAAGTAAAATATGAATATCGTATTTATTTGCATCTTTCAGGGGCTATAATTTACGCTTATATCATAATTTTAAAAAGGGACAAAAAGGTAAAATGTCTAGAAAATCATTATTCATTATACTATAACTGTCAGATAATAATATATATCCGTTTCATAACCAAAATTTAAATATTTATGAATAAAATCTTTTTTTAAATATATTATATACTTATGTAACGCTGACGTTTATCAATTCATTACTTTCATTACGAGTTGGTAAAATATATATTGAAAAATACAACTGTAATCACGTTGTTAACTTTTTTTACATAATATTTGATAAAATTATTAGTGCATATTCAAGCGCTTATAATATTATGATTGTTTTGCAGAGAATAAATTATCATCACAGTCATTGTCAATTTGTTCGGAAATTCATGTCACTAGCATTGCTAATTGATTTATGGATACACTTTAACTTTACACGTCGACTTAAGTGCAGATACTGGTATCGCACATTATATTGATATGTAATATTGATTTTGATTTCTGAGCTAAACATTATTATATATCATTACACTATAATCTATTATGGTTTACAATATACATTATGGCCCATTACAATACGCGTATATAGGTATACCGTCGTGATAGGGCTTGGTGGTTAAGGTTTTATGAATCTTATTTTCAGGTATGGATAATGCAAACAAATGTAGTAAGTACACGACAGCAGCGCTAGTAATAACAATTACCTAGGTAATGATTAATATTACACTCAAAGGTAAGTTAAATGAATTACAAGCGAATCTCTTCGATGTGACCAAAACGATAATATTACAATGATATATTATTGTAATATAGAGGCACCGAATTGGTACGTTTTAATGTTTTATTATTGTTTATCGTTTTATAATGTCCTGCAACCGAAATCGTCATATCGTAGAAAAATTATAGTTTACTAACTACTGATAAGCTTAGTCCTGAGCAGTGCACAGATAATATCGTGTATGATAAAGTATGCACGCGAACATATTATTTTGCAACGTTCGCTCGTACCTTCATAATATTAATGTGATCTCGTGTCTAAACAACATTATACTGATCGATTGTTAAAATTACGAAACCCTGAATATTTATAGCATATAGACGTACCAATTCGCCAACATAACTACTATGGCTGCGATGAATAAAATATCTGTTACTGTAAATTACGCTATATCCGAGAATAATGTCATTCGCTGGTCATTGACGTTATATTAGTCTATGAGGATTGTTATTTTTTTTTCTAGTCAATAATTATGTTGATAACAGTCAGATACTGGATATGTTTTATAAATTGTGATTATACTGTTTTCTTGTCACTAGACGAGTTCAGTCTAGGTATAGGTACCCATTAATTAGGTATAGATGCGCAATGGTAAGGCGACCACTGAATTAATTTTTAAAAGTTAGTTACTGGGTTAAACTGATGACAATTTTTCGGCTATGGATAAGGTAGGGTTAGGTTTTTTTCTCATAGGTACGGAACACGGTTTCTTAAATACGATCACACGTGCCAAGAAATAGCTGCTTGTGAAAAAAAGAAAACTGTAAGAAAACGTGATCAAATTATTATATGGTAGACAGTATAGACTATGAAGGAACCAACTGGAAATAGTTCTGTTACGGGCCCTCAAGGGGCTACCAGTTCTGCAATTGCAAATAAATGTTGTGCTAGTCAGGGGCCAGAAAAGTTGTGAAACAGAAATAAACTCTAAATAGGTATAACATATTATTTAAATTTTTAATGTCCTATAAATAATATATAGTTTATAAGTAGTAATATTTGTGCGTAATATATTATTAGCAAGCCTGGAGTTATACAAAATATATATACGTACAAGGAGGGTGGGCGTAATCATCAAAGATTTCCAACTGAAAATTCCGAATTTACTAACTAAAACTATATAGGTAGTTTTCAAAGTTTGAATATTATGAATTTGTTCAAAAGTAAATTTAGCGGAAAATAGTTTTCAATAAAGTAATAAAAAAAACAGTTCAATTTCAATATTAAATATTTAAAATTAAGACAATTTAATATTAGAAAATTATATTTTTTTAAATGTTTAATATACATGAGTTATAATATTAATAAAGTCATAATTGATTATTAACCATTATTTAATCCATAGCAACCAATTAATTTACTATTTTGAGAGCAGTGAAAGTATATGTCGTTATTCAAGGGAGAAAAACACTTTAAAAAATATATTTTTTTCAAAAATGTTGTTTTTAACGACTTGAAATTATGTAGGTCAGAATAATATTTTCAAAAACGTTGGTGTTTTCCGAAATAATGAGTGTCTTAAGTTATATGGATCACTCTGTATACATATAATGTATTATTTGATGTCCATATGGACCTGTAAATTAATAGTTTGTTTTATTATTATTATTAATCAATGATGTACCTACCATAATAATAATAATAGTTGCACACATAAAATCTAATATTATTGTGCGATTGTAGGAATTTCGGTTTAAGGACAAATTCTCATGGAAACGTTAAAAACGAGGTTTGGAAAGCTAAACATGGCAATAGTAATATTATATTACTATAGTATCGTGTAGACTGTAGACGATACGCCCTTGATCTTGGATAAAAAGTTGAAGAGATCATTAATGCAAATATAATATTATATAGGTACGTAGGTATTATACGTGCACGAGATATTTCAAGTAGGTACGCGGGCCGAGTTCGCTGCGTTTGGAAGGAAAAATAAAGAATATAAATATGTATATATAAGTTGTGTGCACGATGCATTTTTAACACAATGATAATATTGTGATATATTATGTTTATATATACATATTATTATAATTATTATTATTATTGTAACGTCTCACGAGTCCTTATGCGCTGCGCACTTTCTTTAATTAACTACACCGTAAAATGAAAAAGTCCGAACAGTTTTTTCGATTTACGCAAGTTAGCGTTGTTTGCATTTTCCGTTCGCTTCGATCCCCGCATATTAAGTACTTACTTTCGGTCCTATTTGAAACCTATATGTTTACACAATCTGAGACCCAGAGTGTGTACAGTGCACTAATACGATGACATAATTTAATTATATATTTTCCGTCAAATACGTGGAAATATTATAGCTATAATATTTGCATTTGTAAAAAGTATAAAAGTTTCAAAATAAAATTGATTTATTAATAATTAAAACCTCGGAACTTTATCTTTCGGGGCACATATTTTATACACTGATTAACCAGTGCCTACGACGACGTTAAACGTTTTACCGAATACCGTTGAACGATATTATATTCTAGTTAATATTATAATTTATCATAATTCGATCCGTCCGCTACAGAGATTATAAGATAGATACATTTCGTTGATTGAAATTATTTAAAATTTGATAACCTTGAAACCACTACCATAATAATATATACTAATAATAATAAAATGTACAATATAAAATATTAATGTAAAACAACAATATTAATGTACAATCCATATTTCCTAGGTATTAGGTACTCGCGTTACACTTATAATTTATAGGCCCTCGAAGTATATTGTATTATAATATAACATTCGATAAATTATATTATGGCTAAAGTATTGAATTTATTTTTATTTTGTTTTTCTACGTAAAATCTAAATTTCTTATTAAAAAATGAGCTCAGTGACGCAAAGTTGTATCGATTTCGTAGTGTTGTACGTGTCTTACAACATTATGATTATATATTGTTATTTACGTAAAATAATATTATTATGTTTATAGTAACATTCGTCAGCTTATAATTGTTCATCCATCTGTAATTATTACTACACGACCGGACACTGAACTATAAAACAATATTAATACCATTGATACTACATTTATATTTTCACCATTAATATAGCGTATGTGATCAAAATCAAATGTTTTAGCTAATGGTTACACGACTTGACCTAAAGAACATAATATAATATTAATTTCTGAATAATATACTCACGGGTGTAATATAACGCTTAGGGGTTAACTTTAAGAGAGTGTTTCAACGCGAACAATTCAATAATAATATTGAATTTACATTATAGGAATATTATATCAATTTTCACAACGTAGGTTAAACAACAATCGATGACAAACATAGTACGTGTATTGTACTGGTATAATTTTTTTTATGACGATCGAACACAGCAGTACATTAAATAATAATACTACTTAAACGTCTATGCGCATGCTGCACCACGATTGGCATATAGCTATTTCGTCATCGATCTTTCCTATATACAACACTATAATACCAAATTGGAAAATACGTGTCAATATAATTTCCACTTCAACTAACTGCAAAACGAGCTAATGGGCAATATCCGTTTATTGTGCTGTCATAATATATTTATATCGTTATGCCTTCAGAGGTGTCAGCTCGGTGAATATATTCCGTGCACAATCTACTAGTCCAAGAGCTACTGACGATTTGACCTTACCAATTTTAGCTCACTTTATTTTTTTATAATCTATAGATTCAGGCTTTCTGAATAAAATCAAAAAAAAATCAACAGCAGTGTAGCCTGTCTCGGGAGAGGGACGCGTCTGCCACCAACTCCAAATGATTCTAAATTATTTGAATATGTTATAAAAATATCGAAACAGTGTACTGAACATTTGTGTACGGTAAAGTATGCGAATTATCTATAGTATGGAATCCTATACCCAACAGAGTTATAGACCTATGTCCTGTAAACGATCGTTTTGATTGTTTTATTTTGAATAGAAAATATCTACATCGTTTTCTGTATTTACCTATGTATTAAAAATGCACGCATATACCGTGAATATATATACAACATTTAATATAAATTACTTGGAAAGTTCGTTTTGGTTAGATTAGGTATAAAAAGTATAATATTTTATTATTATTGCTTTTTTGTGAAAAAAAAAAATACGGTAAAAACTGAAAATACTTAATTATTATGTAGATTATGTTAATTAATTTTCATGTCAAGAAAAAATTACTAGCACAAATAATTTTGATATAAAGTTTTAATATAATATAATATATAGGTAATAGGTATATATAATATATTTATATATTTATTCGCGGTCATGCCTAATAAACGTAAAACAAGTATTTTACATTTTTAAGTGTATCGTACACAAATCGGTTAAAAAAAATCCTGTAAGAATACCTCAACGAACACTCAAAGTACCTAACCTATCCAATTATGTTTACAATATAAATTATATTATTAAACTTTCGTGGATTATTATTGTAAAATTATAATTTATAATTTCGAGTTACTTATTTTCTGTGGCCTACAACAGCTGACAAAGTTAATTAATAAACAACAAAAAATAAAGTTGGTATTAAAGTCCTGTAAAGGAGTGAGTAACTATCCGTTATATATGGTATAGTAATAATAATTTTGCAAGAAACTTTTAAAAGCGTGATTTTACTTTTAAACGGTTGTGGTGGGCGGTGGAGCGACATCCGAGGTATTATAATAATATTATTTGAAACAGTATTATACAGCTACGCGACATGAATTGCATACACACAAATCCTTACTCATAAAATAATATTAAATATTATACAGTGTGGTGTGGACGGATTTTACATAGGAAATATTTAGGACAAAATATGTCGTATAATATTTTCATGCTAAACTATTTATCAATTTTCATTAGCTAATGTTCCAGAATCTATCCAAAAATGCGATTTTGATACTATTGAAAACGGATTTGAACGAATTAATATGCATAATTTTTTAAGTTATGTTTTTTTTTAAACTTTTTTCACCTATTATTTTCTTAAAGCATAGTACTTATTTACTGTTGAATATTTGTAGTTACATTTTTAATGAAAGTTAAATTAAGATAAATTATATTCCAAATCATCAAATGTGTTAAATATTTTTGAAGAATCTAAACGAGACTAGACTACGAATTTAAATACGTTTTCAAAATCCTTATTGTATAATTATATTGACCAGCACGTTGAAATTAAAATAGGTAATTTTGCAGGAAAAACAAAGGTCTGTTTTGAGTCCCTTTAATTATTATTTATCAGTTAACTTGCTTTACATACCTGCCTATCATAATATTATTAAATTATTACGAAGCTATCGATTTACCGTTAAACGAAATATTCTCCGATGAATATAATAGCCCTACAATTATAATATAAAAGGTAAATTATGCGTGTGCGACCTTTAGCTATAATAGCAAAATAATATATTAAATAGGTTAAACATGTTATAGTGGTGTAACATTGATACTTTGACCAATTTGAAAAAGAAAAAGGAAGTGTACAATTTTTTTTTTCTATGCAATATGTTATTTATTTTATCGGTAACAATACAAATGCAGTTTCGAAACTGAAAAAGATCTCTTTTCAGTCAAAATTACCCCAATTAACACAGGTCTTATAAAACCAATGGAAACATTCATATAATGTATTATTATTCATTTTTTGATAGAATAATACAATTAAATTTGTCATTATTAATAATTACCTATGCCAATTTTTTTTTTTTTTAATTTAATTTTTTTACCTATTTACCATTATGTGAGCTGTGTCATGTTTTGTTTTTTCGTTTGTCAGTTCATAACCCTTAAATTAATATAATACTAGATGCCTACAACATTTTGCAATAATCGTCAAGGTATACGCCATGTTTACTGCGTTTAATCCCCGAAATAAAAAATATCGAAGCTGCGAAAAAGTTGATTTTCAAGTGTCCGCATCTAGCACGCATCTTACTACTGGACTTATCCACCCCATGAAAATCTATTCTCCAAAGTGTAATACTAAACACTGTTCGCTCGTATTCACACTCATTTGTGCGAGTCATTATTCGTAGCACGTGTTTGTCGTCGTCCTTATCGTGGGCCCTTGACCAAAGTAAAGCTCCAAATACACACGTCTGAGTTTGACAGACGCACTCTGACGGATATGTGGGATGGTAGATGAAGCTGTGGTGTCAAGGGTCCCGGACTTTGCAAGATTCCAGATTTATATTTCATTTACCCATGTTATATTAATATTGTATAGCTTATGGATGTTTCGTGTATGGACGTATTATTGTCTCATATTAAGAATAGTGTGTTACTTTTTATTATTGTGTTCTTGTGTGTATATTTTAATGTGTGTACATACCTATTTACGCTATGATATTGGGCAACTGGTCTAAACTACCTAAAAAATATACTAATGATTTTATGAAAGTGAATTGTTTAATACTACTGTATAATATTTTTAAATAAAAAATATTTAATTAGGTAGGAAATTATTAAAAAAAAAAAAAAAAAAAAAAACAGAAAACAGAAAACCTCGTGAATTGATCTGGGCGAAAAATATAGGAATAGTTTTCTGAATAAAATATCGATCCACTTGTGCAATGTGTATCATATGTAAAAAATAATCTCGTTTCCCCATTTATTGCTCTCTACATTATATCGTTAATTACGAGAATATTTATTGTTTATTTCAGTAACACACTGTAAACAAGTTATTACTTTAGCCAGCTTGGAAACTGAATTAGTGCCGTGCAAATAATCTTGTTATTATAGTGCCAGCATTATATGTTAATTTGAGTTTGTTATTATTTTGGATTCAATGCTCGTTTAAAGGCGCCTACTATATCACTGTACAGTGTACAGCTTATAAAAAGTTTATTTATTTATGTTTTCATTAGGAGTACAATTTTAGTATTTTACTTTAAGTCCAATGACCATAACTACGGTAATCACAAAGTTAGACGTGTATCCAAAACGTGAATATTTGATAAAAACATGACCTTTTTTTTCATGGGCGGGGATTCAAAACTAAATAACTGTCCAAGTATCTCTAGTGGACTTGATCTAGGTTTGGTAGTCGACATTGTTGATACAACGTCAACGGTGAGCGAGGCTGTCGCCCAATCATTTTGTTATGCGCATATCTTTATACATACAGAGGGCTTTTCATACCTAATTATTTAGTAGGCAATATAGCGCTGTAGAACGGTTACCACCGTCTCCTCGTAGTTTTACTTATTCACAAGCTCGTGTGTGTACTCGGGAAAGCTTCACAACCCCTCCACTAACAGGACCGGTATATATAATATATAGCCCACTCTGCCTTATACTTTATTATTATTATTATTATTTACCTTCAACGTAAACCACGCGTATTATGTCCAACGAACCGAACTTTTGGGAAATGGGGTGAAACATATTTTTTGACAGTTAACCAACTAGAAGATATATATTATTATGTAAACGAAACATCCGGTCGATATCAATGAGAAACCGTTAGTATATTATGAACTATGATGATATATAGGATCGTGAATACGCGTATTTTGTTCTAATCAATTCCCTAGGTCCAGATAACGTACCTAACTGTTCTGAACTCTAGAAAAAATATCATCGAAAAACTGATCGGAAAAAAGTTCGTCGTTGTGACAGTTTCAAAAATATGCAATATATATTATATATAAATATGTGATACATCTAACAGTTTTTTTTAAGTGCTTAAATTCACTTTGACATATTACAGATAATAATTACGGAACAATGGTCCTTGGTTAAAAAAGAAAGCCAAAGTGCTATAGTAAAGTCAGATCACGATACTGAAAATAGCTACAGAAGACAAAGGAATATTGTAGTAGTCAGGGGTTATTGTCAATTATTGCTTGTACTACCAAGTGTTGATGTAATTTTAGGCTGAACCCAGAATAAGCTACTTAAATCCACCTCATTCCCCTTAATCTGTGCTTTAAGATATGTATGTATGGAATTGCATATTTCTGAAGATATCTTAAATGGTGCAGAAAATTATCTTTATAGCTTAACAATATTCAAAAATGAAACATTCGAAAATACTTTGAATACTGAGTCATTTTGAAAAAAAAACGATGAAAAGTCACTCAACAAAATTGAAATAAATTATGATATAAAAAAAAAATATTTATTTTAAGTATTTCTGTTGGTATTTTTAAGATAGTATGGAAATAAATATTAAATAAATATTCAGTGAATCGATCAAAAATGAATTCAAGTAATCTTAGACACTAAGTTTTATTTATAAAAATTATTCTAATTATATTCATTAACTGTAAGCAATATTTAGGTAATGTAAATGAATTGTATGATGTTATAAAATGAAGGGTAAGGCTGAGTTAGATACCTACGACACCATACACATTTAGCCTATTAGAGCTAGGTAATTATTAATGAAAAGAAAATTGAGAGTCTTGCATTTAAGATTCCCAAAAAATACGGTATCAATAATTTTAAGCTAGAAAGATACGTATATTTAAGTCACATGAATCAGTTAAATTGATTGTATATATAATGCAAATATTTTGCCTCTATTTTCTAAATAAATATTTCAAAATGTCCAAGTTACCGGTATGATTAGCCGTATAAGCCTCAGGCCAATTCGAGTTTCTACGGCCGCGTTCGCACTATAAAACAATAGTTTTATAATTTTAGTGTTATTCTGAAGTGAATAAATTTGGGTTTTTTTTACTAGTCCTCCAGACATCACATCGCGACTGTAATAGCATGTAACGTTATATCTTACTCTTTTATACTCCATGTCTGATCGTCAATCAACCGTTGTTTTATTATATTTTACGAACATTTCAATATTGTACAAGTCAGCTAGAACATTGTACCTGTATAATATCACAGTATCTCCATTTACAAGTGTGTACGAAGTAACGTTTGGAAACATTAATAAATACCATCTCTTAATTTAGGTTAGGCTACGCGTGAAACACTCTTTTAAACACCCACGTGTTGTATCATACTCATCATAATATTAAAGTGTTAAACGATCATATTGTTATAAACTCTATAAACCTAATGTATAGTATGTTATAACGTGGTAATTTGAGCGGTTCGAAAATAGGCATGAAATAATAACAATAACCGTTTTACGTACATCGGTAATTGATAGGGGGATGGACATTGTTGGAGGCAATCCTTAAAGTGGTGACTGCGTCCCGGGACTACGAGTATATTGATACAATATTATAATAAGTTATTATTGCGGTAGCGCAGAAAAAAAAAAGAGAGAACAGTGATGATAATCAATACGACGAAATCGGTCGTAAGCCATAATAATACACATTATAATCAATTTTAAAAGTTGTGTACGGATCGAATCGTATTGAATTGATGCCTTCTCAAACATATACCATCAGTATCATAATCGTGTACGACCGGAAGTGACGTGGCGAAGTGAAATATTTTATCGAGCAATTCATTTTTGAACGATTTACCGCCCCTCGACTACTTAATATAATACTCATTATTTAAGTTATTATTTTATATTAAATATCGTATTCAGATGAAGTTAGTGTCGTGGTATACAATTTATCACTAAATCCAGTATACTCACCCACCCACACCTTTAAAATTATCGGGAAACTGCCCTTCAAAATCACGGTCAACACTCCACTGCAGCCATGGTGGCATTTAATAACTGTACGATCGGTATCATACGTATCCGGTCGGAGTATCGCACACACACACACACACATATACACATACACACACAAGTAAAAACAAAAAACAACAATAAAATTTACAAGAGAAAAGTTAACTCGACGAGACGCTCTATATATATATATATATATGTATATAACGACGTACGACGATGATAATAACAATATTATTATAAATATTATCGTCGTATACCGTCCGAGCGGCGCCGTGTAAGTCTTCGGCTCTAGAACGGTACCGCCGCCGCGATAATTACCAGTAACAGCGTAGCAGTGCACGTGTCCGGCGACAAGTTCGCGCTCCTCGAATTGGCCACCGGAAGTAGTATGTCGACCTCGGCGATTTTCAACACGGACAGCAGCATGTTTGTTTTCACTTGCATGGCCTGCGTGGTGACCATAAACGAGAAGTTCTTCAAGATCTCGAAACACGCCATCTGAAAAAAACGACACGGCGATAATATTATTATAATAGTTGTATCATTCGCTCGAGTCGTAATTAAAATGTAATTATTTGTTATTATGATTATTATTTATTTTTTTTTTTTACTGTTGCGAATTAGTGTGTACGGCCGGCCGATTGGTTTATCGCGGACCGGATAAAACATTTATTATTAGAGAACGCGAGGAGATATAATACAATTTTATTTTATCTTTCTAGGTCAAACTATCTGATAATTAATTCAAAATGTGAAACAAAAATTACCTACCTAATGAGTAGGTCTACTTGTCTATATTTGTCTAAAAATTGATTATTTGAAAAATTCGAATGAATCAAGAAAGTGAAAGAATAAACAATCACTCTGTATAATACAGAATTAAAATTCACAATCTATGTATCGCAGTTGGCGATACGATAGGTAATAACAATAATTATAGAATTACGCGGTCGTTATCCGGAAGCCACGATGTAACGTACCTATACCTATACGTATAAATGTATAATATTAATTATATATCAAAATATTAGAATTTATAATAAATGGGGAGTTGTTGCGATGTTTTGTCCGTCGACACGCTATTATTATTAAAACGCTTATTATTACAATTTTTTTTCCATGTACAAAAATTCCAGACACGATATATAGCTACGCTACAATGCTAGTATTTTATTTAATCTCATTTATTTCACCCTTTTAAGCACCACAATGGTAAAAAGACTATTCATTTTCGATTTCTAGGAACAATTTTACCTTTATAATCTGAAGCAGAATTTATAATTTTAGAATATATCAGGATATACATTTCAAAAAATTAACTGTTTTTTTTTTTGTTTAAATATAAATATATTTACGAGTGTTGGTAACAGATGGCATTAAGGGGGTATAATAATGTTTATCTCGTTAATGGTTTGATTCTGCACTAGTTTACTCAAAAAAAACATAAAAATAATACTTATTAATGATTAATGGAGAGAAAAATATTCGTTCAACATTTAAATAATATACATCAAAGTAATGTGATGCATAGGATGCAGCCCCCACAGATTTACTCAAGCCCGATAGGTATACATGAACATGACCTCTGCAATTTAGAGGACTCGTAGGAGTTATAATACTCCATTCATAATAATATAACAAATTATCACATACTTAGATGATATATTATGATACAATTTTTTAAAACATTTACATTTTTTGTTCATATTTCATAATATTATGTTCATATTTTTTTTCTATTAAACAGTATTAATATTTAAAATCTATAATCAGTATTTTATCCAATTATGATTTTTTGTTTTCATATGACACAACCGTATTTTTGTAATTAATGCTACTAGTATTATTAAAATTACATAATATAATTATTTATATTATTATAATTTAGTAATTGTAACCTTTTGTTTTTTTCAGTTTCGGTTCCGTTTCGTTTCTTTAACATTTATAATTTACAGAAAATGTTAAACAACTACTAGGCTATTCAAAATAACTGAGCGATGAATAGAATAATACTGTAGCACTATAATAATTAGTGGAAAGTGAAAAATTGTATAGTTTACCAAAAAAAGGTAGGTATTATTATGATAGAAACAAATTCAAACGGTCACAATCAACGAAAATCGTCTAAATTAATAATTTTAGTAATAATACTATTATAAATATAATTCGTGGACATGTGTAGTGTTTAAAGTATGAAATATTTCACAAAAAAGTAAAACATTAAATTTTTATTAATGGTGGTTATTTTATTATTTATCAATTATTAATTTCATAGTCCAAGAGTGATATTAATGGAATATGAGTGCTGTATTACTATAGTATACATGTATAATATTGTATATTTGTATAATTTAAACATTTTTGTGTGCTTTTTTGCCATTATAAAGATTTTGATTACCATTTTAAATGTACAATACTAAAGGTTAGGTATATTTTATTTTTATGTAGCTTCCATTACTTAAACTATTGTAGTTTAACAGTTAGGTATTAGAGAGAAAAAACATAAGTGAGTAAAATGTTATAAATAAACAAACCATACAATTATGAAAATAATTTATGACAGTTATAATATGTGAATATAAGACTTATTAATAAAAAAAATTTAAAAAAAAATAACAAAAAATAACAAAAATACTGAAATATTTCACAATTTTAAATTTCATGAAATTTGGGATGTAACATTAATATATTTATATGAGCTACCAATATTTCTTTTATAATAATATACTTATGTTATTAAATTAAATGTGTAATTTTATTCAAACATAGGTATTGCAGATTGTATCGTTATACCACTTCATAAACTAAGTTTTGTTTTCTGTTGCAATTTGTTTGGATAGTAAAAGTTTTAAAAACGTTCAAGTTTTTGATCAAAGCTCTGTAAAATTTTAGATTTTATCAAAAATGTGTACAATAATAGTAAATATAACAGAAAAATAAACCATTCAAGAAGATGTTACATTATTATTAATTTATATTTATAATTTCAAATAATTCATATAAATTACTCCAAACTTGCTCAGAATTATATTACAAATGCGAAGATCTATCATTGTTAGTTTCAATGCCAATATTACAACATAAAATATGTAACACATTTGCACACTCGTAACGAAAAGCTACTGTTTTCCATGTCTCAAAGGACCGTTATTTAATTTATTTTAATTTGTCAATTTTGAGTTGCAGAACATTAACGCTCAGTTCGTTGTATGAATTATAAACTGGATGGCGAGACCCAGCTTGCAGAGACTTTCGGTAGAACGGCGAAGATAAGGAAATCCCTCAAGATTAAGGTTCAGAATTTATGGAAGCAACATATATAGGCAATTATTTTTTTTTTATGTGATCTGATAATAAATTATTATTAAACAACCATAATACATACATAATATAGCGTTGCGATTCGATCGAACACTAATAAAAAATGCAGGCGGAAAACTCGTAAAATACAATAAATTGCCGTTGCGACTCGATCAATACGGATGAATAAACGACGAACGTGTGTGATAAATACGGGCACGATCTCTTTCGTTAAACAACGTCTTGTGAAAGTGTAATATTATATTAAAACTTTTCTGAAGAGTACTTGTGGGCAATGTCTTATTGAGGAGTAAAGAGAAAACCAAGTTCCATAAATTTGTTTTATTTTATAGTAGAAGAACATTTATATATTCCGATTACAATAATAATAATGTTACAATCTACAGCGATATACTGAACAAAGGTGCTGATGCTCAACGACAGTAAATTGTTAAACCAAATGGCAATTCCTTCTAAGCTTATTTTTATATTTTCCTCGTAAAATCATCTTTCAACCAGCCATACGTTTTTGTCAAAAGAATATAACAAAAATAATAATATTTTTAGTGAACCATCTAAAAACATCGTAAAAATAAAAGTAAACATAAAAATAACAGACAATACGAAATTTTGTGTACAGAATACTGATCCGGTAACCTTTGAACCACTAAACTTAAGTACCAACTACTTATCTGGTTAAACTTTCGGTGATCAGTCTTCGGTAAAAGTAAAGTGATAAGAGTATTGTCATTGTACGGTATGTTATAATATATTTACGTTTTTGTCAGTGTAAAATATTGAAAAAGTGACTGCCCTTTATTTTTCAAATATTATTTTTTACAGTAATAAAATATAATATTGAATTTAGTAGGTACCTATTGATTTGTAAATATGACTTTTTTTTTGGAACTTGTTTTTATAAATCTATTAAAGCCATTTTGAATACTATCAATTATAATATAAGAAGAACACGCACAAAAATTAGCTGAGTACATCAAAAATATGTTTTAATTCATAAACGAGTTTGCTTTGCATCAGTTGTAGAACTTTTTTAATTTAATCAAAATATTTATGAGAATCAAAAGTTTTAACTTTTTATAAATTTGTCGGATTTCAATGAGAAATAAATAAATAAAAATGTTCAGTAAAAAAATATACTCCGTTGATATTATGTAAAGCAGTTCAGTTGCTAATAAACGTAAACATCTTAACATTTTCAAATGAAACATCATAGGAGATAACTTTTTTTATTACAAATGTTAAAGTCCTTTTTATGAAAAACTAATGGCAAGGGCTTTAATCTCATTCAAGTATATAAAACAATATGTGTATTTTATTGTTTGAAAAATATTCTATTAATTATGTAACAAGAGTAATATTTAACAAACAAGTGTTCAATTAATACTGGTATGTTTGACTGCACTAAAATGATTAACATACGACAAAATTATAAGGTATATATTACGTGTACTCGAAAAAGTGGCCAAGTGAATCGATTACCAAAACCAGTAACATATTTAGTGGGGCTCAGAGAGGCATTGTCCCACGTGCTAAATTCTGAATAGGTACCATAAAGGGGACACATTGATGTTCAAAGGCCAATGGTGAATTTTTATTTTTACATTACGTAACATTAATAATTTTACAATAATGCGTAACATAATTCAATAAAATATATAAAGTGAATGTCTAAACTTTAGACTCTAAAGTATGTTTTTTGTGGTGTTCTAGTTTTATAAAAACATGTAATAAGATTAATTTTGGAGCATTAAAATTTGATAAATTATTGGAGGTCTTTATGGTATTGTGGGAGCATATGTCACCTGGCATCTTCTAACTATGTGTTTGTTCTTAAAGAGATGTCGGGGCATTATTTTCGTTCTCTCTACCCCTCATGCAACATAGACAATTTTACATTAATCATAATGATCATACCTAATCATTTTAATTTCTAAAATTAGAGTGAAATTAGCTCTTGTGAAATTTTAAGGTAAGATTATTATCTAGACCCTTGATTCTAAGGCATTTCATTTTAAAGCGAGGTATGAATATTTTGAGTTGTATAAACAATTTACACTTTTGAAATACTCATAACTCGTTTTAAAATTAAAGTATAATAAAAAGCCTATAAAATGCTCTACATAATAATCTTACCTTCAAATTTTATAAAAGGTAATTTCACTTAAGCTTTAGAAATTAATATGAATATGATCATTATTGTGAACATAAAATTTGGTATGCTACACGTGGGTCGGAGAAAGAAAGAAATACGCTAACATCCTCTTAAATGGTAATGAAAAAGATGAACTACAAATTTTAACTGATACTTAATTATGCACACGGAGATCCATATTTTTAAATACCTACGCCACTGCACAAAACATTTTCGACGGGATAATTTTGCTAAAAATATTATATTGTATTGGGTACATTACTATGGATTTTGTCGTATTTCTACAGAATTAAGGATTAAAATTTCTTTCACTAAGATGAGAATAGATTATTCTTTGTTCAATATTGTTAAAACATTAAACATTTTAAATTAAACTAAAATGTTGCCTTAAACAATATTATACATTGCTATTTATATCATTCTTGGTCGTTATACTTACAAATGAACATAGTATTTTAGTTGTTATAGACATAATATATTATATGTTATAATTACTAATTACAACTTACCGAAGTATAATATAACTTTACTTTGACGTATTTCGACAAACCCAAAGGTATAAGATGACGGAAAAATAAACCCACGACAGTGATGTACCCGAATCGTCTATCCAAAGCGCCGTGTTAAAGTAATATTTAATTGCAAATTATGTTCATAAACTGAGACTATACTCAAAACTAAAATAAAAATACTAAATACACACACTAATGAAAGAAAAATAAATGCATCAAATTGGCAATACTGCAGACTTGCACGCAAAAAAAATTAAATTATGATATGGGCTAAAGATTTGTATTTATTACTTACTATCATCATTAATATTCAATATTTTACTATTTTTTCTATTTATTATGTATTTTGAATTTTGAATTTTGTTTATAATCATACGAGCTGATCCAGCACTTCGTTGTCAACAAAATATGACAATTCTTAAAATAATTGTAATTGTTCAACTTCTTTTTCAATTTCCTGCAGTAAGTGCAACCAGCCTGGTAGGCAATCCGACTACATCGAGTCTTAGACAACGCCGATGAGATGCATGTGTGCAAAAATTTGATTTGATGCTCGATTAACCTTTGGCAACCAAACAAATAATAAAAACCATTTTATAATGATTATTTCTCCTATAACCAATAACAACGATCTAAAAACAAAGTGTCCATCGTAAATCTCAAAATGCCTGTTTGAGCACACCTCCGGGTTCGGCCTGCCGGGTAAAAATTTAATATTTAAATAATTTTTTTATAATAAAATAGAGAGATTTTATTATTTTAGTTTTTGATTTTTCTTAAATGTTTTTAAAATAATTACAAATTATCCTAAAATAAGACGTCATTGTAAAGTTTTTACAATTAAATCTTTGAAATATTAATTTTTAAATTGCAAAACAAAATTTGCTAAACAAATTTAGTATCTATTTATACATATAGACATATAGTTATTATAATAACTACTAGATATCTACTCTCTATTGATGGCTGTTTGAGTATGTATTCGCAGCTGTATTCATATTAAATATCTTTGTGTAGGTACATGCATGGTAATATATCAGACAATGTTAACATTTACACAATTACAGTAGAAAATAGATTAACAGAGGTAGGTAAATGTTTTTCGAAAATTTTAATTTATTTTAACACTATATAGCTATATAGCCCAATTCAGCCCAAGTTAAAATGTATGTATCAATGTGTTTAATGTATATCGTGTTCAATTCTGCTTCAGTTGAAATATCTGTGAAAACTTTATCAAAATCAGCTCATCGGTTTTGAAACTGTACACAGATAAACAGACAAACAGACAGACGAAATCAAATGTATCTGTACTTGTTTCATGAATGTTTAAAATTCACATCGTAAAAGTGTTAAATACATTTAATTTGTGATACGCATGATAAATAAAAATAAATAATAATATTGAAAAATATTTTATTATCTGTAAGCATAATCAACTATTGCAAACCTATTTATCATAAGAAAAAAAAAATGTTCAATTTTAGCGAGCCGAAACCTTAAGTCATGTGTATGCCAAAATGTATGTTGAATTTTGTGGGCCCAACGCTAAGAGTTCAAAGAATGTGTGTGCGAAATCGGTCAACAATTGTGGATTTACACAAAAAACATTAGATTGACCGTGGATTTTATATAACTAATTATGTAATATTTTGTGTATTTTTCATATTTTAGGACGAGTAAAAATCAGTGATGGGTAGTAACGAAATAAACTCGTTACTTTAATGACCTTTTCTTGGTTATAAAGCGTTACGTAATGTCAATTGAATTTCTTCCAAGTATGAAAATTGAATTGAAATCATTTTTGATGATTTATACTTAAAATATAATACGTTACAGTTTCGAGCATCGAGAATAAAAACAAAAACTGTATCGATAGAAAAAAGGTTGGCAAGTGAGTGTCGCTCTGCTGTACAGTGGGTTACAAGTTGGTCATTGTAATGGATGGTGTTACATTATAATTCAATGATATAATATCATTATATACGAAAACCTATTCTGAGCGAAGAAGGTCAGTCAGCCTATGATATTTTAAAGTATATTTGATGATATTATTGTGAATAAAGTAATTTATTTACCTATTTACTTAGAATCTTGTTTTACTTTTTTAATTCTTAGCTAAAAAATTGAACATTTTATAAATATTTAACAACTTAATAATTCGTAAATTTGTAAATTGATATATGTAAATATTATATAACATAATTACTATGTCAAATATTGAACTTTAAATGCTTTTTAAAAAAAAGTGCCTACGTATGTTTAATATTTTTCAACTGATATTGTTACAATATACTTTGTATTCAATTTTCACGGTTTTGACCCAACAAATAAAATAATAAAATATAACTGTATTGACATTTACAGAAAAAAATGAATAGTTATTCTTGTACCTACTATTTTTATTTATTTATGTAAAAGTTACTTTTCTTTAATATCCAAGTAACGAGTGAACGAGTAACTTACTAACCCTGCTGGTGATCTATTTGTAATTGTTTTTGTTGTTATAATATATTAAAACATGGTCCTTACGTTTAGTATTTATTCTTGAGTCAACGATAGTGAGTTACCTACTTCGTTAGGTTCTCATAATATTTGTCGATTTATATTTTGTTATGCGACTAGCGATGTAAGTATTTGAAGTCACCATTGCACAATCGGATGCATATAGTACACGCGTGGACGAGCAGCACACGCCGAATTTACTTTTGAAATACCTATGCGAACATTTGTAGTAGTAACGTCTGTACACACCACATGCATGGTGACAATCAACGGGATCCGTCACAGGCGAAATAACGCTCAAACGGTTTTGATACACGAAACGGAACCGGAAAGTTCGACGACGAAGGGAGACCAGTAAAATTGACGACGCTTCGTGACTTCACCACAACTGCAACCCTCCCAGCTCGTAAGTACGTCGCCTGTGGTGAATGCGTTTTGAATACATTTACCAGCACAGCGGCTGAGAGCTATAGCTTATTTTATTGATGTGCCTCAGTGTACACCTAAGAGAAGGGCGGGAAAAGTTTGTTATGCAGAGGTCTGTCGAAGAAAGATGAGGTTTGCTAATAATTTTGGTTAAGCTGAACTTTACTTGTTATAAAAAAAGACAAAAATAGGAGAGTTAATGATAACAATGCATACTAAATATTTTATTTAACCATTATCAAACTATATTTTATTTTTTTTTTATAAATCGTTGAATTTGTTTTTCTGTATATAATATGCTTTGAGTGCACCTCGTAATTGAGTAAGTTATTATGATGGATGTGTTAATTTTGAATTCGATAGTAAATTATTGCATTGTCAACCTATATCTGAAAATATTCTATCATTTTAAGTTATTTAATTTACAGTTATAGAGTCATACTCTTGGTTGACCTAGTTTTTACGGTTAAAAACACATACCTATACAATATTAAACTATAAAATAATAATTGTAATGTATTATACTATACATTACTTTTTTTGATTTATAAGTACATTTTTACATAAATTAAATATTTTTAATTGGAGTATGAGAAACGTTCCAGGACCCATGTGTTAAATTGTCAAGCTCCTTGAGTCAAAAATAAAAATGATATTACACACAAAGATGCTCACGAAAAATACTTATGCAATTGATCTCATTTTTTACTAAAAATTATTCAGATACATGTATTACATTATCAAACTTATAATAATATGTAGGTACACTTAATACATAGGTATACCTACTTGTTATGACAAAACAATTTGCTCTATTTTGTGATATCGATGAGTTTCTAAAAATGTAATTGATTTAAAAATGATATTGTTACTAGGAATATCTTTTTATATTTTAATTTGTACAATAACAACTTACAGTAACCAGGCATTCAATTTAAAAGCTTTTTATCTCAAAAAAAATTGTAATATCATACAAAAATCAAAAAAAAAAAAAAATTTTAATGTCCAAAATTTAAAATTGTTATAAACTACACAAATGATTAGAAAGGTTTTCGTTAATTATTTAATATCACGGAAATGCTTATATGAATATTTGGTACAAACTTAAAGTTTCTACAATTTTTCATTTTTGAGGTACAACAAAAAAACAAAGTAAATTTAAAACTAAATTTATTTCTACTAACCATGATTTATTTAAATGATAGAAAAAAAAGAATTGAGAATATTTCAAATCGGCAAATGCCAAATGGTCTAAAGCTCAAAAGTAATAAATTAATAATTAGTAATATTTTTAATGAAAACTGATTACAAAAAAAAACATATGAACACGAGTTATATTATTATTAAAAACTTGGATATTAGTTAAGATTTCAAATAAAAGTTTAAAAATAGTATTCCATGACTTATAAATATGTTGGCAAATTAGCAATTAATATATTATGTGGTTTAATATTATTTGCATAGTATTTAGCTCCATTAAAATGCTTAATTTTTTTTTTTAATCGTTGGATTTGGTTTGTTATTAAAAGAAGACATAAGAAGAATAATGCAAATAGCTGAAATCGTGGTAGAAAATGTATTTTTATTTTTTGTAGTATAGAATTATTTTGCCTTTATAGGGTTATTTTTTACGCTTGTTTTTACAATTCGTTGTTAATGTATATCTGTCCAGTGTCCATATACTTAAAATTATTACATTTTAATTTGCAAATTAAAAAAAAAAAACACATTTAAATAATATGTCAACAAAACTCTCTCTATACAAAAAAAATATTATATTTTTTATATTCGTAATATGCATTACTCTATAACCAGTCACAAAAAAGTTTTTTGACAACTCAATTTAGGTTTCTTAACTGTTTTGTTTTTTAGTAGTTCCATGTTATACATTTATTTAAAATATCATTATTATTTAACTTCTATATAATATAACGATTAGGTACCTAAAACGTAAAAATTTACATTATTTAGTGACCATGCATTGACGACCAAAGTTGACAACTTTATTAGTACTATTTGTTTGGAAAAATGACCACACGGCAACGGAAATAATAAATTATATACATACAGTACAACTTAACTAAAAGAAAAGTTTTGAAAAAAATATTAAATTTCTTATTTAGTTATTAACTTTTTGAAAAATTCTATCAGACCCACATTCAAGAAACTCGCCTCAGTTATACTCAGGAATACTATAATAGGTTCGTATATAAACCAATTTAATTACATACATTATTATACAGAATTTCACAAAAAATTAAAACTAACATAACCTTCTCAAGAGTTGTAAGCAACTATAGTCGTTAAGGTTATTAATTTTCACTTTTGAAAAAATATCGCACACAGTACTCACATTAAATGTCCTTAAAACTAAAATTATATTTACCTTTAAAAGCTTAATACGATATGTGTGTATAAGAATATGGATGCGTATAGGGTTTGTGAAGACCAAAAAGTTTTTAAAATACAGTTTCATACATATAGTTTTAAATGTTTTAATTACGTAAACAACTTTTTAGTATTCTATCAATCACCATACTTACATTTTGTTAAAATTGGCCACTTTTTTAAAAATTAAAATTATGTAAGGACTTACATACATATTTGTTTATTTTGGTTTTATTGTTGCACCGCGGTTGATATGATATAATATAATAATAATATATTGATTTTTACTGTTTTAAAGTTTAAACACAAATTTGGTGACTGTAAAAGTGTTTGCTATATTTATATGCAGATGTCACAGTGGGCTTTTACTTTAACTCTTAATGGATACTAAAAAAAATGACCAATAAAATATATACGAGCATATACTTTGAAATGATTATGTTAATATTGCATTCGAAACGTTACAAAATACGAACTTTATCTAGCATTAAAATATAATATATGACTATTATAATGGATTAAAACACGCAAAATAGTATACATACTTTCAAGCTACGTTTATAGTAAATTATAATACCTTCTTATTACATATATTATTATAGGACGATTGTGAATGATTTATTTTCATTTATTAGTTTATTACGCAAATTGATACGCCCAATCTATGATAATATCGTAATAGTGATGATATAAATAATTTGCCGTTTGGCTTCAAAATGCATAACGTTCAACAAAGGTATATTTTGTTTCTTCCCAATTGCATGAATATCAAATAGCATACCGGAAAGTTATATATCAATAAGTCCACTCTCGAAGATTTCTAATACTCTTAGAAAGAGTTATGACAAACAGAATAAGATCATTCTTAAAAATAATCCTACTTCATAAAATTGGATTCATTTTACTCATGTCATAAATTTAACAAGTTACCAATTACGAAGGCATACAAAAATCATAATTTATTAATGGTTCTTTTAACAACAAAATCTTCGACGTACATGCCTACGAAAAGGTATGGCACCTAAGTCTTTGAATCAAATTAGGCATCAAATTTACGATAACTCCACAACTCACCATATTATCACTAATCGCACTTTCCTAGTAATAGATACCTCTAAAATATGCCCTATAGTAGATGAGTTCATCCTTCCAAAGAACAATCCTCGGACTTACACTGTTTAAAGTTTATATTTTTTATTGCCAACTGTAGCAATATAATATTCTTCTTGTTCATAACTTAACAAACTAATTTAGAATATTCAATGAGTAACCTACAAAATTCTCACTTGATATAATACTAGAATGATTCACAAAATGGAAACAAATGTTTAGGGTTTTGCCTTACCAAACGTAAAGCAAAAATGTTTACCTCAGAAGATATACAAACCCAACTCAAATAATAATTATTAATGAACTATAAGTTAGAAAAATAAAGATAATTAGTTTATTAAATAGCACGGAGACTTTCTTGATGAAAAACTAACCTGGAATATACACATAAATGAAATACCAAACCGGTGTCAAGAATATAAATATTTTACAGCCTAATAATCTATAGCTAAACATTACAAATTAAATGCTCATTACTATAATATGCTATATTGTTATTTATAATAATATGATTACTCATACACATGTCAAGTGTGGACTGAAAAATCTCTAAAAAATGTTTAAATTAATAAACAATATAAAACACTTTAAATATTGGGAATAAGACAAAAAAAAAGCTAATTGAAACAACGCCTCCTACTACTTTATTCTTCATCATCATTGTCATTTAAAATGCACTGTGAAAACATTTTACGCGTTGAAATAGTTAAAATAATATTATTTATCATAGTAGTTAATAAAAAAAAAAAAGATATAGTTAAATTCATAACATTATAACATTAGGAGCTGCAGTTGAAACTGATAAAAATATGTACCGTTAGAATATTTTCTACAGTTAAATTTACAAAATATACGATGATGTTTATTAACATTCGAAAATGATCAGCTCTTTTATTGCTCAACGTTATATTTATAGTAATATATGATTATTAAAAAAATATTAATTGATATCGAACGAATTCAATTTTATAACCACGTGAAATTGAACTATAATAGTGTTAAAGTATGTAATTTGGTTTAAATTTACGGCATAGACTTCCGTCAGCTGACGTGTTTCCACATTAGCGCCTATAATGGCCATACGTACTCTATATTATATGCATATTTAATATATAAAAAAATATATAATATACTTGATATGCGTTAGATCAGGTGACAGGTAGTGTAATTAATAATTTCAAGCCAATTTTACGGTTAGTGCTGTAATTATTGTTATAATTTCATAATTATTAATGGTTGTAATACGAATTTATCTGCGTGCGTGGCCGTTTGTGTGTATTTTATGTATATGTGTGTTAAAAATAATGATGAAAACTTACATTATCTTGGATAACGGAAGACCGGATATCCGTTGCATCGTTTTTGAGATAACCTCCAGTGGTAAGTTTCTGAGACGCTTTCCCCATTATGATCATATTCTCGAATGACATGCTGTGTAGTTGCAATTTGCATGTAGTCTGAAAACATATATTATTACCCCATTAACAACTAGGTAGGTATATTATAATAATGTTCTTTGTACAACACAAGTTACAACTTTCATGTTTGTAACACATTATAATATTATCGTTACCTATATTGTGATATTATCATCATGAGCTCATTTATACCATTATATTAATTATCATCACAAATAGCCTTTATACAACTGTCGAGAAATAAAAAACGTTGTCTGATATTTTAACAAAAAAAATATAAAACCTATCGACTGTAAATTGTTTTATAAACTATATTTAGTTAATAAGTGTTGAGTTAGACTAAAACGTTTTTAATTAAATACCTAGAGCAAAATAATTTAGATGGTGTAAAAATAATTATTTTTTTCTTCTTTACTTTAAGCCCCAGTAAATGTTGGTTAAGTGATTCAAAATAATGTGAGTATACTCGTTGTAGGTACGATAACTGATTACATAAAAAAATCACGAACAAAAATTATTCGAATGGGAATAGAAAAATAAAAATACTATATTATAGAATATTTTTAATTTAAAACATACAATTAAACCAATAATGATCTACAACTACTTCATTTTTCAAATTTTAATCATTGAATAATTATACCTATTATAATTTATAATGCATACAATTTATCAAAAAATACAAAAATACATTATTGTTTTTAAAAATAACGTTATGTTTTTTAGAATATATAGTTACCTACAAAAAAAAAATTAAAATTACAAATCATACTGTAGTTGCAGTCACACAAAACGCACAAAATATCAAAAACAAAATTACCTAGTCTACTATCACAGCCCCTAAGAAAACAATATCGTATTACCGTACACTTTAACAACAGAATAGTTAGTAAAAATAAGTCGTATAAAAGTTAAATTGTTTGATTTGAAATATTTATTTTACTTATTAAAAAATGTATTTATAATACCCTTTTTTGTTTTTCATGGACATTTTTGCAGAAAACTCAATTCACTCATAAGGAATTTTAAGTCTATCTATAGATCGCTCACGAGACTATTAAGCTGAACATATTAAATTTAAAGCTGGTCCACTCAGAATATTTTGTTGAAAACAACTGTGATATTTTCTTTACAAGTAACAAAAGTAACACATTCGTCCAAAATGCAATCAGTTCATTTATAGGCCGTTTTATTCATAATATAATATGTATACTTCTCAAACGTGTTTCTCAAAAATAAAATTCAAGCACAAAATTTGAACTAAATAAATCTATAGTTGTTCTATTACAAAGCCTAGGATAAAGTCATAATGATTAACCATCGAGACGGTCGGTCGACACATTTCAGTACTTCGCAGTGATAATATTACAATATTAAAATGTTTTGATGTTCGACTTTGGTCATACATATGTCGGAATTAATAATTTATACACTTTTAAAATAAATGCGACATAAATTATTCATACATTATATTTTTTTTTTCGTTTGTGTATAGTACAAATGATAATATTTATTTCAATTCAAAAGAGTATCTATACTTCAGTTCGATGGTAAATAATGTACATTTTACCTAGTAAATACTAGGCAGACGTACGCTGGTCATATTATATGTTTTGCAATTTACATCTAATTTAATCACTTTAACCACACGTCAAAGGTCGTTATCAAACTACTGTTAAATCCAACAATTGAGTTGCGCCCAAATACGTTTTATATGTAACATCACAAATATTGGTTATTGTTGTATTTGGTGTAAGGATAACTTTTTTTTAAACGTTAGAAGCATTAATTTTGATGCCAAGAGAAATAAAAATGATTACAAAAAATTTAATTTTCTCAAAATGTTTATGAATATGAAAATATTTTGATAAAATACACATACTCTGAGCACATGATAGCTGTATATGACTGTTTAATTAAATAATATGTAATGAAAAGGTTAATTGATTAAATAACTATGAAACATCATATTATCAGAAAAATAATGATATTAGGAGAGTAAATTAAAAATAGTGCTTAATAATATTTTTTTATAGTAAATGACATTGGTTTATTGGATTGGCAATCTACGAAAATTGTGACAAGGGTACAGGCATATAGGTATTAGACAGTGTTTAGAAACCCAAATTATTTTTTTGCTCGAAATTGTCCGACATTTTAATCCCTAAAGTCTCATTTTCCACGGTTCCTTCGGTTTAATTTGTTATCCGCACGAAATGTATCGTAAACAGAGATCGATATTTGGCTTTTGTTTTCTTCAACAAAATGAAGAGAGGAGGGAAGGGAGGAAGTTATAAATTTAATTAATTTTGGTTACACTCCTCTTGAGGAACAGGACTCGTGTGTATTGGAGTTCAGGCTCAGCGCTGCAATTTACTGTTATAAACAAACTACGCAATATGTTTCACACAAATTATTCGTGAAACACAATAATATACACATTACACATACAATTGCAACTGTTTCACTATTTTATTGATATAATATAAAAATTTGACATGATTTAGGTAAAACTGTAACTACAGACCTTCTCCTTTTAAAATCTTTAATATCATAATCGCCATTTTCACAGGAAAAAAAATATTTTGTTATTTTAAGGCGTATGTATAGTAAAATATTATTTATTGGTACATAACAAACTTGAAATAATTTTAATTTTATCATATTCTTGTTAAAGTAAATTCCTATTTAAAGGGTTTGCCTCGCAGATTTTTTTTTGATCAACCAAATTGCATCGGACTCATTATTCCAAAATTGTTTTAATTAAGTATACTTTTTAGGTAAAACTTAAAATTTAAATGTTCGTTTCCACGTTTCCACGATGCTTTACATAATTTAATTTAGCGTTTGATATAACAGAAAGTGGTGAAAAGATGAGTACCTACCTACCTAGGTATGTACAATGTGTTGTTGATTATGCATACCTAATGATTATGTATTTATGAACATAACAAGACCGAACACTGTGTATTCCCGATTCATACAGAACTTTGACTTACGTACTAACTATACGTCTTATCTGATACCGAAAATATTAAATTCCTTAGGTACCCCGACAAAATATCGCCGGTAAAATATCGCGTGACCAAAACATCGCAAGCAAAATATCGCGAAACCATTATATCGTAAAGAAATAATGCTGCCGTACATTATTATTGCGTCTGTATATTGCATTTGACTTAATCTTATCTAATCGTATTCACCTTTTAGCTAGCAATGCATTCAAGTATACTGGTTTTTCATTTTATAATTTGTATTAAGTAATACTTTGTACTGTCACTGTGACACTGTGACTGACGCTTTTACAGAAGAAGGAATTTCCAACTTTACGCCCTAATTGTGTGGAAGAACTAACGATTCCTGATATATATCAAACAACAGATAAAAAAGAAAAAATTTTATATTTTCACTCTGGAAGTGAAAAAATACGTGTTTTAGTATTTTTTACTGAAGATAATTTGAAAATATTAAAAAAATTTTCACAATGTATGTAGATGTATGTAGATGGAAAATTTAAATCTGCTCCGCCACTTTTTAATCAGTTTTTTGTAATTCACCGAAAATTTAATGACGGATCCATATTTCCATTGATATACAGTATAATGACTCACAGAACAGAACAAGATTACGATATTTTGTTTAATTTTCTAGCTGATGAACTTGGAGAGTTCGAACCAGAGTCTATCATGACATATTTCGAAATGGCTTCTAGAAAATCATACAGTAAGTGTTTTCCAACTAACAACGGGGTTGCTACTTTCATCTAATGAAAGCTATTAGGAAAAAAATACAAACAATTCCAGAAATGCAAAAGTTGTACAAGGAAAATATAATTTTCCCTTCAAAGGTTCGTTATTTTGCTTCTCTGGCTTTTATACCACCATCAGATGTTTGTGATGCTTATGGAAAAA
This sequence comes from Nasonovia ribisnigri, assembly GCA_027563435.1. NCBI lineage: Eukaryota > Metazoa > Arthropoda > Insecta > Hemiptera > Aphididae > Nasonovia > Nasonovia ribisnigri. The sequence goes on from JANEHU010000080.1 coordinate 46,832, forward strand.
TATTAAAATTAGATTTTTTTGTTAAAAATAATCAAATTATTTTTCCTTTCCTAACATACTTTGAGGAGACTTGGATTGGTACTAAAAAACGAGGGCGAAGATATCCTCCGTTATTTCCTATACCTCTATGGAATGTTTAAAAGGCAATACAAAGGGACTGGAATAAAATAAACAACATTTGTGAAGGATTTAACAACGGATTTGCTCATTTACTTTCTGCTCAACATCCTTCAATCTATAAATTTATAAATGGTTTGAGACGTCAACAAAACCTAACGGAAAATAAAATAAGTCAAAGTATAGTAGGAAATCCATATACGCCAAATAAAAAGAACAAGACAGTCAGTTGGGCTGAACGAGTAAAGAAAATAGTAGCAGATTATCATAATCAAGAGTTTGAAGATTATCTTCAAGGTATTTCATTGAATATATACTTTCATTAATTAATATACATATTATTTAATTTTTTTTTAATTCTTATATCAATTTTATTAAGTTATACATATTTTTATAATTTTTATCAATTCTACTATATATTAATATAACAATATTATATGCTTGAAATATATTATTTATTCATAATAGAATAACTGCTATATTTCATGCTGGTGGTATATATTATACTGGCGATATTTATTCCATGCGATATAATGGTTTTGCGATATTTTGGTTGCAATGTTTTGGTCACGCGATATTTTACAGGCGATATTTTGTCGGCGATTCAATTCCTTATTGCGCTATTTATTATAGTAAATATTCATATTATGATATTATTGGAATGCTACTTTACCCCACACTGATATTAATGTTACTTATTATGACTTTCACTGTAATACACACATAATAATATAGCATGCAGTGTTGATCTTCGGGCTATATTGGTTGTACTAGTAATAACGACAACATTTTACAAGTGATACATTGTGATATACTCACGTTAAACACCATGTGCTCTTGCATGAACTTCTGTATGGTGTAAACGATGTCTTTAATCTCAAAGTTCATAATATCCAAACTTTTTAACAGCTGTTCGTCCTTTTCGCTGTATCCCAAGAACAGAAACACGCCCGGTACAAGCGTATACGAACCTGTTTCAACAAATAACACGTGTATTAATATTACAATAATATTGTCTATTTCACCCGATACATAAATATACATAAATATATAATTTTAGTGGGTCCTAATAAAGATTACGAAAATCAAAGAAAAAAGGTTTTTTTTTATCTACAAACATTATAAACTTAAGTGTATTTTATCACTAATGCTAATTTAGCTGGTGTGCAATGGATAATATGCAAAATATTTGGCTAAACGAATGGATTATGAAAATAATTTCTCATTTTCTACAGTCATAAATTGGTTAGAATATTTATTACCATTCAAATTGATTATATTTCTTAATATGTTTCAGATCATAATCTTAATAAACAAAAAGTGAAGGTTTATTATACACAATAACAAAACACTTAGTTTGATTTTGCTATAAATATGTCATCCAAATCACATACCTACCTACAGCATATCAATAATTAGTTATTTCAAGTTGTAATACAGTAACTACTGTAAAAGTTCAAGTAGATAATTGAAAGTTTTTTCATTATTATCTACAAGTCCACCAGTCCATGACTCGTGAGACGTTTAAAAATCAATATCATTTCTGGAGAAGTATTTATCCTTCTCACCATTAAAAAAAAAACAATAGAAGTATTTATAGTCTCAGTAGAACAAAAAGGGTGAACAATTGTTTGAAAAATGTTAACCTTGAAGAAATGTATCGTCTTATAAGACTATAGTAATGGTATTTTAAAATTCAAATTCAGCGGAAAGAGATTACTAAATAACATTATTGCCTTCAAATTCTAGTTCCCAATGCAGGTACATTGATGTCTTATATTTATTAGATCAAAAAAATAGCAAAAAACATGTTTTGTTATAATATCATACCCATTTTCGGTCGCATGCAAATAAATCGTCCGACGTAGCACATGCACCGGCCGCGGAACGCGATGTACGCTGGTGACTCGTGATGGTAGTACGCGATTTCCGTTTCGCATGGTTCGACTTCCACACAGATGGTCTGACAAGTCAGACTTTCACCGGTCTTGCAGTGGCATACCTCGGAGCACGAGTTATCCTCCAAACTGTGAAGCTATAATAACGCAAATAAAATCCATAAAATCGCTATTTATTATATTTTAGAGGTAGGTCATATGAATTTACCTATACAATTACTAGTGATAAAACAAACCACCCTGTATAATAGTAATACACCTAACTGGTAAAAATAATAAATTATGTGGTAATGACCAAACCCAAATCAATGAAGTGAGATCAGCGTGGAAAAGAATATTTGAGGTGATACTTATCAATTTGGGCATTAAAAAATAATATTTTAAGACCATATACACAATTATCTAAACCACTTTTGTACAGAGATTGTTATCAACACCTATTCTGTAATTTTAGCTAACTAACGATTTTAGCACATTAATCGGGTACTAAAATGTTTTGCAATTTAAATTAACGTAATTTACTATTTAGCAGTGGAAAATGGTAAACAGATCTATTTGAAATTCAGATCTTAACTATAGCATTCAATTTAAAAGGTTTTATCTACATGATTAAATAAACTGGTAACAATCAAAATTGTCTACATCATATTAATCTCAAGTCTCAACCATCCATTAAAAATATGAGAACAAAAAAGTTCTAACTATATAAAATATATATATATACAACTGAAAGGTTCCATATTGCTGTTATTATAACTTTTTGTTCCTTAACAGACATTTTTTATACTTAAATATTTTTTTTACGTTAAGTTTTGTTAAGTTCAAACCTAAATTAAAAAAAACTTGACGTGGAAACACTTTGGTAATATTTAAAGTTAACAATAGTTAAAAATCATTAATTATGAAATAATATAATATTATAACGGTTTGAAGTTGAAAACTGATCTCTTGAACAATTTTATATATTGAAAAGGAACTTTTTATTTTTAAGTCCATGAATTATAGCAAAATAGCGCATTACCCGAAAGTTATATTCTCAAATAATTTTTCATATAATATACCGATTAAAATTGCGTGCCATTAGGCAATAATACCAAAAAATATATAAATATTAAAAACTTTGTCAATCCAAATTTAAAAAGTCCTTTTTAATATTTTTTTAGCATACTTGAACTTGTTTTAAATATTTAACGCTTTACCCATTTATTTTAAATATTTAAAGCTTAACCCATCCTTTTGATCAATTACTAATATTACCTGTAATGGCTGTTACTCACCCTGATTACGTCACCTTCAGACATGAATTGTTTATTGTAGTGTGGCGATCTCTGCAAACTACATCCTCCTAAATTAATCAATTAAAGTATTTTAATACAACTTTCGACGTTATAAAAAATGTACATAAAAGTATGTCGTTTTGTAGATTTAAGTATAAACGATATAAATTGAGGTAGATATTTTCTGAAATATTGTCGCTATTTGATGAGTGGTGAATATATTTTATATTGTAGATAAAATATGTGTAGACATCTATAACGATTCAAAAATGTTGGTGGGTACCTATAGTAAGTAGTTAAGTAGTAGGTACAAATTTACAGTGTAAACGATTCAAAATTATCATAACAAATTGGGTATGAAAAAACATTAAAAATATTGATTTGGACAAAAGTTGAAAATAGTAATTAGTTAATTACATTTGTCAGTCTTAATTGTGTACCAATCAATAAATAATATTATAATTTATGTACTATAGATAAAATGGGTATATCATTTTATGTCTTAATACAACACATTTTATTGGATGAAATATTTCTCCGGGCTTTGTGGTTTAATTTTCATAATTATTATTTGGTGTATAAAATTAAACATAAAACCACTTAAACTACACTGCCAAGTGAATAATTATTAACTCACGCAAAGGAATTTGAGAGGCTAGTGAGAGGGTAGTAGATGCAGTCGTCGAAACCGTGCTGATGGATGTTGTTACGGCAGTGGTCGCCACCGAAGTCGTGGTGGCTTTGGGCGTGGTGACCACAACGGTTGTGGTATCAGGCCGAAATTTTTTGCCGGCTATCAGTACCCTGACAGTGGTCGTAGTCGGCACGTCCATGACTTCGGTCGATGGGACTGCCGGCGACAGTGGTCTGACCGCAATCGCCGTAGTCTGTTCGTAATGATCGACCGCCACTGCGGTGGTCGTGTAGAAGTGACGGGATAATAACTTCACCGAGTCCTTTATCTTGGTCATATGGAAATCCCTCTGTGCTTCCACTGAAAAACGTCAATTCAAAAACGGTTTAAATGTGTATAATATTATGACCATAATGCCCATAATATGGTCTGATATTATAGTTTATCATAATTATAAAATGAGAGTTCGTATTATACGCTGTGAATTCACAGCAAAAAACATCATGTTATTTGATAATGATATTTTTTGGACGGTCAATATCAAATAAAAACTGAAAAATTTTTTACAATGGGCAACAGTCTTAAGAACATTTAAGCTGCAAAATAAAAACTTCTCGAAAACGGTCCCACTGCTTACATTTATAAAATAAATATATATCAAAACTCCCTAAATCGATACTTTTCTGTATACAACCTATAGAATGTATATAATATTATACCCTGACGACGTCGCAGGACTGTCATTATAGCACATACATCATATAAGCCGGTAACCGTTTATTTTTTTTTCTTTCATTTGAAATAAAAATACACTTAAGTACCTATCATAAAAACGTCCTATGAATATAAGGAATTATATTAGTGCTGTAGGCTATATGGCTCAAAAAACATATTTAGTCGGCTGTGGACGTGCCAACAAAAGTATACTACCTACACACACACACACACACACAATATATTATATAATATATATCATACTTTTACGGGGGTTGTTTGATTCGTATCTTTTGTACAAAACAAAATATTTTATTATACGTTTAAGTACGTTCTAATATTATATAGTTGAAAACAATTCACACGGTGAAATACGGAGATGACGAAATATTGAAATAAGCGCATGTGTATGGTTAGGCTATTTTTGTTTCGTTAATAGGAAGGCACTCTCTTTGAGTATACTGTTGGTTTTTAGATTTTTGTATTATTAAATTAAATATTATTGTTGTATAGAGAATTATATTTAACTAATTAGTAAAAGGTAAGTATTATAACACGAATAATAATAATACATCATAGTAACGACTAACGTATAAGATAATTAATTCAGAACATTGAGCTTATTATGATTGGGAATAAAACATTGGGATTCAAAATGTCTCGATGATTGTATAGGAACTAAAATAGTAAAAATGTTTACTGAAATATACAATTTACAATATTAATTGATGTTGGAGGAGATAAAAATACTAATAACTAATACCATCGTCGTTTTCTGTAGAATTATTTTTGTATTTTATTTTTTAGTGGTACCTAAATATATTTATACTGTACAGAATGAATGTTTAACTTTTAATTTATTTTTTATTAAAGCCGAAGCCTCGATAACATTACTATTGGTTTGTATTACATACTTAAATAACTTAAATTAAATTATGTTTTTAGTCGAATTTTCGTTGGTGTCCAGTGCGTCGGTACTTATGGCGAATTTTTTGTCCGGCCTCTCGTGTGTCTCTGCATTCCGTGATGATATGATAAGAGAAGTTAGATAGCAACATGTTTGGCATGTTCATGGTAGCTCTTTTTTCATAATATGAGCGTGCGAGTAGTGTGTAATGTGTATGACTTATCCTGAGTCAATTTAGGGAAACTTCGTCTTTTCATTTGAGTGATATTGTATTATTCCATTTTCTGTTGTTCGTTTTATTTAATTTTATTTAGTGTTCATTTTTAACCATTCTTTTTGACATTTATTTTTAAATCGGTTCTACATATTTTTTTTTTTTAATTTTGTCTGAGTTTATATTCTAGAGATGTCATTGATATGGATTGTTTGCGTTTTTGTTTGCAAGTACGTCCGATTTTTCATTACCATTTATTACGCAATGTCCGGAAAGCCATGAAAAAATGATGTTACTGATAAATTTGTCAGTCAAGTTGACAGAATGTATCTTTTGTCGTTAGGGTTTTTTAACGGTTATTGATTGATAATATGATAATTCATAAAAACAAAAAAAAATACGTGTTTCTTTATTTTTAACTGGTTATTTTGTTTTTATTATAATATAAAAATGTCAAAGTACGTAATCGTATTTACAAACGGTTAAGTTATTGGTTCATTATGAATACACAACAATATTAATTATTTTAGGATTGAATGTTAAAAAAAAAACTATATGTTTGTCAAATATTTTGTAGGCGTTTATCCCAAAATTTAATGAATATTTTGCTGTGTAGAGTTTCAGTAGATTAGCGATTTAATTGTATAATATATATGAAATTAAATTATAAGATAGTTAAAAAAAAATATTTAGCTCTAGTAAATTAAAGTTAAACCAGTTATTTGAATTAAAAGTATTAATGCTTTTACTAAACTTTAGAGGACCGTACTCAATAAACTAGAGAACCAAAGTTGGTAATTAGATTAGACTATCAAAACTTTCAGAAAAAAATAAGTCTGTTACCGTTTAATAGAATAAAGTTGATGTTTTAGTAAGTACAACGTTGTATGCTTTAAAATGTATTTTGAAATCCCATATTCTTGCTCCATACTCATTAAAAGACCATGCGTTCCACGACATAAGATACACTCTGTATAATACACAACGATAAAATAGGTAATAATTAATCATACATCTAAATGATCTGTAATTTGTTATAACGTTTCCGTAAAGAACCAGGGAATTTTTTTTTTTTGTGATTGGGGCATTTTAAAACCAAGCCGCAGATATCATGTTCCGTAATTAGGTGGACCAAAGGCATTGAAAAAATATATATGATGAGAAAACTGTTACCAACTGTTTGCCAATTAACATATTGTGATACAAAAAAAAAATTATTATAAATAAAAGTCGGAGGCTAGTGAACCATATCTTAATATAATACCTTTATTAATCACACCTATCTGCCAGACTAAACAGTAAATGCTAACCAAATTTTATTTAAGGTCCATATGTAAAAATTACTTATACAATAATATATTATGAGTTAATCGTGAACCTATACAACATTTAATAATATAAATATATCGAAATAAATTGAAACAAAAATAGCGTAAAAACATTTAATTAAATTACAATGTCTTTTACCTATCCTAATGCCTAATATACAACATTATGTTTGTATAATATTATCTTTATTAAAACAGTAGCCTGATGTGGCGTGGTGGTTGGCCACAGTCACTAATGAGATCTGAGGTCAAGCATTATTCTGCGTTGTTAGTTGGGTGACCAGTTGGGTTTTTAGCGGGGCTATTAAAATTCCGAAAGTATTGTCATCGACAGTATTTGAGCCAAAAATATTTCAGCTGACAATATTTCATCCGAAAAATATTTTAGTGGAATCCTATTATACACTACAGATATTTTGTTCTAACTGGATTTTAGCCGAAAGGTATTTTTTCAAATTATTTGACTGCTAAAATACGGTCTGCTGAAATATTTATTCGCTAAATATGGGTCTACTAAAATACATTTCCAATAAAAAATTGTTTGACTGATCTGCTGCTCAGACACAATATTTTCATATTTTGTATGCACTCCCTGTTTTTAATGTTGATTTTTTGCTCCAGATAAACATGTGTTTCCCAACCAACTGTAATCCCCACAAAATGCTAATGACCATAGTCACTGATGCTTATAACCAATAAAAAAAAAAAATAAATAAATGATCTAATATAAAATATGTTATCATTTGATTTAATAGAAATTATTATAAATTATGATATAGGTAATACGTAATTGTGGCTTGCCGCGTCGCGTTGGCTGGTACCAGTCGCGCAACGCGACTGATAGTAAGTAACGCCCGCTGCTACTAGTTTTAGGATGGGTGACCAACCTAGTTTGTAGCAGTAAAAACTTTGCCACACATACACGTGTTTGCTTACCTACCGTAACAACTATCACAACACCTTACCGCATCAACCCTACCAATCACAGTTCATAGTCCCCTATAACAGCTAAAGGCCACAGTCGACGGGATTGAGTTCAATAATAAAAATAATAAAAATATGTTAGTGTTATTTAAAAATTCACAATGGATGTGTAAAAGAACTATTTGTAATTTACATAATGGAAATAAGAATATAGTTTCCTATTAGATTTTGAATAGGTTGATAAAGCAATGTATAATATACGCTTGATTAAAAATAAAGTTAAGATATTTATAAAAGTATTTAATTATTTATGAACCTCTGTGTCATCATGCAATATAGTTTTGTCACTTTTAATAATTGTATATTGGTTATATTATGTATTTTTTAAACGTCAATATCTATAATAAGTTTGAAGTGTAATTTATTTGCACTAGTCATATTTTTATCAATGTAATTTTTATTTACATGCTATAATAATGTGTACCTATAGTAAGTTAAATTAGATTGGTGGGGTGAAAAAAATATAAAATACTTGAATAAAATAGTTGGCAATGAACAGTTACTGTAGACTAAAATAAAATTTTAGTAGCTACAATTACCGTATATTCTATCTAAAAGTTAGATTCATAAGTCTCTCAATTTTTTCTCCCTTTAACAAAAATAAAATTTACCCTACTTATAGCCAAAAGGTATTTTTGATAGTTTTAATTTTGTTTTTTAATTATTAAATTTGATTATCTACAGTTTAAAAAAGTAGCTAATATGACACAATGTCTCTACTCAGAATCGTTTTTTGTATGCAATATTTTATCAATGAGTTCAAATATAAAACTTTTGGATTATGTTTTCCTAGTAATTTGACTTTCAATATTAACAATGTCTTTTATTTAGATACCTATTTGTATCTGCAAAAGTTGTAATATTTAATACTGGTGAGTTTATGGATTCTATCGCTTTTTAGCTTCTAGATCTATTATTTTGATATTTCTTTAGTTGTTTTCGTCACATATCATAGTAAAAGTGATATTAATTATGTCCATAAAATTTGTTTCAAGTATTGTTTTGTTCTCAATAATTCTGGCTAATTGTCTGTTATATTTTTAAAAACTGTTAAGTGTGTTGAATGAGTTAGCGAGCATTTCTAATTATAAAATGTAACACGTTGATTTTTTTGTGCTTTATGATTTATAATATAGTTATTTTCTCCAGGGTATAATAAGCTTAAGCATATTCCTGATAGTATATGTATCTGATAATGTTGTTTTCGTATAGAATTGCAATTTCTAACATTTTTTAAGGCTCATTATAATAAAAGTTCATGGCCACGTGCCAGGCCTGGGTTTATACCCTACCTATGTAAAATGGTAAATGGCTGATCATCTTCATTATATTTAGCCTTTTACTAATACTATACTTTAAGTTTTTGAGGTCATGGATCTAGTTGATTGCTGTTAAAGAACATACCAAGGAATTTTATTTTATTTTGGCTAGGAATGACAGTTTTTACTATGCTCGACAACTACTGTACAACAGAGCGGCACTCACTTGCCATTTTTTTTTTATCTTTATTTGTGTGATACTCTTTTTCTTAGGAAATATAATGCATTGAAACACTTGATTGGAGAATTGAAAAATAAAATTATTTTTCCATCATTTTGAGTTCGGATGATGTTTCTTAGAAAACTCCTTGGATTGTGGTAAGCTTAGAGATTACGGCCCAAAGGTTAAAACCTTCTGAAAAAAGGTTCGCTGCAGTTATAGTATATTTTATTTATTCAGTTATGTCACTGTAAGTAGAAATAATGTTACGAAGAAAGTTAATCATTGAGGGACTAAACATTTACTTAACCCAAAGTGGTGGAACCTGATTGAACACAGTCAAATGAATACGACGTTGCCAATTTTTCTATCATTTATTCGTTATTTGTTGTGTGTATCAGAGGTATATTTTAATAGTAATCCAAAAGTATTGTATGCATCGGTGATCATACCAATTACGTTCATTATGTCTACATTACGTTATCTTATATTTAATCAGGTTTTTGGATTATTAGCCAAAAGTAAGTTAGGCTCAATACCTTCAGGCGTTACAGCGGTTGGCCGTTGTTCATCGTAATTCGTCGTTACTTGTTAACACAGTTTTATACTCAGTTTTATCTTAATTAATTTTATAATATTATATACGCCGAACGTCTGAACGCCATGAAATAAAAATTATTTTATCAGTGAAAGGAAAAGATTGGCAACTGTTAGAGCTTTGAAGTGTACATTTATTGGGTTCATAAAAAAGCGAGTTATTGAAATTGCGATGCAAGATCAATAATTATACAGCCATGATTTATTCTGGACCAGAAAAAAAAAATGTATTAAATTAAGAGGACAAAATTATTGTGTTGGTAGGCAATTCACCTAATAAATTAGTAAAGTAAGTATCACGTGAAAATTGTAAAATATGTGCCGAAGGGTAACTGTTAACTCAACCTTTAAAATGTATCAGAAACAAAATTTTAAATATTTTAGAACTATCTTCAATTGTCCTTAAAGATTTAAATACAGTAAAAGTGTAAAACTATGGATGACAGACGGTGAAAAATACTTCCCATATTGACCAAATAACCATAAAACGTGTTTTTATAGTTAAATTTAATGAAAACTAAATTCGATATTTTAAGTTTCATGGACAACCAGTCATACATATTCATGAAGACAATAGTTTTGTATACATTACTTGTGATTTCAACCTACGATTTCTGATAAAAAAATTACAACTTGGCTTTGAAAAGGCATATGCAATTGAAAATGTACAATTATTAGCTTGCCGATTTAATTTAGACCAATCATAGTAGTAAAAAGAAAGTACAAAATAATTTAAAATCAAATAATTATACAATAATTATAATAGAGAAACAGGGATCCTATACTCAGAATAGCCCACAAAAAAGCAAAACTATGAAATAGGAAATTGGATATAAAGTTTTGTTTTTTCCTTTTCTTCCTAGCAATGAAATAGCCGATAAGATCATCGATTTTATGAATGGTTGTCCAAATTATAGAATGACAAAACTTTCTGCTTATATTCTTAATAATTATACAGATGACAGATCACCATGTCCTCCATATATATGTTTTAGATACCACTTTGAAATATGTAATTTATTTATGATACATATATTAATTTTGTATGACATTTATAAACATTTTTTATAATTTTTAAGGACAATTATAAATTAAGTAAGCATGTAAGATTATATTGTATTTAGTAAGTAAAATAAAAGTTTCCATATATTTATTTTATAAATAATAAAAATGGCAACGTTTTACGTATTTCTGTGCTCAATTGTGTCACATTTTGGAATCATATTGGTTGATTGGGTCTGTGCTCTAACGGGTTGTGAGAAAGGTAAACTGTACTCAATCGAGTTGCAGACGGTTCAAAGTATCTGCTAGTCCAGTGGTTATGAGCCTCTTCCAACAAGGTAGCCTGATCTAAAAATTATTACTACCAATATTAGATGTGATAGTCGTTTTTTTTTTCTGGAGTCTTAACGTCATGTAATAATTGTAGATTGTGTATAATATTACACTAATACACTTATTTACTACATTATCACTAATACATTTTGTTCTGTTATAATATTTTTTATTATTATTTCGTTTTTTCTATTGGTAAGTAGTTTAAATATTTTTGAATAGGTAATATCTGTTTGACATAGCTACTTTTATTGATGCCTCACATTTAACTTTATCAAGCGTCATCAAATTTATTGTAATAGGACTATCTACGAACATTTAATCAATGGTTCTTTATGGAATATTATTAAGTTTGGACACAAAAATGTTCAATATCATTCGCACATTATTGTTATATATTTTATACATTACATATGTACTATTTATATATTTTCACAATATTCAATAATAGGTAAGTAGGTACTCTGCAAATGTTGATTTTGTTATTCAACGAGAAAAAACAAATGTTTGTTGATCGAATATGCATATAACTATATTTAACAGCGTACATTTTAATATTGTATTTCTATAACTATAGTGTATTATATAGATTAATAATTCAAACTTTAGAAATGTTGATCACACGAGTAAGAGTTGTAATATACAAGTATATATTATAAATTTAAAAAATTTATACATTCCCAATTACAAAAACTTCAACACTAAGAAGAAATCGTTTGAAACAGTTTGTAGAAATATATTATTATGCACATCAAACAATGATTGTATAAACTGAAAAGGTGAAAATAACAGGTAGATAACGTCGAAAATTGTTTAAGATTAAAGTGTTATATCTAAATCATATTATTACACAATATGAATGCAATATGGCATGTAAACAATATTTAACTGTTTATTGCTTGAAAATATAATAATATCAAGTATTGTATTGAATCAATTAAATTTTCATAAATTAAGACCGTATTAAGCTGGTAGGTATTAACTTTATATTTTTTATTATATTCTAATTGTATTATATGAGTCTACTAGGTAAAAATTAAGGTATGATATCCACCTATCTACAGTTTTTTGGTTTTCCATTATATTATAAAATAACTGCGGAGACATCGTCAAAATCAGTCCATCGTTCCAGATATCGGTACAGCGTTAAATAATGTTCCAAATTGAAATTAGAACTGCACATTTAAAGAATTACCTTCATAAAAAATTAATTTACAAGATTTTATTTTTGAATGAAGAGCCTACTTAAAAGTTAAAACACATTTTAGATGAGCTACGGCATTGGTATGGTGGATTTGGTATACCAAGGGTGGTAAATCCAACCATTCGTATAGAAAATATAATGTAAGTGGAGCTGACTGAGTTTTTTTTCGTTGAAAAACCAAATCGCTTCAAAGGTTTTTTTTATTTCCTGAAAATTTTGGAAAATGGAGCTGTCTGGTTCTTGCACTGACCCTTTTAATTTAGGTGTATATCATTTTGAGCGAGCGTTTTTAAGTTCAGGTATAGTACTCTCGTGTGTTGCAAGTTGGATCAGGGTGGACAATCTGCTTGAGGGCTTCCACCTCTTAGAATACATCGTTGTCAGCGAACCTTGTTTCATCGGAAATACCCTTGGTCGGGAATACGATTAGCTAATAATTGAGAGCATCAACTTAAAAGTATTATAAGGTGGAATTGGTTTTGTAATGACGATACTTATGATTTGGCTATACTGGCATGTTTTGGTTTTTCTTTTAAGGTGAAAAAATATTTAAAAGCTGAGTATCATTGTAAAGTTATCTGTCGTTGTGCTACTATAAATGTAACCTTAACGGGTATGGTCTTCTAGTAATATGAAGTTATCAACAGTGTAAATTAAATCTGAGTGGACATCCACTTGTGGCGTATTGGATACGGTGCAGTGAATTTTGGTTTGATTGTATATTGGTTCAAGTGTCAATTGATTTTAATAAGACTCGATTCAAGCGTAATTAGCTTGATTCAGAACGAGGGGGGCAATACGTCTACAGAAAATTTGGTATCTACTAACCACGGATTTGATAATGTATTTTGGTTACACTAATAGAATACAAAAATTACATTTAAATATAAAATAAATACAGTTCCAGCAATTATAGCCGTACCTATAATTACTATAATTAATATATTATTTTAAATTGTGAAAATATGATCACACGGCGTTCTAGATAGGCATTTTAGCTACACCGCAGTCATAGATTCGTTTTTTTTCGGTATATTAAAATTAATATTTTTTTGATCTCGTATCTCATCAAAGTATGATTTGAAAGATAAACTAATAAAGTAAGTGTTTGATTTTGGATTCTTTATTGATAAATAAAAATAATTTACTCACATTAACATGTTATTAGTTATTATACTTATTAGGTGCTTGATAATTACATAATATTATGTATATTATTAAAATAAGCAACTCATTTTCATCATGCTGTAACAGAATTTTATATTTTAACCGTATTATGTTTGATTCATAAACGAGTTAAAATATTTCCTGTATTTATTTTGATACTTACTTAACGAAAATTATGTTATATGATGCTTGCGTAATGCATATACGTACCAACACACGAATTGAACCAAAACACCCGTTGCCACCCCATGCAGTCGTAGAACTTGGAAGGAGACGTGTCCTTACATGCGCAATTCGTCCTCAACATCGTCCCCAGTATACCAAGAATGGACTCGCGGCACGTGGTCGGAGGTCCCGCACACCGGCTGGTCGTCTGATCTACCGAACATGTTTGTTCGAAAGCTTCAAGTCGAGACCTGCATGAAAAAATATCAGTGAAAAATATATTTGGAATGTATTTAAAATACATTTACGATACTATAATTAGATCGTCAACAGTGTCATACGTTTTGGAAAAGGTACATAAAGTTGAGTATGATATTTAACAGTTTACTACAGTCATTTACTTATAAAATTAAAAATTTGATATATGGTACTTAAGATATCATTAGATTCCTAACTGATTATCTTTTCTGTATTTTATTATGTTTATCTAATGATAATTTATATTGATCAGCAAGGAAATTTTAAAATTACAATAATTTGTAAAAGTTATGAAATTAAGCACATTATAGATTCTGAGTGTAGCAATGAATAAATTAGGTATACAATGAAGGGTTTTTCGTGTGTGTCTTCCATCACATATTAAAGAAAAACATTTTTAACTTTATCTTTGGGAGTGGTTTCTGGTATTAAATTTGATGTAATTGGTAGTTGGTATGTGTTTAAATTTCTCACACTTTCCTTAATATTCGAAAATAACTAAACAAAAATAACGGAAATTTGGAACACTTACGCAACACCAAATTTTAACAAAATTAATATTGTACATTTATTGTAGGTAATAAAATATTATCATTTTCTGTTATGATTTCAAAATATTTTGTAGTTGTTTTGAGACTTATGATGTTATATTATTGAACTTATTGCCAAATATTAATGATTTGGACAAAATATGTTGTTAACATTTTATCTTCGTAATTTGCTCTTACAGAATTCTAATAACATCGAATAAACAGTATACTTAGAATTATTTTGTTTAGGTGTTTTAAGTCGTGAATGTAGTATCGGAAAATAACGATTAAAGTTATTTGTTGTTCAAAAAATGTTGTTATACCTATATATCATAAAAACTGCTGACCTAAACTTTAATAATAATATAACAATAAATGGCAATTTGAGTGGAACGTTCAAAATATGTGATACGGCCGAGATATTATGTGCGTGGCTTTATTATTTTTTATAAGTTTATATTGTATTAAAATAATTCAACGTCAGTGGTTTACTGCATTGTATGTTTTTAACGCAGTAAAACACTTTGAAAAAAAATATTACTAAAAAAAAAACTTTCCCATGGTAAAATAATTGGTCCATACTAATAATTAGTACCGGGTCCAAACGTGCTTTATCGGTAAATTGGCTACCTTATGATACGTTTGGACGGGAAACAGGCGATGCATGTTGCACCCGAATCACCCCAACTCATTTTTACGTTCGCACTTAAAACATCAAAGTTTAACCTTAACTCTAAAAAAATATTATATATTTGTGACACGCGTTATTATCGGTTGTATTTTGATGATTTTTGTTTTTGACGTTTTTTTAATGAATTATGATGGACTATGACAAATAAAAATAAATGTATACAACTAAAAAATACACGCCCGTTAATGATGAATTACTATATACTATGACTGAAAAAATAATAATGAACGCTTTGTATGTATGAATAGTTTTTGACACCTGTTAATATAGTAAAATTCTACATTGTTATAAACATATCAAGATTTATTAACAGTATTATATTAATTTGTTTCTACCTATTCTAATTTTGTATTTTTTAATAAGGAAAATAAATGCGTAAAATATAACACAAACTTATTAATATCTTTCAAAATATTACAGGATACATATATATTTATTGAAAAATAATTCTCGCCTAATTTTTGTCTAGTTACAGAGATCATAAAAGACCATGGGTATCTTACAACGGTGGATAGATTCAAAGTGGGCACTGCTGGTTTCAAATTCTTTTGTTTCATGAGTTATTTTGTTGAGCTCCGAAGAAAAAAAAAATGTATCGACTCGTTATTGCAATTTAAACTAGGTATGAAGATAGGTTGTGTTTGTAAGATTTATATTTATCTATTTCCATTGGTTTGACTTTACAATAAATTATAGGTATTAGTTACACCTCGATGTCTTTATTTTTATTCACGCGCTCGTTCGTAAATATTTAAAGGCTAAAGATTTTTGATTTTATAATAATGTGTTTTTTTTTCGTGTCTGTCATCACCATTTAGGGCAGTCTAACTGCTTTGATTTTCTTTAACAGTATTTGGTTCGATGGGAAAGTTAATCTAGTTGGTGCCTTCGGGAGGTCAATATTTAAAATTTCCAATTTATCTTTGTTTTTGGTGTAACTTTAAAACAAATAACAGATACATGACATTTTGACCGAATCTTTATATTATGATTGTCAATACACGATACAGTTTTCTAAATATTTTGAAAATGTTGAAATATATTGAAAATCCAGTCACGATTTTTTTTATAAGCATAATATAAAGTTGCAAATTTTGACAAAATACGTAAGAATCACGAAAATGTGCAATTTTATTTGAGTTAGAAATTCATAAAATTTTTTTCTTTTTAAATCGAAGACTCGAAAATGTTATTCATGATTAATAGTTTGCCTATCTTATTCAAAAAAAAATACTATATCAACCTTAAAGATTAACTTAATTTTTACAAACGTTTTTGAAGATCAAATTTTTACAAGGTTGGATTTTCTTTTTTTGCTTTAAAACAAAAACGAATAACTGTAGATACTTGAAATTTACACCCTATGTTTGAACTAGAATTTTTTTAGTATTTTGATTTGTTTAAGGATATTTTCAGTTTTCTATATTTTTAGTTTTTTTTTCTGTCAATAAAATTGTATTTGTTGGGTAAAATCATTGAAAATTTAAAATTAGACTCCTGATATAATGTTAAAATAACAGTTGAAAAATATTAAATATTGAAAATACAAAGGCACACATTTTTTTTAGAAGCATGTAAAGTTCGAATTTTGACAAAATTAAAAAATGATTTTGTAGGTAAAAATTAATAAACTGTTCAACTTTTATAGCTAAGGTTTGGACATTTAAAACAAGATTCCACGTAAATAGATAAATAAAATACTTTATTCACAATAATATCATCAAATATACTTATAGGTAATATATCTTACAGGCTGACTGACCGTCTTCGCTCAGAATCGTTTTTCGTATAGGTACAATGATATAATAATAAAATTGAACTCAAATTTAACACATTGCATTGCAGTGACCCAATTGCAAGCTACTGTACAGCAGAGTGACACCCATTTGCCACCTTTTGAAAAAAAATTAATTTTATTTAAATATTTTGTGAAATATTCGAATAAAAATTATGATAAAGAAAATGATTAAATCTTTTATGCAGACATATCAAATTTGTTTTAAACGGGTTTCTTAATTAACTCTAGACGTGTCGTGACACCATTGTTCAATAAAATGGTATGTACACGCATTGCGCATGGACACACAGATTTATGTTATAAATATTATATTATTATACATACCCAGTTTAAAAAATAAACCCTCACGGCAGCTTTCAGTCATCGTTTACTACCGACAGCAATAATATAATAATGTTATATGTGGGATAAATATATATTGAGGCTGGATAATTGTTTCACAATTAAACTCACTCGATGTTCAAAAATTTTTTTTTACTATTTTATACAATTTATACAATTTTAAACTACGATGTTATATATTTCATGTTTTAAATCAAGATATTTTTATTCTGGAAGTTAATGTAGGAACATCTTTTTTTATTAAAATAACTGTACCTATGTAGTTAATTAGTTTGACGTATGACTTAGATTTTTAAATATTTTTTCAACATATACATATAACAATTTTTTCTATTGAATATAAACTTTTTAATCAGAATAAAAAGTCATAATATAATAATAATAATATAATAACATAATATGTTAATATCAATTAGAACGTATTTAATTTTACAGGGTTTCCACATAGTTTGAAGTAGATTCATATTTTAAATTTTTTTTTTATTTTTATATCAACATATTTAGTATTTACCGATTTATTGACAATAATAAATATCCAGTGAGAATATTATAACGCCATAATGTATAAAATAAGGAATGGGTAAAGATTTTCAGTATAGCCATTTTGGTTAGGTCTAGTACTAATTAAAGTGATTAGTTGTTTTCTTTCGTTTGTTTGTGTTCCTATTGAGTAGTTTTCTTTTTTATCTACTTAATTAAAATTTTTTAATTATTATTAAATAAAATATTTGTTTTTAAAATATTTCATGTTCATAATACACATATTCTAGAAAAAATAACAGCTTAAAAACTTTCATAGGTAGTTTAACTTTTCATAACTTTAAAATCCACGCCCTAGTTACTATTTAAAGCAAAGATAAAATAATAAAAAAATATTCAAAATATATTTATTTTTTAAAAAAAGTGATGTTATAATTATTCATATTATTTATACATACAAATAGTTTATGAATAGACTGTATGTATATTTTCTGTGACAAAACACTGTAATTTTGATAATAGTAAATTCGTATTATTTTTTTTAAAATTTAAATCGCAAGGTTGAGAGATTTTTTTTCAGATTCATAAAAAAACATTGTCATAAATATTAATAATTGTAATGAACATTTAAATTATACTTTTATTATAAGTAAAAAAAGTATAAGATCGAGTGCAACCTGTCATTTTATTTTCAATGAGTTAATAAATATCATTACCTTTCCCAGCTTTAGGTACTAAATTTTATATAATCCATTGATACCTATTTGGATAGGTAGTAAGTTTAGCTTATACAGTTTGTCCAATTATGTCAATTAATCAAAAAATATTTTCCAAACAAATCAGTTAGTCACCGTCAATATTAAGGGGACGTTACTCATACCATTTTCAGAATGAAAACATGCGTTACATGGTAAAAATTCGAATTTAGAGAAGTTAGAGAGCAAAACATATTTTTTTAAATCATAATAAGACAGTATTTCGAAGACAGTAAAATATCCGTTCTTCAAAATAAAATTTTTTACAAAAGTGATTGTACTTTTAAAAAGTGAAATAATAGTTATATTTGAAATGTTAAAGTGTTACCTCGTTCTAAAAAATCAACTTTGAAATTACATATCAATTGATAAAGAAACCCATAAGCTAAAAATAACATATAGGTACTCGGTGAAATCGGTAATTTTTTGGGGTGGTTAAAATAAATAATAATTTTTCGATTATCTTTAGAGGAAAGTCAACAGTTATGGTAAACTGTGTTTTTAACAGATTTAAAGGAACTTAAATCCGGAATTACTTCAGGTATAAAAAACAACACTGATAAAAGAGGGAACAGTTAAGCACACTGCTGTACAGTAGGTGTCAAGTGTACATCATTATTGAGTAAATCTCTATTAGGTATGTGTTAAATTTGAATTTAAAAATAAATAATTACATACTAAAAACAATTGAGAGGGAGAATGTCCGTCAGCCTAATTATAATAATAATATACTTTTAGATTACCTATGTATATTATAATTATTGTTATTGGTTTTTTAGTCAAGTTACAGTTACATTTTATCAACATTAAATAGTCAAAATCATAAAATTAATCTCAATGTCTTTAGAAAAGTGTATATAATAGTATGCGTAATAGTTTCAAGTACCTATGAATAATATTTTTGAATAATTATTACAACAAAGAACCCAAATCTTTATTCATCGTTTACATATTATTATCTAATTTCATCAAAAATCAAACGTTAATATTAATTTTTATATATATAAACAAAATACTATGCTTTTATATTTATTTAGATTTACAATAATATTATCTAATACGAATATATTTTCAGTTTTCACTGTTTTCAGCGATCAGTACAAATCATTTTTATGTGGGAACAATTTTACTGAAAACTATTGGCTTACACAGGGTATGATTTAAAAAATTAAAATCATTTATGTCTAAACCTGCAACAGCTCACTACTGTCTACTATTATAGCAATTAACATTGCTTGTGATCTAAACAAATTATATCATAGTTGGAACCAACCCACCATAACTTTCTACTGGATCAGCCACTACATAGTTAGAAGCGTTATTTTAGTATTCAATATCATTATTTTAAATAAAACATTTTCCATTCATTCTTAATTGAATAAAAGATTATACAATTAGTTTTTATTTTTTTATTGGTATCAGAAATAAAAGTCTGAGTTACAAAACATGTCTAGCATGGAAAAATATTAATTATTTATATTATACCCGAGGAATAATGGTGCTATTTGAAAATGTAAAACTTATTTTTTATGATACAGAAAACCAAATATGAATACTTACACATTTTTAAAGTTATTTTTTTCTAGTCTGATGTAAATTTTTTTTAAAGTAGATAATTTAGCATACATGGTAACTAAAAATAAAATGTTTATAATATTTGATAATTATTTATTTTATTTAACAATAATTATGTATAATACTTTTGAGTTCAATTTTTTAAGACAACTTGCATAAATTAAATCATTCCTTAACCTCGTTCAAAGTTTCAACTATAAAGCATACATTTTAGGTAAGTTCAAAAGAATATAGTATTAGGTACAGCCAATATAGTTGAATCTAAAAAGCCAGTAAATAGTTCCAAAATGAAATATATATATTGAATATATTTAAATAAAAACGATGTAATAGACATGACGCATCGATATGGGCTATGATAGTACCTATATGGCTATATGAATAATATAATATAAAGCCAAGTCAGTGATAAATTATCACGCAGCCAGTCTATAGTACGAGTAACTTTCTAAGTGATAAATTTATAACGACAAACACTTTGACTGAAATATATAAATTATTATAATTGAGAAGTCCAACCCATAACTTCAGTCGTATTTGCTTAGAAGCTTAATATGGGTAGCAATTAGTTTGAAATGTATATATTTATACTGTATTTATGAATAACTGGTATAATGATAGGTTAATATCATAAATAGTTTGTAAAAAAGAAAGTTAAAACAAAGACACATGTTGGTAAATGACGGGAACGATATTCGATTTGGTTTCGGAAAATGTAAGTACATATAACTATATAAGTATAAGATATGGCTTCAAAATAATAAAATTTTAACCGCAAATAATAATATAGAAGTTTGGTAACAGTTGTATGTGTTTTATATGCAATATTTAGTGAAGAGTCACTTTAAAGAATATAGCTACACAGATACAATTAATAAACTTTAAGCTAGAAGAAACTAAATAGTTATAAACGTATATTTGTATTACTTTATAATATAGATTAATTATATAAACAAAACCACCACATCGGTTAAAATTGGTTAAAAAAGCATGATTATATATATATACCTATCTATATAAAATTCTTGTCAAGTAGCATTGCGGGAGGCTTCCTACTCTGTATATTATTGTCATTGTCAAATTATAGTCTCACCACACTTACTCATTATACCTTGTTTGTATAGATTGTAAATAAAAAATTTAATTAGTAAAAAAATAAAATAATAAAGACATAATTATAAAGATTTAATATGTATACCTATAACTTATATCATATTAAATTAATGAACAGGTAGGTACTCATATTTTAAATTTTAATAGTTTTTTATTGTATATATATTTTACTTTGATGCCTATGGATAAATTTCAAAATCACGCCACACAGTTGTAAAAAGAAAAAGTTCTGTCGGACAGTACAAAAACGCTGTATACTCAATACGTGTAAAAAAAAAAAATATGTTAATTTTAACTGATTCAGCGCAGAACTTTTTCATTTTCGCGTAACTATTCATCCTACAGCTATATCGATCCTAGAAATATCGTTGTTGTCGTTTGTTACGGATTAGTTTTTCAAAAAATTTACGATCACGTTATAAAACTTTTTTATTCCCACAATCCCCGTGACTCCATAGCATAGTGGATAACATTGCATTATACGTCTTGAGACTTCGTAAAAAATCACAGAAAATTGGACCACGATTGTATTCACACGTCAATGGCAGGGAGTAATTTTATTATTACGGAATTATATTAAATTACTATAACACACGATAGTTGTTCCTATTTTTTTTTCACCAGTTATGAAAACGGTTTCGTTCCACCACCGCTGTCAGCCACGTGTGCCAGAGCTGCGTGTTTAACGTTTTAGGTTTTTATTAACTAACTTATTATAATTATTATTTATTTTTTCACGTGATATACCTACATGATATTTGACTACGTGCGTATAAATTATTTATTACCTACTTGCCATTTTTGCATAAAATAAATATTAGGATATTTTAGTAGGCACTGCATAGTATTATATGCAAAAGGATTTGTAATAATATAATGTTTTCATTGTGCTCGGCCATTCGGGTAATTAATAATTAATCCAGTGAAATGATTGTTTATTGTTCACATATGGAATCGAAATTTAAAATTAAGTCATAAAATTAAATTTTACGGTTTTTCACCTTAAAATTAAAATTAATCTACCATTCTACGATTAAATTTCCAATTCATGACGTGGTACATTGACCAATTATTGTGGTTATTACTATTGAGTTATAATATTATGTAATAAACATAAAAAAAAAAATATTATGGGTATCCGCGGGAAGTTACTCAGAATTGGCGTTGAGTCCTCTTCAGATCCGTACTTTAGATTTTATTCGTGGTACCTACCTACCTATTTAGAAAGAATAGGTACTTGAAATTCAGATTATATATGTTTTGGAATAGGTACTTACTGATAATAGTACTCACATATAGTGTTCCAAATATTCTTATAGGTCTTATATAAAATATAGAAATCATCTTAAGTTTCATTTAAACTCAGACAAATTTTCATGTCATTCTACATCTTACAACAAAATCATTAAAACAATCAACTTTATTTCTATAATTATTCTTTGGTAAAAGTTTGACAAAAAAGAAAAAAAATTAAATAGTTAAAAATATTAGTACATTAAAAAAGTTTGTTTTTGTTTTAGAAATAAATAATTGTATGAAGTATTCTGAATACTAAAAACTTATCAAAAATAGAATGAAAAAGTGTTCAAAATACTTTCTTAATTTGGAAGAGAGTACCTAGGTGGTACCCAAAATATTTACATTTATATCAATGTGCAATTATATAATACTGTTTTTTTTTAGTTTTTTATATATTATATTCTTCTACGCATATTTCACAATGTAAAGCAGAATATTTTGTATAAGATTACCAGTTATCAATAAAATATATTGCAATAATAGTTTGTTTTTTAATATATTTCAATTTTATACCATATATAAGTAAAATATGAAGGTCCTCCTCGAAATTTGTAGTGCAACACCTACTTGGCAAATTTAAACTGATTGGTACTTAGAAATAAAATAAAAAACAAGTTTTACTATTTAAAGATAATTTAAGGATAATATTGTGGAATCGCTATTATATACAACGATGAGGTAATAACATACAAACTACTAACGAAATATTCCATAAACACAGCTGAAGCAACCGTCATTCTAAAATCCTTGAATATGCACTTGAAAAACAAAAAAATTTTTTATTATTTTTAAGCGATTCCTTAAGTTCAATTTCCAGCATAGCAAATATACACAAGCCTAGTGACGATGCAAAAAAGATCCATCTAGTCATCATCTCCACGCTCATTCCAAAGGAAACTTTGTCTAAATAATGTGGGTACCAGGTCATTGATCAATCGAAGGCAACGAAAAAGCCGATATGCACGCCTCTCCAACTCCTTAGACATCACTTCGCTCACCACTTTTCAAGATACCATAAGAACAATACAACTTACATAAATTAAAGGTTGGCAAAATACATGGGAAAAATAAAAAACAAAACTTAATGAGGGGGACGTGGTGGCCGAGCGGTCTAAGGCGTCGGTTGCTACGCAGCCGACACCGGTTCGAACCTCGGTCACGGGCGGCTCCTCTCTTCGGGCAAGTCACGATGTCTGGAGAGAGTAACCGCTTTCCCCCTCTCGGGCATGGCAGATACCCACGGGTGCCCACTCAAAAATTCTGCCACACACACGTGTACCAAATCTACCCAATCCAAAAACCTACCGTACCCTCCCCCACAAACAAACAGGCTAATGACCTCAGATGTCGAAGCCTAACCCCCCCAATAAAAAAAAAAAAAAAAACTTAATGAATTAAAAACAACTATTCTTCACTGGTCTGACAATCATACTGATAGGAAAAAGGAAACTATCATCAACAGGCTAAGAATAGGTCACCCAGAATAAACCATTGAAGATTAGGTACCTAATGTCTCGAGAAGAGCCCCCCTCGTGAAACCTTGCGGGGTCAAATTCACAATAAAACACATTCTTACCAAATGTGGTGTATAACTTGAAGCATTGAACTACAATCAACTATCCGACAACTTATACGACATACTTGGACCAGTTCTTCCAACGCCAGGAATATTCGTTTTCCTCCAGGAGACGGGATTGGACAAACTAATTTAAGCATTAGAATAACACTATCTTAAAGTTTAAGACCATATTACCTTGTCATTTTTTGTTATATAACCATTTTGTTGTTATGTAATACCTATGTCCTATACATTCGAAAAAAAAAAAATGTTTTTTCTCTCAATAGCCACGATGCAGAGGGTTGTCTTGAACGAAAAAAAAAAATAAGAATAATAAGTTTTATTAATTTATTTATTTACTATGATATAACTAATGAGCTCAATTACTATAGTTATGTGGGTACATAAAATAACAATATATACTATACAGTATAGAGAGAGGTGTATAATATAGATTTAAGTGATTAAATATTACTAAGATTTAAATGATAAAAAGTAAAAACAGAGTTGAAAATGAAAATACCAATTTTAAAATTATTTAAATGTTGCATGGTTCTAATTAAAGGAGAGTTTTTACCGTACTCTGGAATGACACATAAATAGTGTCAGCCTGTCTAGTTATATGACCAGGAACTAAAAAAAAAAAATTGTCTATAATTGATATGGACATTAAATAATAACTATTGTACATAATATTATAGATGCCAGAAATAGAATTTTCCAGTAATAGGTATAATTTATAAATTTGTACGTAATTAAATACATTCTATATAAATAATAAAATGATATTGTGCTATAATGTTTGTATGAAAAATAAAACAATATAAATATAGTAACTACCACAGTAATATTTTATGAGAAAACAATTGAATTGCAAGACTACACAAAGCTTTAGACAATCATGTAATAGTCATGACTAGTAAGTGATAACCCAACAGAATTCAATCATTGAATTTAAAATATTATATTGATAGATGCACATTATTAAATAGTATATAGTATATTATATCATTTTTTCGAAATTAAATAAATTCTCTAAGTATAGTGCATCAGTTATTTATTCAGAATGATGGTAATGCATGGTATTATATACTTACATTATTACAGTAATTCTTAACCATTTGAGTATTATTATTACAGAAAGTTTATAATTTTATAAGAGCTTAACAAACCATAGACGTAAAATAAAACAGTGCCTACGTATAATATATTATTTAAATAGTGCATAATAGGTAAATTAAAAATAAAACAGGTGAATAAAAGTTTACATACTATTCAATTGAAAATAACATGATTCTATATTACAAAAAAATATGAAGAATCAAAAAATTATTCTTCATAATAAACGTTTTAGTTTTTAACTGATTTTAATATTTTGACGATACACTTTATCTAAATTAGAGGAGCATCCATTTTCAGCGAACACCCAAACCACGGCATAATTGCACACAGAAATATAAAAATACTTATAATATGTTATACTTATTACACTATTATTTTCCACGTTCAAAAATGTAATATGATAAGTTTAATATTTTCGGTAAACAATTTTCATCTTTGAATCAACTTAAATAAAACGTATAATATTTCTATCATATCCTAATTAGGAGTATACTTAAGTATGAATCTAACAAATATTGTATTGATTCATCGTCGTAAAGTGCGTATTTACTGATAAGATAATATAAACAACATTGCAATATAATATAATATATATAACTGAATATTTGTTTTCAGTTGAAAAAAAAAAGTGGTAATTTGAAAAGTCAAAATATAAAAATATTATTAGTGGTTTGGGTGTGTAACTCTATCGGTCTGTAAACAAACAATATAATACATTTATGTCCCTCTTAGATTTCTGCTAATTGCTAACTGCTAATGTCTTTACATCGGACATAAAGTTGAATAACTCAAAAACTACTCGTTTGAATGTATTGATTTAATAGGTTGACATTCCAATAAAACTATTATCTCCAGACCAAGGTAGGTATAAATATTTTATATAGGTGATAGTATTCTTCTTACCGACAATTCGATTTCGCTCGACAGCTCTCGGCTAAGAAATGACACGGCACCTTCGCCGGACCATCCGCACGCTGTGCGCATTCCGGATGCAGCATCTCTTGAGCTATTAAACATTTGTCTTTGTTGACACCAGATTTCCTGTACGAAAAAACGACAATATTATAATTGTGTTAAAGATATATTTATATATAAGTATTCTTAATTCAATGTTATACATTTTACTTTGAAATAAAACTAGGTGTAAAATTATTAGGCGAAGGTACCTCTATTATACATATAATATAATATAATATAGTATGCCATATTTTGTACACATTTTGTACACCACAGACTATATAGCATTTAGATAAACCTTGTTTATTAATAATTTTAGAATGTTGAATTTTTTTTTTTTTTTGTACCAATTTATAAAATATTTAAACCAACATCATATGCAAATGTGAAATACAATAGCTATTATCATACCTACCGATATTTCGTATTGTCGAGTCTTAGTTATAAACATATTTTATTATTTAAATTCGATATAAATATGTATGTATATTAGTATGATGTAATTTCTAACGTTTATGTTAAATTGTCTTAAGCTTGTAAGGTATTGTGCACTTGCAGGTTTGGAAAATGATTGCTCGAAAAATTCCCTTATAACATTTTGAAGCTCATATAGGACATTATATAAAAATATTAACATATTTTTTGTATATTTTTTACATATGTGTAGGCCAAACATATCTTTTTTGTTTTACTAGCAGACCTCTATAAATATCATTCCTTTATACTGCCATACAACGTGCTATTATTTTTTTGAAAACGGTCTTTAAAAAATAATATTTCATTAAATCATTATTATTTTCTGATAGTGTTCAAAAGTTGTTGTTAAGTCATAAGTTAATTTGGTTTTTAATTAACAATCAAATGATTTTTTTTTTAACCGTTGAAGCTACTTGAAAGTATAAAAGTAAAATAAAAAATACTATTTTATTAAATCGTTATTATTCGCTGATATTGTTTAAACATTGTTGTTAAGTCATAAATTAATTTGTTTTTCAACCAACTATCACAAGGGTTATTTTTTTTTTTAAAGTTGTAGCTACTTGAAAGTATAAAAATAAAATATATTTTAGACACCACAAGCGAGTAGTAATAAAAAAATATAATTTTCAATAATTATATTAGATTACAGTTGTTAAAATAATATTTCCTTTCCCAGAATTAAGATGGTAGTGGAAACTCAACATTTAATTTAACTTTTAATTTAATTTTGAGTTTAATTATATACTAATTAAATATAATAATATAATTTTTATAGTACATTTTTCATTATTAAGAAAAACGTATATTTACAATATTATGTATAATCAAATAGATACAAGAAGTAAGAAGCATATGAATTTGCGAGGCTTGGATGAAGACCGGGCAAGTAACGCTACTTCAACTTGTTATTATAATACTTCGTTGAAATCTAATATATATAATATATATATTATGAATGTTTTATATTGTAAAATAATCATAGTATAGACATGTGTTAAAACGAAGGTAACATAACAATAAATCGAATTTGGATATAAAAAAGCTATATAGTTTATTTTAATGGCAATATCAATGTACAAACATGATAATATGATATTATATTTATTGTTATTATTATAATAAACTGTACAAAAATTACGCGGTAAAAGAAAAGAACAAAAACGCAATGAATACTATAGCAGTATAGCCATAATATTATTCATACACACATAATATAATATTTGTATTATTCTATAAGCCACAATTATCTATCTATATGTTATACCTGTGTATAACAGTGCGTCGCATAGCTATACAATACATACACATAATATGACATAAATTAATGGTCTGTATAGTGGTTTTTGTTTGTTTTTAAGTATATTATTATTTTTTTTTTTTTTACCGAGGTTTTTTACATTTTACTTTTGTACGTGTTGGAACTGTAATAATTATTATTTTTTCTTCTGTACAACAAACCTTTGAAGGGACAATGCGTACATTAGAAAGAAGCCATAGAAGGTATCACATGACTAATCGTTACCGTTACTGCTATTTGTTTTACAAACGTCTAGAGACAGCAATTATTAACAGTTCCCTATCACATAACCGGCCATGATCACGGTCATAAAGTTATTAATACATTTTCTATAGTTAATATGCCATGACTCAAGCAATGTAATCTATTTTTAATTTATTTATTTCACAATTAAAATTCAATTGTTATTGTAAGTTTAAAATATATTGTATTTACATAATAATTCAGTTACGTGAGAATTTAATTTAATAATGTGACCTCAGTGGACAATTGTAATTTTGTAACTGGTACTAATACACTTATTCATTAATTATTAATTAATTGTATTGAAAATATCCCTGTATTCAGGTATTCTATAGTTCATCATTTCCATTTTATAAATAAAATTCTATTTGAGTTTTTTTTTCTTTGATAAATATTATTATAGAATTCAATTGAAGAAAGTTTGTAGTTGGCTCCCAAGGAAACGTCCGCTATTAGAATATGTCTACTATTGGGAGGTATCCATTAGAGGAGGTTTCACTGTATTTTGTTTTCTAAAAGAATACAATTCCTAACATATTTTCCTTTATTGTGCCCGGGTTTGCATATTTGTATATACGGTATTACCGTATTCCTGGTCTATCCAAATGCTCAAACTAGTATTCCCTAGTGTAGGACCTGATGAAATTGCTGTTGTAAGAATTATTATTATTTCCCAGTAATATTTGATAATGCCCAATAAATGTATGCATTTATAAGAATTGTATTATAAGATAAGATAAAATATAGATATGAGAGAATAAGATTTTGAAAATATGACTATTGACTATGATCGGATAATTGATGCTCTTTAGACAATGCAATAATAAAGAGAAACTTTTTATTTTGTAAAAACTAAGTTGATTTTACTAGATAAATTCTCATTCAATTTTTTTTTCAAATGAAAAACTTCTATGCCATTTTTAGCTACATATTTTATAACTAGTACGTCTGATACACCTATTTTAGTCTCATACTTAATTTTTAAATTACATTTTTGAGATGCCTGTGATTCAGACATTTGTCGGGCATATTTTGAAATATATTTTAAATTCTAACTGTTCTTGTTTGCGTGCATACAATCGTGTTCTTCTTCTTTGTGGCACATAAAAATCGTTGTAATAATAATATAAGGACGCGCACCGGGTGAACCGGTATAATTCATTTCATTTATTTAAAAGATTGTATTTTATAAACTTTCGGTCCATACAACCCACTGGATAACATAACTTACAATAGTTTGGATAATTTCTATATGATATTTAAAAGCTACAATAATAACTGTTCGTGATAAACTATGACCCAATAATGTTATATAATAAACGGTACATTCTAGTGATTTGGTAACAACTTAAAGAATTTTAGACATATTTTTCCCAGTTATCATTATTGCCGTGGTAACACAAATAATGTTGTTGAGTAACCGGAAGATGTGTAAAATAAAACGTGTGTTCGAAGAAAAATATTTCAAATTATTACGATGTTGTAGGTTACAACCGAAAACTAAGTGCATTAATCGTTACAGCTAAAATGTAATTTGTTCATGTCTTAGTGATTTACTTTAAACGTATGATTTATAATATATGACATAATGATTAACATCATACGCGCATGAATATCTGCTTCACCGATAGCGTAATTATTATTATTATTATTATTATTGCTATTTTAATTTTAATATATTATAATTACAATATTATTATACATTAATACATTATACATACTATTATAGTATAATACAACATAAACGACCGAATATTTTATTAGCTATGACTATGGCGTGTTAATAATATCAAACGTCACACGACCACGCGATTAGGTAGAATTTATATAAAGCACATAGTACCTGGGTATTACAATATTATTATTTAAGTATTGTGGCTTACCACATAATACATATTACATTATACTGGTACATTTTCAATTACGAAATACATCGCAATGCACTTTACGTTATAATTACGCTGCCAGTCTCGTATTAATCTGCATCAGTGACCCATACGAGTTCGTAATACAAGTAATCACATTATAATAATATCTAGACCAGTCGACCACAGTTTTATTTGCAGATATTATTATAATTTATATTATTAAAATATTAACATTTAAAAGTATCATTAAGATGGCATATTGCTGACATAAATACGTGAACACGAGTTAGGTAGGTATATTTTAATTTGGAATAATTGTATTTAATAGTGTATAATTAAGGAAATTAAAAATAAAAATAATAAAATGCATATTATTACGATTTTTACAGAAGATTGTTTAAAAAAATAAAATATAAACATTTAGTAAATAAATATCGTGAAATACATGGGGCTATAAACTGATAGTCATAAGATCCATTAAAAAATTCATATCTCTTTCATTTTAATTAGCATTGTACCTAAAAATTTGCATTAAAATCTGTCAATAACTGATACCGTTCTTTGTCATTTTATGTATGATTTCATAACTATTATGCAACAACTCAATATGGTAATGACACGGGACACGTAACTTACAGGTGGCTGTAGTTATTCTAGAAACTTCAGGTCCAAAACCCCATGACCTCCAAGGTATGACCAAGTTTGTTTAGGGAGAGTGGAGTTTATTCAATTTAAAACTAAATGAGTAGGTAATTACTTGTTCAAAATTGAACAATTATTGGTTACATTGTACCTAGAAGTGAGTCAGGATAAGCAGTTTTCGATTTTCGCTTGGAGTTCGGACAGGCTTTACAACAAAAGATTCCGAATTTTATTTTACAAATAAGGTCAACCAAGTATAAAATAATAACAAAAGCCAGTAAGTACTCACTTGCACAGACAAAACGCGATTTCTATTGCGTATGAATGCATCGATTCGTTGCGGTAAAAGTTTTGCAGCGACTCCATGCAGTTGGCTTTCTTGCACTGTCTGTGGTTGCAGTTCCGGATTATGGACGCCACCATTTCCTGGCACTGTGAGTGTTTGTTACAGGTTTCCAACGCCTCGTGACATGTACTTTGGAAGTTCAATATAGAGTTGTCGATTGGCGTCGATTTCGAACCTACAAAAATAAATATCATTGAAATATAATAATAATATAATGTACGCACATACGGAAGAGAGTAGGTCAGATACTAGAATCCATAAACTAAATCGGTGATTTTATAGGTTTCGGTTCGTCAATATACGAAATTAATAATTCTCGATCAATACCCGTATTACCAATCATTTCTGACTCAAATTTTATAATATACTTAGAAACAAGAATGTATAATATAATGAATAATTAGTTAAAACTGTATTTACGGTATCAAAACAATTTCACTAGTTATAATGGTTGTTTATTAATATATTATATCAGGAGACTTTTCGAACCATTCAGAATCGAAAAAATCTTTGCTTATCAGTTATCACATTAGTTTATATTCTTACAGTAATTTAATAAGTAAGATTCTTTAGTTTGGACACCATATTTTTCAGAAGGTTCTGGTTCTAATACCGAATATTTTAGTTCAGTTCCAGTCCCAATAGAGTAAGTTAGCGATTAGTAATGTAAAATAATTGGTAGGAGAAGGATTGGATATACATTTTGTTTCAAAATCAATATTCTCACTTAAAACATGGGAAAAATCTCAAGTTCAGATACCTAAATTATTGCAATTTTCATCACAAACAACAAATTATACGCAGACAGGACATAACATACAGACAATTAACTTTTTTTAAGCATTGATATGTTTTGCATAAATATAAACATTAAATTGTCAGTTAAAAGAAGGTGGGTTGATATTGCTTTAGAATTTTAAGTAAAGGATCAATACATATCTAAATTGAAAAAAAAATGAAGAGACGCCCGCCACCCATCATTTTCTAGCCATTATTATCATGCACCACTTCAAAACTATCAATGGAAATTCCAATAAAATATACAAGTAATGTAAAAGTTAACTTCTGTATTTCATATACAGAATTAACTATAGGGAGTTAGTTGAAAATAGACATTTTGGAAATCTCACACTCGGTAATTAATGAAGAAATTGAGGAAGTTTATTTTCCACAGTTAATGAGTACAAAATTAAGTAATAAAAAGAGGAAAAATGAAAAATAACGTTGTCTAAATGGCGACCGCTTTTATCTATGAAAACTCGATCAAGCAAGACAAAGTTTTCAATGCACCTCTTGGTTATGTCTAGCAGAGCGTTCTGATTTTTCTCCAGTTAGTATTTTAAAGAACTTAAGTATTTGATTTTTGAATATTTTAGGTATAAAATAGTCTCATAAAAAATAACCACAAAACTATAGATTCTGCGAGTGGCTACACTAGGGGCTCTCGCCACACGACAAAATTAAGTACTGTGGATAATTTTCTAAAATTCTAGGTCAAATAAATGCCAACTGTGGCAACTCAAACTGCATTACCTGCCTAAAGTATACAAACTATTCCAAAAATGTTAGTCTCCATCCTCTAAGTCAAATACAATCCAAATACATCATTCTACCTTGACAAACACTGTACAATTTATAATTTTTGTTTGTTTTAACTCAAAACTTTTCGTTATATATACGTGTGTAGTTTATTTAGCGATAATAAACACTTCATTTTGAAATGATAAACTTTGAACAACTGAAACCCAAGCTTGGCTAATTAGTATAATAGCAAAACTTGAAACGATTAATTAAAAGAAAATAATTTTCTATTTGTTTATATACTGCACTTAGTATCGTGTGACTGCTTCAGTAGGTAGTTTTTTTTTATCAAATATTTAAAATATATATTAAAAAAAAATCAGGGATTGTGACTCTCCAAACACATTGATTCCAAATGGACAATGGAATTAGAACAATTAACTTTCCAAAAGTGGCAAATATTACAAACAAATTGTCTGAAATAGTATCCTTAATATTATGCACAAGGTAGGTCAGGATTATGGATTTTGTATGTATTGGTGAGGGAGTACGTTGTGTGAATTAGCTTAGAATATTCTACACGCATTATATTTAACACGTCGTGATTAGTTGATATCGTGACTATTCAGTTTCACTTGTCGTGATAAACCGTAAGGTTTCATTGTTATTATATTTTTTGTTTCAAAATATGCACACCTGCCAAAAAAAGAAGCTAGAGAGATCTTGGATCCAATATTAAACACGTAAAGTCTAAATCAAGACATAACAAGATATAAAAATATGTTGGTGATTAATTAATTTACCTGTTAATTGTTATGTCAATTGATCTGGGGTACATTTTTAATTTTTAACGCATTTACTCGTGACATTGCTTCAATATTGAACAATTGTACAAATAGATGAACAATCACCATTACTTTCACACTACCTAGTCATAATATATTATTAACTGAATACCATACTTGATTTTGAAGTGTAGGTACCTACTTACTATAAATTGAATCACATGTGTATTATTAACTCAAGAAGATGTTGGATGCGTGAGTGTAAACAGTAAAAATCCAATTTGTTTGGAACAAACCGCTTTTTATACATTATTTATGATTGAAATACTAAACTTTTATCAAAGATAGAGAAGTCTATCATATGTAAGCTATAACTCATATAATATAGTCTATGAGATAAAATAATTGTATAATTTTTGTACGCAGTTAAAATGCATAAAACATTTTTAGTAAATATAAATTAGTTGGTAGAAACATAAATCAATCACAAAATCACGTCTAACGTTTTAACTACCAGTTCAGCTACAAGCAGTTTGTATTATATGCTGCATAATCAAAAATAATAGAATACACAGAAATCAATTATTTAATTTATAATTTACATTCATTGTTACATTTGAATATGTGAGGGGTAGTGTCTGATAATTTAAATACAACTGTTACACAATTTGAAAGTGAGCATTTATTTAGTTGGACCCATAAATTTTGTGTTAATTTTCAGTCCCATATGTACCTATTCGTACATTATTATTTATTTGACACGCATTAATTTAATAATACTCTGTAGAACGAAAAAAAAGTATTAAGGTGCTTTAAATATATTTCGTTTATTAAAACATTCTAATTAAAATCCTGTATAGTGTAAACACATAATATACATCTATAAAATCCAAATAAATTTAAATTTCTTAGAAACAATTTTAATACATTTTTTTTCACAGACAATTAAAAAATGCAAATATAATGCGAAATCACAAAAGTTTTATAATCGTTATATTGAGTATTAACTATAGGTAGTCATAAAAAGTAATATATAGTTCACTATTTTTCTTATTTATTTTCTGGGGACCAAAGTAAAAAATAACTAATATTTATATCACTAAGTGAACTATGTTTAAAACATAACCAAACTATAACTCTGATAAAATTATCGAAACCATTGAAAATATCTTTCTATTCTGAACCAATATTTAAGATTGAGGACATTGAATTTAAAAACCGGAGATATATGCAGGTCAATGGATGATGCCACGGTGTAATGAAAAAAAAAACATATACATTTTCCGTAGGTATGTACTTAATATTTTATAGGTTTTCTCGAGTAAATTTGAAATAATAAAAATAAAAAAAATACTGGGAAAGCGTAGTTTTGCTATTTAGTGTGATTTAAGTGTACCTCGTCATTGACTACTGTAATGGTTGTGTTAAAATTGAATTACATGATACATTGTTCTATTATTGTATTCGTAAAACAATTTTATGTATAGACGGTGTGTCAGTCTCTTTTTATAAATTCTAAGTATAATAAGTTCTAATAAATTTTAGGTCATATATAAAATGTATTTTTTTATTAATTGTAATAAAGTACCTAGGTTGGATAAATGTTTTCCAGAAACATGACATACCATATTATTATATTTTTATATAGGCAATAATTTATTACTGACCACTATTTAAATTCAATAACTATGTATAAGCTCATAAGTGTTAAAAGCAGTTGAATAGGTTAGTAGTGTTATAAATAGCTTAAAATTAGTCTAAATATTTTAAAATGTATTGTGAATTGAAAATAATAATATAATAATAATAATAATGGGGAGAAGTTTAAAGTATTTACGATTAATATTTTTTAAATATCAATAAAAGAATTTAAATAAATAGTTATTTATTGTTTAAATATAAAATCTTATCAACAATCTTCCATTAGATATCTATATAACGATGTGTGTACCTACAACCTACTTTAGATTATTAGCGTAGCGAATGCATGTATTGAATTTACAATGATGTGTTTTTTTTCCTGTCTCATCAACAATTGGGATGGTAAAAAGAATCTGGTTTTCGATATCAGCATTTTTTCTAATAGAAAAATGAATCTAGTTGGTACTTTTAATATCTAACAATTAGTCGTTTTAGAAAGCGTCATAAGAAACAAAAAAAAGTAAAAAAAGGGGTATTTTTTACACAAAAACAATTTTTGAAAAAATCCTTTTAATTTTTATGGTGTAAATCAAAAACAAATGATTGAAAGCACTTGAATTTTTCACGAAGTATTTATATTAGAATTTTACATATATGATAATATTTTGGCTCTTTATTGCCTCGAGATTTTTTTCAAATTTTGTAATTTTTTTTAAAATTACTATCGATAAAAACTTTTTTATTTCACCTTACTAAGGGAATGGTCCTCATAAAATGCTTTAATAGCAGATAAAAATATTAAAGATACATGTTATGCACAATTATTTTTTATATGCATTTGAAGTTGAAATTTCCAAAAACCTGCAAATTGTTTTTCAATTAGTAATTAAATTCAAATTTCAAGTTTTTAGATAGAAATTCTAGATAATTGTATTTTCATAGCCGACATTATACATTTTAATGGAAAATTCTTAATACATTTTTCTACCTCTATCAAAACAAAAAGTTCACCGGAAAGTTACACTATTTATAGCCTTGACATATTTTCGATTATTATTATTTTATTTTTTTTTTTAATATTAAATTTGATTATTTATACATGCATGCTAGTCTCAGCTCAGAATCGTTAATATTGTAGGTACTCAATAATTCATCATTGAATTCAAATACAACACATTCAATATACAATATATGTTATGAATTGCTCGACAACAACTGTAGTCTGTAGGTACAGCTCTAGTTCACCTTAAATAATAAGAAGAACGTGATACTAGCTTTCTAAATAATGTTTTTAATGTTCAAGCACTATAGCTATTGTTTTATTAAAATCAAATTAAAATTGTATATAAACTTTAAAGTACAAAATAATTTGGAAATTTTTTCAATTGCATTAACATCAAGAAATTTTGCATAAGCATTTTTAATATTTTTAGAATGCCAAAAACAATTTATGAGAAACGTGACGGTTGTAGGTATTGCATTTTCAAGGTTTTTGACCAAGACAATTTTTAGATTTTTATCTTGATAAGCACCAGGCAAAATTTGAATTCTATCCTCTCCCAATGATCCAACTAGATCTAATTTTTCTATCACTCTTATTATTGAAGATTGAAGCTTTTTAACTGCTCGGTGACGTCAGACACATAAATTGTTGAAAAAAAAAAACAAATACATTCATCACTCTGCTCATTCTGCTCAGAATGTTAAACTGTGATCGATTGCTATTATAATTCAACAACACCACTGCAGTAAATTACCTTTGTTTGTCGGCAAACATTTCTACTTACAGCTCATATCTAGGATTCATCATCGTTGTGTTAACGACATGAAAAATACAAAAATGTCATCGATTTACTTACGTAGTGACGCGATCAGTGGTTATATAGGTTGTTTGAGTTTGGGATTTCTAATTTCTCAAATATAAGGTAGGACGCTTGTTGAGAACTGTGGAAGAGACTACAAAGAGTTCAGTTATAAAAATAACGCGTTGATTGTTAATGCGAAGGGAAAATGTTATAATCGTACTTAATAAATTAAACTTCAACTTTACACGGACCAAGGATAAAAAGGTTCTAAATCCTTTTTATTCAACGCTAATTTTTTTTTACACTAAAAACATTTTATATAATATATTTAATAAAAAAAATCCAAAGACGCATATTTCCAGCTTAAAACGGTTTTAATTGGTGCGTTAATAAAGTACAAAAATAAAACAGACGAAAAGGTTCTACGTCATAAAATATCACTAATTATACTAAGTTGAACGCAGAAATGGATAAAACCTTTTCATGTTACTTATAATATATTATTACGATTATTGGAAAACAAATTACTTCTACAATCCAGGACTTGCTTATAATAATAAATAAATTATTTATTTATTTAATGAAACACTAATAAATATAACACATTATAACAAAAATTGATAATTTAAGTAATTGTTAATACTATCTAGAGTGTAGACAAAGATCATTCCGGGTTCGTCAACCTAAGCATCCTATGCAATGGATGATTATGGCTATAGAAATGTTAGTGGTAAGGAATATAAAAAGATATACTAAAATATATAACTTTAAAAGAAACACTAGAGAGAAGGTCAGGAGCATCTAATAAATTGTTGAGGAGAGCATAAATAATCCGGAGGTCCACATTGAAGTCAAGGTAGGTGCATTTAATACGCCAGAAATAAAGGTGTAGTCATGTTGTGGAGGTGGCAAATCCGGCGCATCTGAGTAGTAGAGCCTAATCGCAGGTACTACACTATATAGTTTGGTCTGCATTTTTTCGGGTGTTACACTAGTTGGGTCCGGGATTATTTTAAAGTAACAAAGTATTTTGAATAAATATACAATACAAACGAAAAGTATAAAAAATATTGACATTAACGGACACTATTTTTCCAAGTTTTCATAATCCGCTATTAGCTATTTTAACTATTTCTTTTTTTTTGGTATTTTACTTTATGAAATATGTCAGTGCCCAATTATTTAAGAAAACACAGTATGGTATAGTCTGATATCTACTTTCACTCGATTCCATTATAATTAGTACTCTTAAAGCTGTAATGCCATCTCATTTCGTTTATCGTAATGATATTGAAAGGTAACTTGTGTGAGTTTTTTTAACGATAGAATATTTTGAGTGAATGTGGTCTGTCAGTCTATTTTATTTATTTATTTATTCATTCCAGCCAAATCAATTAGAAACAATTAAATTATCACAATAAATCTTATACGTTTTTAAGAACACACATGGGATTTTTTTCAAGCAGTATTTTATTTTTATTTTTATACAATATCTATTTTGATAATTGATTAATAACATTTTTATAATTTATTACAATTTGTAAAATTTTCATTGACAAATAAATTAAAAAAAAGAAATTGTAAAAAACATTTTTAAACATAACTTTATCTAAATAGATCATAGATTGTCCTGAGTCTGTTAAAATGGGAAGGAAAACGTTATTACAAAATACTCACCACAACAAATTAGTGACCCAACTAGTGTAGTACATGAAAAAATCCCGGACCCAACTAGTATAGCAATTTTTAATTCGGGACCCAACTCGGATGCAGACGGCAAATCAAGTTTGAGAGTGGCATATGATAAGAAATAATGTTCATCCAATATTTATAAACTTATAATTTGTAACTTATAAGCTAATTTTTTATTTAATGTAATGTTTCGCATCATAAGAATTAATTTCTTCAAGTTATTTTTCATGCTTTTGTTTCGACTTTTCAATTATATTAATTATTCTACCATAATAATTTGTCTTTTGCTACCCGTGAAATTATAACTTATATTTATTAATTAACATTGTAAAAACTTGTTTTTCAGACATAATATACATATATAAAAATATATTTTTCTTCGATAATAACACAAATATATTGAAAAAAGTATTTAATATTGATTAACTACCACGGTAGGTAATTAGATATAGTAATAGTTGTTTACATTCATCAGTTATTTCTACTACAACGAACTTTTAAGTATTTTTTTATTTTTTTACTTACATAACACAATGTTTTTGGAACGATTTAACTCTTATCTCAAGTCTAAAATAACACTGTACGTTGAAATCGCTTTGTTTTTATAAGGATTCATATTTTCTTATTATTCGAAAATCAGTCACCAAATCCCACCCAAAACAGCGTAGGTTCATAGTTTGTGAATAATAATTAATTATATTATAGAAATTGTGTATTCCTTATGGAATTTCAATAGTTGATATTATTCTATACATTCCATAATGCATAATACGAAACGTTCTATATATTATTTCTTAGAATTACATTTTGAGAGAATTGAAAACTTAAATCATTTCAATAGTATAAACGTATTATGTTGTATGATACGTAGGTATATATATATATATATCTTACAATTATATTATTGTTGTATATTGCAATATAGGTCATACAGTGTAACGTTTGAGTGGTGACGCGGTATGTTATAATGTAGGATTACCTAAGTTACAGGCCATTTTCTTGAGCATTAGCCATATTGTACGTACCTAGTAATAATATATACCCACCTAGATGGTAGGAGGGTACCATGAATTATTGTCTTGCAGTGTAATAGTAGTGGGAAAAAACCCCTCAACGCAATAAGCCGCCGTTATAGTGTTAACGTTGTTACTTGTTAGTACATGTATACATTATTATATTATATTGTAATATAATTAAGACAAAGACGATAAATTAGCGCGTTCGAGTCGTTTTGACTTTTAAGTTTGTAGAAACCACCGAGATTCCCAGAGTTTGAAATAAATGAAATTGTACGCCTGTTTTACATACTATATTTTATAATAATAGAATAATTAAATATAGGACGGCACTGCACAAAAATGACATTGTATTAATATTGTTATGAGCACAAGTGAGCAGCCCTCGCGTATTTGATTTGTGTATTCAAGGGTGGGCACGTTGCACACTGCACACGTACGCTCACACGATCTCTCGCCAAAGTTTTAGCCACACGTAATGTCAAAGGTTACGTCACCGGATGTATATTATTATTATACGGTTGTGCGTTCGAATGGATTCGGTCCAACATTAAAATATGTACTGATTTATGAGCTATTCTCGATCCACCGGTTCTAGCACCCTGTTTTATGTTCATTTAAACGTAGATAATAATATTATAACCAAAACCCGTAACGATACCTATGCAATATTAATATGCTAAAACTGAAATGTAGGTTATAAGTTTATATTTAAATTCTAAACTTGTCATAAACAAAATTCTTGATATTTTATAATTCCATTTACCTATGTGTATGCCGTGGTATTGCTAATAATGTATTCGTGCGATTGGTACAATCATGCAATATTGGAATTAGATGATAGATAAAACGAAAGTAACACAAATGAAAATTACCAAAAAAGGGTAAAAGATAACCTAATTCATATTAATCTATATAAAGACAAGAACATTTTTTATGTAAATAGTTATATTTTTTTAGTACCTACATCTAAATCAAACGTGTATGTATATTTGAATTTTAAATCTTGAATTATAGGTGGATATTCAATAAAAATACAATTTTAACAAGTTATTAAAATAATACATAACTTAAACTTCTCTAAAGCATATAATCCATGTGGAGATTTAATATCTTAATTAAATTAAATATAATATTATCTAAAGGAAATGTACTCAATATATTAACGAAATTCTTAAAAAATCGATCCTTCAAAATCAAAGCAAACCACGAGCTATCGGAAGAATGTATACAATAACATGGGGTTCCTCGAGGATCTTGGGCTTTTAGTAACTTAATTAATTCTTATCGCAATCCACGGTGCATTATCAACTAGCTGTAACATATTTTCAGACGATTTCAATTTATTTTAGAAAATCAATAAAAACCTCATCGTACCATATCAATTACTCATAACCATGAACAACCTCCAAAAATGTTCTAAAATAACATATTTTGATTTTTGTCTAGATAAATAAAACTATGGATTCTTAACAAAAAAACATAAAGCTATATTAGGTAATATATAAATAAGCTTAAATAACATAGACATAGTCAATAAAACATCTGTAAAAATGTTTAAGATTGTGTTTAGGTGTCGACTCATTCGGAAACTTTACAATATAACAT
Organism: Nasonovia ribisnigri; assembly: GCA_027563435.1. NCBI lineage: Eukaryota > Metazoa > Arthropoda > Insecta > Hemiptera > Aphididae > Nasonovia > Nasonovia ribisnigri. The sequence continues at coordinate 88,274 of JANEHU010000080.1, forward strand.
CTCAAATCCATCATAACAAACAATTTTAAAAATGTTAACTTTCACAACATGTGGTGGAGAAACAAAAATAAATTAATTAAAATACATAAAGCAGCACTCAATCTAGATTAAACTACAAGGCTTTTCTTTACAAGTTGGTATCCAAATCGACTTAAAATCTAACTGATGGCTAGTATCAATATTAAATAATATCTAGTAAAGATTTGTAAACTTTCACCTCATCAAATTACATTAGACGGGTACGGGTACGGGTTCTTTCAGACTTATCATCACCGTTTCATGAAAGTTAGCTACATTGATAGTTGCGTGTTTGAAGATATCGCATAGAATATGCAGTATTCGGTTGTGACGGATTGTATCAGACTAAAAGACACATGGATGTTAAGATAAATTTGAAAATTACACAAAAATACATACAATTATGTAATACCATCGATTATGTTAAAAAAAAGGTACGAGGGACGTGGATTGTTAAGTACATTGAAATAATAATGACAAACAAGCAGGAAGATAAAAGGGCCAGACAGCAGCAACAAAAATGACGAAGAAAAAGCCTAAGCCTCTTCACAGGCCAAAATACAAGCCGTAAGCTGTTTAGTGGAACACTGGAACATACGGTGTCAGTTACCTCACTGTTTGCACCAGGATATATGAGGTAACTAAGGCGGTGAATCCATCCGACATGGGAAGCCAAACGTAGTAAGCGACTTGAAGGTGGTGGAATTTCCAGCGAAGAAGACAACGAAGATGGATACGAGTAATACCTCGTAATTGTTTCTAAAACAATATTATCTGTGAGGCAAAGACTAGGCGTGTACCTCCCGGCGTATATGTTAAATTATTTTAGTTGTTGCTTTGTTTTATGAATAAACTATTTCAGGGGCAGCGGTAGCAGTACGCAAATAATTCCGCTACTGCTTGTTGCGTGTTGTCGTCGATACCATAGAGATAAATGCTGTAATATAGCTGGAGAGCTGATACCAAAAATAATAATGTTAGACATTTCACTATAATATTCGACAAGGTAAGCCAGAACTAATAAAAAAACTAATTCCTCCAAAAACAATGAACTAAAATGGACTATGGATGAAAATTCAATAAATCTACCTCAAATAATAATCAGAAACCATATTTTACAGGTTCCATAGAACATTTTGTATGAATAAACCATAAAACTATAAGCCTTAACAAAATTACAAACACCTCTTGAAATATTTAAATGTTATTTCAAAAGTATAGAACAAAACTAAAAATACGATGATGGTGGAATAACACCCGACGGTGGAATAAATTTCTCTCAAAAATATTCTAATAAATATTATAACAATATTCTTATCAACTGCTACTGTGTAAACTCTTCGATGGCTGCTTGATTTTTCCATCTAAATCACTATAGCTATTATTATGGTTGATACCATAGTTGAAAAGAACTATTATAGAAAATATATATACACAGTGACTTGAAAAGTACGTTCAAAAGTGTTCCTATATTTTACTCAGGGAAATATGCAACAAAAATTCAAAACAAAATAATAGAAGCGTTCAAAGTGAACAAGTTTTTGTGTGGATACTTGCCTGGACACAACGGAATCAAAGGAAATTAAAAAGCTTAATAGTTTAAAAACAGTAAATAACCATAAAAAAATAATAAAATCAATTTTATCAACCAACTGTCTTAATAAAACATAAAAAAATGTTTGATAATCAACATGTTAGAATATAATGTAGAAAACTATCACCAGATGTAAAAACCCGAATTTAAAAAGAAAAAAAGTAATTGTATTAAATAACTTACGCATAGACTACATCAGGTTTTCGCACATTCTTCTTATGTTAAGGGCTTCTTCAAATGTAAACTATATGTGAAAACTGCGGTGTTGGACTAACTCATTTAAACGGAACGTCCAATCTATAATCCTTACCGTCTCCGAATCAGTATAAGAAACCACCTAGATGTCTCACTCAGGCCAAACCCATAGGACATCAAACAGTTCATTTTGAAATTTTAAATTATAAGTAGGTACCTAAATCATAATTCCAGATAAAAATTTAACTATTAATACCGATAAATGCTAATATTATAGCTTAATTTTTAAAATTTAAACGTGTAGGTATACAAAGTGTGAAAAAATATAATATACATATTATAATAAATTATATTCTTTTGTTTTATACATAAATGTGAGTATATTAAATATTTTATTATATATTATCTTATATCTACCATAAATAAAAAATAAAGATTTATTCAAATAAGTTCTCAGCATTGTAATCAAGTTGAACAACCCGTTGTCGAGATATAAAAAAATTGTTGACGAGTACTTAAGCAGTGATTCGAAATTTGCATAAACTCCAAACGTTAGATATGATGAGGTCGTGTTGCTTTTTGTGAATAGTCGTCAATGGATTTAAAAAATAATGTAATATATTTTCATTCAATTATGCTAGATTCAAAATGCTACCTATATTATGATATATAATTATTCTCGGCACATTATTCAAACACAATACATGTCCTTTAAAGTATAAAATACATTCGATTTCGGTCACTTTCTGAATATTTATACTGGCTATACTCGTGTATTGTATAATTGTATAGTGTACAATGCTGTTTTTATATTATTTATTTGTTAAAAGCGTTGAATTATTAAATTAATTGTAATGTAAGTTTAAATTCGACAGCTGTCAGCTAAATATGCACAGGGTACTTAATTTATTATTTTATCATAAATCAGGTACTATCTGTTAAGTATACGGATTTAAATACATTTTTTTTTACTTTAAAAATAAACTGGTAGGTACTGATAATCATAAAAAAAAATGTAAAATAGTATAAGTACCCTCTTGAATATTATAAAATATCTTGTGTTTCAAATCATATAGGTATTACCTGGTTTATGTTAAAATACCCTTACATTACTGCATCTCAATATAGTATCGTGTTGATACAAACTAAAAGATATATTATACGTGTATGCAACTGTTTTTGTATGCCGTTTTAGTATATTGTTCGCTTGAATGTTTTTCCACGTTCATTGTATTTTTTTCTGTCGGGTATGAAACGTTCGGTTTAGATTTTAACAGTTGAGATTTGTTTTGCTCATTAATGATTTGGTTGTTAACAAAATGTTCAAAAGTCTAACAACTGATGGCCTGACCTGTTACCAATTCCATTAGAAACACTAAAACGTTTTTCTTATATACTTAATAACAATAATGTAACTATATGAAAGGGGTGGCATTAAAAAAAAAAACCAACTTCTTCCCGTCGACGGGTGCATGTACGTACAGTGTACACTGAGGTAATGGTCTTTTAGATCGTAAATTTCTTTAAGTGAGGCTGCACAATCGCAATTATTTTTACTGGCCAATCCCGTGGACGGCTTTTATTGAAAATCGCTTTGTGCCGTAACGTTCTTCTCCTAGTCCCGCCGTTACATATATACTGAATGTCGGGACGTTGAATTCGAAGTGCAGGGTGGGTTTTCCGGTGATTAAATAATCGATGAAAAGCTGCTGTGCAAAAGAATAAGCTTACGCGTACGTACTGACTGTCAGTCGGTTATTATAGTTTCTTTTAAGCTTGGTACCTACCATTTGCAGTGGATTAGATATTTAATAGGATTTAGTAGGTAGTGATGTTTTTTTTTTTTTTTTTATATAATTTTATCGACAAAATGGAAAAGAAAATATTTAACTCAAACCTTACGCGTTCCAATAAATAAAACTATAAAACTACGACAAGTAAAAAATTATTTGATATTTAAGTTACTATTTAAGTTATATTAAATATAGGTACCAGGGACTGGAACCTTCAGGTTTTTGCCGTTCCAGTACTTACGTATTTTTATATTTGAATTTAAGGGTTCTAGTTTTGGTGCGGGTTCTAGATTGTACAACTTCAAAACAAAGTAATCATAGTTTATCAAATCACTTCTGCACTTATAAATTGAGCTCAAGTGACAGAAGTAAACACAAAATAATCTTTTCAAAACCAAATTTTTGTTTATTTGAAAATATGGGTTCCTAAAATTTTAAGCGTTTTTGGGTTCCAGAACCAATTCTTTTTGGTTTGGTCCCAGTCCCTGATAGGTAATATAATATTTGTTTTTACTGTACATCTGTTCTGTACAATATGATGTAGGTATTTAAACGCGAACGTGGGGCTAGATATGCAGTATAGTTACTAGGATTATGTAGTACTTTTATAAAATTGTATTTTAATCCCAAAACTGATGAAAATGGCCTTTGTTGGTTATATCCAAAATAAATTTTCTATTATATTTACGTACAACATAATAGGTGAACTGTGTTAAATAAAAAAACTTTTTAATTACAATTAAATTTAAATGAAAAGTTCATAAACAATATTATAGTTCAGAGTCTAGCCAACATGGCTCTTAAGTGGTGTTTCCACTTATCGTTATTATCACTCCTAAGTGCGAAAGTTATTTCACTTTAGGGAAATGTTGTTATTCGGCGATCGTAAATATCATCTAGCGTTGTATAATTTTAGTTTAAATAATATTATGCGAACATAATATATTTGATTACCCAACTCAATGTTAACTAATTGTAAATATTTGCATAGTATTAATAGTAATAATTATGTCTTCATAACAAAATAAAAATAAAAAATAAACCAAATAAGCGTACATTGTGTACATCGGTGTCTGCTTTATATGTATAATATTATTTTTTCTTTGTCAAATGGAATAATAAATGGTTGAACTTAACAGTTATAATCGAAAATATAAATACAGTAAATGCATAACAGAATGGCCAGACACGTGGATTGTTGATGAATTGTATAATGGTGGGTTGGTGATGCTGAATGTATAGTAACTAGTAACACCTCTCCCCGATTAGCCTTGTGTGTCCCAACGTATATATATTTTATTTTAGCACTTATCAGAGATTACATCGATGGATTTCGACAATGTATGTTGGATTAATCGAGTGGATTTTATCGTTTAGGCGTTACATTCAGTATTCGTAGCTATTGTGTTTTAAGTTTAAATCTTAAAGAAATAGTTAAAATACAGAAAAATAAACACTTAATAATAAAAAAAAAATGTATAATACTCACTGATGCACGGGTTTTCGTTTATCAGAGAAAAAATTCGATCGCATCGTTTCTTGATTTGGTTCTGCGGGCATATGCATCCAAACAGCGGCGTTTTCCTCAGACGCAGCCAATCCCTGTGACATTCTTCCCTGTATACAGTATAAACAGTAAAAAAAAAAAAAAAAAAAAGGATTAATTATATTACATCGAAATAGAAATACAATATATTATGTAAATTGAATATGTTGCGTTCAAAACAATCCTCATCATCCACGCAATCCAGCGCAAACAACTTTGGTGTGCTAACGCAATCACTGGTTAATTATTACCACCAGTTAAAGGTGTACGGTGGTATAAATGAATAATTCGATGCCAGAGCACTCGATATTTAATTACTCGCACCGACCTAACAACAACAATACAATGTAGGTATATATAATAACAATAGCTACGTACCATTGATTTTAAAATATAAAATAAAATACGTATATATTAGAGAAGTATTATAAATTCTATATTTTTTATTTTATTATTAAATTTTTAAATTCAAATATTTTCACTTAGTTATTTACATTAATTAAAGATACAGTAAAATAAATATCAATAATTTATATTACGATTTATTTTTAAAATTGGCTTTATTGTTATGATCAATTGGTACCGGAAAATGAGGATAGACTATGGTTAAATAAATCTTCAGCTGGAAATTCTACGAATCTGTAAATATATCATCCTACTATGTACATAGTGTTCTATACTATACATATATTATAGCGGAATTTCAATCATGCTCACCGATATTTCATGCATAAATTACGCATTTGTAGAAATGCTGATTAATTGATAAATTCTAATTTTAGGATAACTTAAGTATACTTAAAATTTTAATTTTAAAGGCTATATATAATGACTATATTAATTATATTCATAAAAACATTGTATTTTTGTCAAAGAAGATTTTTTATTTTAGAATATTGTTGGTGAGGAATGAGGATAAAACATAAAGTATGTCTTAATTTCAAATTGCAATTTTATGTATCAAAAACATAGCTCCAACCTATGCAAAGTAAAATTGTAAATTCTTGCACCAAAAATGCATTTTTTAAATAAACTAGGGACAGAAAGTGCCATTATTTTTGTCGGAGGGCCTTAAGGTTATTTAATTGGAAAAGGTATATGGTTGACTGTGGCCTTAAACTTAATGTGGTTTTCGTTTGTAGTTTTCGTTCTTGATACCATGGCAGAGCATTAGCCAGTGATCACATTGAACATATCTCACTGAATATGATTACCATATTATGTTAACAATTCCATTTTTGCAGTATGTTGGCGTTTCGTATCATATTCTATATTATTGTGTATAATAATATATGTTATTAATTTCATAAATGCGCGGGATGTAAACTGTTGCTTTCATGCGCAACTGACACGACCAGAACGGTGTTTTAATTATAACCAGCATTATTATTATAATTATTATGCATTCCATGCACAATTAACGGATACGGCGTAGATACCTAAATGTGTACGATATAATGTTACATAAAACATTTTTTTATCGCAATACTCTTCTAAAATATTCAATATACATATCAACGATAACACTGAGATAAGTCATAAATGTAACAATTGGTATCATATATTAAATTCTACTTATTTATGTACCGTTATTCCTCGTATAAATTACGTAGTTGACGTACCTAACCTAACCTACCCAAGTAGGTAAACCTACACACAATATTATTCCGTATAATATCTCACCAAGTTATTTGAATTTAATTATTTAAACATTATCTTTTTTTTTAGCAAATGATTTCAGCAAAGTCAGAAAATAAACAATGTCATTAAACACTTGTAAAAATTAATTTTCATAAAAAAATGTCTATACATATTTTTACATTTTGTCTTAATAGTATAACTAGACAAAATTCAACAAAATTTCTAATCGATCGGTGACACACTTGATACAAGTTTGAAAAATATATCAACAACAAATCTATTCAGATAGGTGGTCTGAATTTGACCTGAATATAAGTAATGTTTACCTAATATCTTGCACAGCACTTTACACTGAGAAATTGTAGTAATAACGCTATAGACCGGTTTATTTCGCGTGGATAAAAACAAAATTGGATTTTGGACTTAAAAATGGTATAAATACCTGTATACATTGGACTTTAATTTAAATCTACTTCAATATTTATAGAAAACGCCAAGTTATATTTGTCATGAATTTTAAAATGTTAAAGCGAATAAAAATGGTAGTATATATTTTACTTGCTTTAATTATGAATCGACCCGGCTCAAACTTAAATTAATTTATTACACCGCAAGCACATGAATAATAACGTTGTGGATAATTTCTAGGAACATATATATTATAGGGGGCATTCGGTGCACAAAAAACGGGAGCGTAAAAAGACAGTAAATTGTTGGGGGGAGGTTGAACCATATGTTTGTCCATGTCCCTCCGTTAGTAGGACCATGAAATCACTGATAACAAGGGAAGGTAAATTGAAGCATTTTGATGTGTCCCCTACACAATATTAAAGTTCCCTTTATCTTAATAAAAACATATTATAATATATTATAGTATTAATATTTTTCTTCGAAAAAGTTTGTAATAATTATTTAATATAATTTAATTTATAATGCATACCTATAATTTTCCATATAAAATCAATCATCGCATAGATACACAGATACAGATTTGTATATAGTACTAGATAGCGATCCTCCACCATCAGTTGAAACCTTAAGGTCGGTTGACAATTGTATAGTTTTTTATATAGTAAATAAGATTAATTATGATTTATGTTGTATTGTATTTTATTATCACTGAATTACTCTAGAACTGAAAACTGTAGATATTATTTGCTACAGTGTACCTACTAAATTCAACTATCCATAGACTATAGGCATATGTAATAAACAATAATATCGAAAACCAGTTTGGAACCGTTTTAGATGTTATTTTAATCGTATACAGAGGTCATAAATAATGATAATTAAAAAATCAAAATATTTAACAAATATATCTTTTCACGAGTAAGTTCGAGTATGAAAAATATGATGAATACGTGGGAAGTGCACCCTCAAATAAATAATAGGAATCTATTATGTATGTACTATGATGCGACAGCGAATTTATACTCCACAGAATTCGCGCAAAATGTCTGTGACAAAATTATCTGGTTATTTATATTTTCTACACGATCAGGGAAATCCATGGACCATGATTGCCCAAAAGGGCCCGTATTATATTGAAATTAATTAATAATATTCAATGTTTGCGTCAATTATTGAAACCTAGTCACCGTAGTGTTGAGTAACTTGTTATAATATATCATAATAATGAACACGTACGTCGCTGAGCATGGAATAAAGAATACAAATAAGTTATGTAAATTAAATGTACACATGATCTTGCATATTTTAATATAACGACATACCCACACTACAGACCTACAGTTGATTTATATTACCAGGCCTTAATCGGGTAACTGTGACCTTGAACACGGCCAAGGTTAGGTTGGACATGACAGTGTGGATATGTTATCAAAATTAATATAATTATTTGAAAAATGTCAAGTAAAAATACTATAATATTTAATTCACAATAAAATATAAACAATACTGAAACTGACAATACCATACACACGTAACAATGAATAAATAAAAGCGGCCGTCGTCCATGGTAAACACTTTGTTTCTGGACTGTTATTTTTAATATTTTGATAGCATGTCATAGTGCATTATTACACAATAAAATATTGTATACATTAGTCTCATTAGACACTGTCTCATAGTTTTACAAAATTTAGTTTTATATTTATAATTTTTAAATCTATAATTTGATAATTTTCTACCTCAATATTTACTATTTAGTAAACACCTATTACAATATGTATATTAAAATAACAACAGGGCTTCAGGTAAAATATGATGACATGAAAACTTGTGTGGGTATATAACATATATGTATGTATCTATAGTAAGCTATGAGAAACATATACAATAATATTATTATGTATTCATTTATTGTATATATATATATATATATATATATATATATATGTTTTCACGCTATAAGATGAGCGATTTCAAAAATAATAAAATATAGAACTTTTCATCAACAAATTTAGCTAATTTAAAGTACTTTACAGGTGGTTCAATGTAATGTCCGTTGTTAGTTGGTGCATAATATTACAAAATCATATTATGAAAATATATAATCATTTCAATCAATATTTTTTTTTTTAAATTTGTGATCTGTGTAAATACAACAAATTAATAAGGTATAATATACTAATAAAAATAATAACTAAGGACTTAAAGGACCCTAAAGGTTTTGTACTATCTGTTTCTAAAAAATATGTAGCTTTCTTTGTTATTGAACTATTCTCTCGCTTTTGCTTTAATGGGGTAAAATGGTACCTAAATTATACGCCATATTTTTCTAATAACGTTGAACCCTGGACTAGTGAAGGGTGATCTGAACCGATTTTTTCAAAAATATTTTTTATCTGATTTATTGATTTTTTGAATCGATCTATGTGATCCAATCTTTTTGGTGAATTGGTTTATTTCGGGAAAAATTGAGATCCCACTCGTAGAAAATATTTTTAAAAAAGTTTATAGTTATATGACGACTTATGATTAACTTCTTTTTTTTTTTTAATTTATAAATATCCATTAATATGGTTTGAAATAGTAAAAATTAAATTCTTATGCAACATGTATCATCAATAATAATTGTATTATATGTATTATTTAATTATTTTCAACTATCGTGACTTGGATTTGATTAAAAAGTAATACGTTATTTATTAGGTTTATATCAATTAAAATCAGTTAAGTTCAAAATTAAGTTTTAATTTAATTTTAACGTTTTAACTAATAAGTTAACAATAGCTTATGCCCATGAGTTTCGATTTACATCGATTTACTACAGCGAATCTCTATCCTGGATAGAGAGCTCTCTGCATTATCAGTCCATGTCTTTATATGTCTATACCTTGTGAGCGTACCCCTCTCGATTGGTCAGACTTCACCCCACGGTAACATTGCTACACTCGCGCGAAACGGCACGGGGACATGTACACAGACCATTGATCGCATGTCGATCTTTCTCTTCCGTTGAGACTGTAATCCAAGTAACACGCTCCCTCCCACGACTTGACACAGAGTACCGACACGACCACGACCTGTGCATGCTGACCTGTTTGTTCACGTCATTGACGCAAAACTCACCGCATCTCTAATTTTTTGTAAAAACGTCTCTGACGACGTCACTGAGATATTCACGCGAGTACGCGACGTTAACTCCGCTCTCCGTGACAGCTACCACGCACTTTCGTTGAGAGTGACCTATAAGTTCAACAAACAGTTCACACCATGGATTTTCTCTCACGTTTGGGCAAGTACCTATTCATCCATCACATGTGTGCCTTTACTACAGCACCCGTAATCCGACTAATTCAATCTCTGTTCACTAATTGACATCTTGATTTAGAATACATTTATTTACGAAGCAGTCATGTCGTTCGTGACAAGTTTTTCTTTAGTAAGAAAGTTCTAGTGAACCTACCTCGTGGAATTCTGATCTCGAGTCAGACCAGTGTATTTGTGCATTACTATCGCGTGTGTTGGTGCATCGAGATCATCACAGACAACATTGCTCCACCCACCCAAAAAAGAAAATTAATAGAAAACTGTGATAATAATATATATTGTAAGCCGCGTATCGAGGATACCACGTTACCTGTTGTCGCTGACCACTCAGCTGTACGCACGACCATTCACTATAACATAAACCCTAACCTAAACGTTGGTATTTTCGTGCACCAAAATCACAACACCCACTTGTCTGTGTAGGAGATCCACGTCTATACTCTACTGCATTTAATAGCAATAATTTATAATAGTATACAATTAAATTAATTTAAATATGAATCGCCCGAACGCACTTGATAGTTGGTCGTATTACTATGCCAACAATGGCACAATATCCATTGGTACTTTATGTCTATCATAATATATAATATATATAATATCAATATGTGAGCCGATGCGTACCTACATTAAGATTTTATTTGCGAACCACGACAACAGCAACGGTGACGGATTCAGAATGACAACAAAACAGTAACAAACCGAGCGCCTGTGTGCCCGCTGTCCCCGTAGTGCCATTTTTCAAACGGTAGTAAGTCGTTATCGCACGTGGTGGCGTGAAAGGGGTCTAAAAGAGTCTTCTTGACGAGCCTTACCGTTAACATCGTTTTGTGGCAAATAAACATATTTTACGTTGTATTAATATGATCCTCGATATAATTGGAATTTGGCACCAAACGTGCACTATAAAATGAACAACAAAATTACTGTTTTCTGTCGATTTATTCTTTATAAAATAACTCTTAAACTAAAAACTCGGGTAGGTATGTAGTGTTCTCTTAAAATACGCCTGAAAATATAACAAAACCATTTGATCGTGATCTAATCGACGACTTGATGATGGTAATCATATTACTTTACGATAGTATATCACTGTCCAATAAAATATAGCTGCTTCTATTTTGGTTCCCACCGTTTATTGCTTATTACGCTGTGACGTACGGTCTGATTTACCACAACGAGACACGATATCTTGAGTGTATCACGTTATATCGATTGCAATTATTATTATCACTGCAAGACACATCAGGGTCATTCCTTCACTAGTCTCGTCCCTTTTGGCAGCTTTTTAATACTTTTGTATGTATATTGTAGAACTTTGAAAGTTAGAACAGACTATAGTCATCGACTAGTAAGTCACAGTGATTTTCATTTTTCACTACGAAAATATTATAATTTTTCAGTAGATACCTCTATCATATAAAAATTGAAAATAATGTGCTTTACTATTTAATAAATACAATACCAATAGGTACATTTTAAATCAATTTTTAAAGTGTAATTAATTTATTGTGTGTGCTATATTTGTTTTATAATCATCCTATTTCTAGTGATCAATTGTAACTGTTTACAATCAAGGGATAGTATAAAACTTTTCTCTTTTTAAAACCAATCAGTAGAATTTTATATAGTCAGGTAAAATATAATATTATGTTTAAAGCTTATAGTAAAAAATCCATTATATATTTACACGATTCTCTGACAGAAATGTTAGTCCGAGAAACATTTTCATAAATATTCAATGACAGGTTTTTTTTCATTGCAATTTACATATGTATTACCTATATATTTACTATTAGTATTCATATGAGAAGAGCGCAGATACAATGGGGGAGCGTGACGGGTGTCTCCTAAAGTCCTAAAAAAAAAAAATTGTAAGGTTTTTTCAAATATTTTAAATAAATAAATAAATATTAATGCATTTTTACAAAAAATGTCACATTTTAATAAAATATATTTCTAAATTAAAAACTTATAAAATATAATTGAATGATAAGACTTGATTTTTTTCCTACTATATCCATTTATTACTTTTTTAACAGTTATAGGAATATATCATTCTTATATCATCGTGCGGGTGGCAATTGGTAAATGATGATGAGATCGGCAACTATATATCTACATTATATATTATATTGTGTAAAATATAGTAGTTATATTACACTCTAAAGAATATTCAGTGTAGTTGTTAATTTTTGCATATAACTAAATCATTTCATAAATTTGAACAACAATTTATTACTATTGATGTAGATCTGACCATGATTGTCACTCTTTGTATATGCCTTTGCTAATGTGGAAGTACTTACACCCAATTATATTATAGGAATCGTTCTGTCCAAAATAAACATGCACATTTTGAGCAGTGCTTACTATTGCGATCATCAGGCAACTATATTGCACTTTACGTTCATGACACAGATTCATATACAAGAAAAAAAATAGCGTCATCAACGAAGAAACTTAATTATCAGATGTCGAAACATACAGAAAAAAAAATGATTATAATACCATGTTCGGTTAATCTTAGATTATTATGTGATTCTTGATGTGTATTTGGTGATGGCACTCTACCGTCGCATTTTGTTTTTTACCACCTAAAACTACTCATCAATACGAATTAATGTGGTATGAGATTATTTATTAAAACAGTTCTTAAATGTTTCCCAACATGCCAAATCATTTGTTGTTGTTTTTCATCTTGCGTACAATTTGTTTAAACAAGCTATTTTACTCAAACATTATTTGAATAATGATTTAGAAATTGGTGATTGATTGAAACGTATCTTTGGCTTCCGCTATTACTATCAGATTAAAATATAAATTTGACGATGTTTTTATCAAGTTACCTTATGAATATGTTTATTCAACCGAAGTTTATTATATTATGTACTAAATAATTACAATACAGAATATACCGAGTACTGCCGAATCTCTAATTGGGCCAGATTATTTCATAGTAATTATAATAACACCCAAATCTCAATTGTATCATCCACACCCACATCCATTTTTCGAGCTGTTATTTTTATACGAACAATTCAAATAAAAACCATACTTAAAAAATATATAATACATTATAATAAAAAAGAAAAAGAAAAATATTCATTAAAATCACAGAAAAAATATCAAACTGGGAAATTAACAATAGTTTAATTATGTTAAAACAATGGGTACGAAATATAAATAATTAATAAAAATTAAGATAAATAAAATTGTAAAGAGTATATTTTATAGAGCTGTTTTCTCATATAACTTTTCAACACTATTAAATCGTGTTATTTTAAATATAAAACATAATATATAAAATAGAACATTTTTAGGATAGTGCATGCCAGGTATAAAATAACTCCTAAGTCTCTAAAAACGGAAAGAAAAATATAATAGACTACCTAGTATGAATATAACTTTCATCCAAATAGTATATATTATAATATTAACTCTTTTTAATTGCTTACAATTGCTATTAATACTATGTATATTAGACAAAGTAGATTAGGTGTTCATAGCTATATAATATTTAGCTCGAATGTATGTATTTTTTTAAAAAAGTAATAACTCAAGAACTATAATTAGTTTTTCAAAAATTTTGTATTTAAATGACTTATAATTATGTAAAAACTTTATGTCTCACTGAGAAAATAACTAAAAAATTAGTTAGAATGACAAAAAAAACAACGCGTATAAAAAATAATGATACAATATCCAAAAAAACAACAAAATATATCGAGTATTTATTTTTTGACTAAACGTACTATACCAATATAGAATTGGCGCAAAAACGTCCAGGGTCTCGATTATTAGTAAGCGTTCCGGAGGGAGAACTTTCAAACTGTCGACCCTGATCTGTAATGATTTGCTCCGGTGTAACGGAATGAACAGTCCGACTGGAATGAAACTATATTACGGAATTGCAATACATAGGTCCCTTAGTATACATTGGATATATATATATATATATATATATCAGGGAAGAATTAGGAACTTGGTACCGCTATATGAACATCGACATTCACTTTACTTTATCAATAATAATTACTATCACATTTCAAATGTCAGTGTAGCGTTATCTGCATTCTGCAGCATTGACATGTCAACCTTGGAACCGCCATTTCGTATCAATGGATGGAGAAACCCGTGGAAAAGTTAGAAATGATTGATTTGTTGATATCCTGATGACCGATTAAAAAAGTATTATCCAAAGTAAAATGAAGGTAATACCACGTATCAAAATTATGATAAAAGATTTTGACAAATGGTTCATGATGTAAAATTTGACATGGGTCCAGACTTCCATTGAAAAAATTTGAGTTCAAAGTTCAATGATGACATACATTATACATTTATACCTATCAATAAAAATCAGTTTTTTCTTAAAAAAAGTTGATTATGTAATTTTGGTTCGGTAGAATTAAGGCCATTTTATATAATAAATAATAATTTCATATACTAAGCATTTGAAATACTTTTTATTATTCAATCGAAATAATATCTACAATAATTGGATCTGTTCTATGATAATATAAATATATAATTAGATATATTATACTAAAAATTCAATGAATCAAACTGAGACAAATATTATTTACAATTAGATGTAGCGCCACTCATTTAGCTAATTGATCATATATACCAGAAACATGTTATACGTCCTAAATAATTGTTATTGATGGATTCAATAAAAGTACAACAAACTAGATTGAAACTGAAGATAGATGTCACACAAATCTTAATGGATATTGTAAAAAACTCTTCATGCTAATATTTGTCTATTTTTTAAAAATATTCACAGTGATACAAGTTATATTAACTTAATTATAGGTAGGTAACGAAATGTTCAGCCATTTAACATCCAGCAAAGAAATTATAAATAAGAACTTGTTTTAGTTCAAAATTCTCAAAAATATTAAGCATACTAGCTATTACGAAATAGGTACAATATATGGAGCGATTCATAATAGTAATATGCGATTTTCGTATTTTCGTATTTTTATAAATATTATAATACACTGTTAAGGTAATTCGTACACAATTTTTCCATAATATTACCTAGGTACTAACCACATTTGATGACTACAATATTTCTGTGCAATATAACTGACATAAGAAAATCATATTATTCATTGGAACATTTGAAAAACCATAAATACTACATTAATTTTCATATTTACAAATGTTTAATTACTTTAGAAATAGTTTAAAAAACAGAACTTGTTTTTTGTCGTTAAAAATATCTAATATATAACATTTATTCATTTCCAAGTATATTTCCGTGATAAACAGACGTGTATTATTCTCGTAACTATTATAATGTAGCGACCATGATACGATTCATATTAAATGTATAATGTAGGTGTATGTACATTTTGTATTGTTCTTTATTTTTATTTACGTTTTATTTTCACTAAGTGACTTTTTAATTTTTGGAATAATTTACTTGGATCATATAAAAAAAATGTATAAATATTTATGAGAACAAGTGTACAACAATAAATTATGATGTAACAGTTACACACAACCTACATACCTACTATTATTCAAATTGAACTTTGTAGAGAACTGAATGACTATGATTCAACAAAAAGTTGTTGCACTTAACTACTTAAGACAAACATATAAAAATATATTTAATTAATTCTTGTGTTAATTTTCAGATCTTTATGACTAATTGACTAACAGTTTCTAGAGCTAAAACGATTACTATTTTTCCAACGGAAAACAAAATTTATGGAGCATATATAATTCACTTTAAATCGCAGCCACAAAAACATAGGTATTTAAAATACATAACTGCGCAACAGTTATTTAAAAAAAAAGTTCTTTGGCGTTCCCGTTTACTGTTATATACTTAAATACTTATATAATTACCGTACCAATACAATAAATTAGTAAAAATACTGAAAATTTTGAAATAATTTTTAAAATCATTGATGACCAACCTATAATCCCACGCTATTATTAAATAAAAATTTGAAACATTTTTTTAAAACTATAAATTTTACTGCCCACACATACCTATTGTGTGTGTAAGTGCAAAAGTTGTATTACATAGAACACGCAACAGTGCATTTCTTACAATAAAGTTCATTTACGACTAACCCTACGATAGTGATCTATTTGCTTGTAGAAACGATTATATCCCATATTATAACCAACCCATTTACAATTGGTATCCTTAGAGAAAATGTAAATGCAAAAGTTATTCATGGAAACACATTTTTAAAAAATTACATTTATTAATTTACATTAAAAGGACTGCACAAACCCGGTTTTTTGAAAAATCAAAACTAATAAATATTTTACCTCCCCCTCCCTTATTTACGTTGTCAGCCTACATGAAATCGTACATAAGTAACGGCAGCTGTGAAACATGAAAAGAATGTACCAGATATGTGGACTAAGCTTAAAATAATATTATTCACTTTATGTAATAATATAATATAGGTTCAAAAAAAAATAATAATTTGAAAATTCTGCATTTTTAAATGTTATCTTGATACCTCACGATAAAATAACCACTCCGTAAAAAAATAATATAATAAACGTTAATTCGATGCGTGGTCTGTTAAACATTTAGGTGCCTATCCCGAATAATATGTATTATAACGCGATCCTTGGGAGTTTTCAACTATATTATGTAATAAACAGGTCTAAAAAATGCATGAATTGTGTTTCGTTTTGTGTTTAGCCAAATTAAATATCCGAAGGTTATGTTACACTTGAGGGGAAACCTTTTGCCGAAAATGTATATTATGTGTAGGACGTAGGTTTATAAAAAATAATAAAACCTTAAAACTCCCTGGCCGTAAAGTTTGTACAATGGAAATTTCCGAGTAGGTATTCAATTTACGACACTATAATATAATATGGTTATTTAAAAAGAAAAAAACTGCACTTATTGAATTTTCTGAAAAATTTAATTTATTATTTTTAGTGCATCTTATATAATTTATATGTATACAGGTACCTGTATTTTCGAATTGAGCTTTGTACAAAACTTTATAACAAAAGCAAAGAAATAATTTTACTTTAATGGATCTACTGTTTTATTGTAATTTTCTAAAGTCAATAAAAACGAATAAATTATGACCACCACTGACTAATTCATTGACAATATATAACAATAAAACTTCATTCGAACATTGTGAGATATATAACCACAAATCTGTGTACATTAATTACATAGTACGCATGTCTATGCCATCTAATTTTACTTAATTATAGATGGTCTACATTTTAGACGCTAATTATTAATCTTCAATAGATATAGTATAATCACAAAAAAGTCTATCCAACCCAACCCATATAAAGTTTTCGTAATAAAGTATGGAATAAGTTTTAAATAGGTAGGTCAATAATTTCTTTGGATAACCTGTAGTACGAATCAAAATAGGTACATGGTAAAAATGTCTAATAGGTACATAAATATTAAATATACTGATATCAATAATAAATACATTTAGAACAGAATCGAAAATTCACCACTTCCAATTCCTTTAAAAGAACGATTTCATCGAATTTCTTTAATAATATTTACGACATTTAAAAATAAAACATAAAGTATTTATTTTCCGCCTATATTTTTTTAAATTAAGTTGTAACTTTTTTGTAGAGTAATCCCCTGAAAACCGATAAATTATTACCATCAAAATATTGTTTATTTTATAACAACGCATTTTTTAACTTTTGTTTTTTCTCTAAAACAACTATTGAACGAACAATCACTGTTTTCCATAGGTAGGTACATTTTTACACAAACAATTCTGGACATATTTAGATAGTAAATTAAGGTGATCACTAGACGAGAGGATACAACCACTTCAGGTTTCAAATTTTTTACGATTTTAGGGGTGGCAACATATTATACTGTCAACAATCTACAATTATCGGTCATCGTAATTCGTCGATCAATAGATACGTGAACATTTTTTATCGTATCGATATATTTTGTAGTAATCAATCTATTTCATCAGTAGAATATAATTTAATTGTTGTTATCATGCTTGATCAAATAATTTCATTGGTATCTATAGTCAAATATGATGTAAGATTACTGCTGTATTAATCGCAAATCAAAATTATCTATTTTAACTAATGAACGTAATTTATACCTATTTACTTACATGGTTAATTAACGTACTTTTTTTATACTTGTATTTGTTATTTTAAACTTTGTTTGATATAATCTGAACATTTTAAAATTTCTTCAATATTATAAAAATAATAGCACATAAAAAATGAATGGAAAAATAATGAAACATAGTTAGAAGTAACGCTTCTATAGTCAACGACGAAGAAATCTAAATACTTCAAATGTTACTATATTATTAATCATTGAGTGTTTGTAAGTTTTCGCAAACTTTTTGCGTCCAAATAATTGTTGGTGGTTTATTTTAGGAAGGTAGCTGATTGATTGTATTGCGAAAGGTCATGGGTGAGGGAGGAGGAGGGGGGGGTGCGAAATCATGGCTTTACCTTGGCGACAAAACTCTAAACAAATACGTCTCTTAGGGAACATAGGAGAGACGCGGATGAGTATTTCATTAGATTAATTATAATTCGCTATTCGTCTAGTGTTTATTTTAAGTCTTGTTGTGTTGACGGGCAACCCAATCGTCACGACGAGATCGCAGGCCTTAAAATATATCAATCACTCCGACTTTTGTGTGAAACAATTTCCGTTTTTAATCTTGCGCATTCAACAGAAATAATATCGGAAATAAGATAGAATGCCGTGCTTACCGAAAAAACCATGCAAATCACAATTGTCATTACTCGAGTATCTGCAAAAGGCCCGCGACGCTTGCCACTGGGTCGGCCACTTTAACGATCCGCCGGCGCCGACCGACGAATTCGACGACTGGCTGATGGCCGCGAATTCAGGGGCCCCCCAGTCCTACGGCTGCTGCGGTGGTGGCAGTGGCAGTGGCGGTGGCGGTGCCGCCGGAAGCCAGACGTGTCCATTCATCGACGTGTTCCTGTACATGGTGCTCAAGGCCAGGCAGGCAGCGGCCGCTACGGCCATAATCATGCTCAGCGCCATCGTCATCGCCCTCCGGTCAGCGCAGTTCATCTCCGGCCGCTGGTCCCAAACGTTCGGGGCCAACTGCAACGTGTCCGGCATCCGGATGTTGTGCTTCCAGGCGGCCGCCCTGTGCGCGTTGAACGTTTTCGTCGTGTTCTCCGTTTACTGGCCCGCGTACCACGCATTCCTCAGCATAACTGGCGTCGTGGCGTGGGTCGTCACCGCGTTCAAAGCCACCGTCCTCAGCATCATCGTGCTCTTCCCGTGGTGATGCTTCCATCGCATATAATAATATTATATATCTTTTATATTGACAATAACTTACCCCAAACACATATTTTGCGTACAGTGAAATTTACCGACTTTGCTGACAAAATATGTAAGATATGTTTTAAAAGTCTAAGTCTTTTATTACATATATATTTCCTTGTAAATACACGATTTTAAACTTTATTTTTTATGTGTTTTCGTATGTTTGTTTATACATTTTGAGCTACATGCGAGCTAGGACAGTCGTGGAAGAATTTGATAGCACTAACCAAATGTTTTACCGTGGGTTCGTGGGTATTTTGACTTTCGTGTAATGATCATTCACTTTATCAATCCTTAGTCCATTTCCATGCCATATTTAGAATTTCAATAGCTTGTAAGCAAGTCATGTTCGTACATCAAAAATTATTGGATTATTAAATATGTAAAGCACTACATGATTATAAAAAAATAGAATTTGATCTCAAACTCACGCTCTCCCGAGGTAGATGATCATAATATTAATACTTAATATATATAGTATATATAGTATACGAACCCCCCCCCCCCATCACCTAATTGTTCTTACTGTTAAACAAAAAAAGTCTGAAGTGTCATGTTAATTTTTGATGATCATTTAAAGTTTATTTGACATTAAAATTTACCCGTGTGAATTATAATATGTACACAGTTTTTTCAATTGATATTTTAAGTTAAAATTTAAAATGGAAATTTAAACCTAACCTAACCTATCATAGTGTTAAGGAGTAAGGACAATGCCTGGCTCCAAATATGGTACCAAATTGGCACAATACTTAATTTTTAGGTGGGATCCATTTAATTAAACTTGCCTTAACCCAAAGAAATTAAGTAAGAACCTACGTAATAATCATCACGCTGTTTTAATATTTAAATAATATAAAATAAATACATGGATACAATTATTATAATTTTGTATGACACAGCTGATAAGTAAAAAAGGCCCCCCCAAAAATGTCCACTTTACATTATATTTCAGACAGCATTTTATGCTAGATAATATCATAATTATTAATACCGATGCGGCAAAATATGATACATTGTGGGACACAGAATATAGTAATATATTTTACTATTATTATCATAATAATATTTTAATAAGTGCATTTCACATCATTGTTATGTTTTGGGTCCAGTCTTGTATAATATATTTTGCTCGTATTTATATATGTTGATTAGCTTGTTTGTAATTGTCATATTTGATATTTACGAAAAAGAAAGCGATAGCTGTTCATCATTACTTTACAAGAATAATGTAGATACCTAAAAATAAATATTTAGTTAAAAAAAACTCAAATTGATATTGTACTTTTAATATTATAATAATATTGCGTTTTACAGAATTAAATGAAAAATATTCAAAACAGTATAATACAATAGAGCTAGAATTGTAAAAATAACAATATTTATAAACAATTGCACGATAAAGTGCCGTATAATACTCGTAATATTTCGTTCAAGCTAATGCCCATGTGACTATGGTGTGTTCTGTATAGTATAGTTATAACTTATAAGTATCAAACCTTCCATAAGTTAAGGCCAATAATTCTCATACGATTTGAGCATAATTCACCAATATTTGCAATAAATCAAATACAATAATATAAACCCAAATCATATATAATAATATAATAATAATAATACATGTATAATGTATATCTATATTCCACAATCCACATATTATAGTAAACTCAAAATTAAGATAAATCATCGTGATCGTCTGTCAATTACATATTATATTTACTGATATACACAATTTGGACATAATAATAGAATATATGGATATTATAAACGATATTCTTTGATTCTCAATCGTATAATAATATCACTATTTAAATTATCTATTAAACCACTCAAATATCCTAACCAGAAACATGACTTTCAATATATACTTACTTGGAAACTTTACTACAAAGATGAATATAAAATGAAGTCATGACTCATAAAAAAAGTGACAAAAACAAAATTTATAAAACATTTCTAAAAGCGTTATTTATTTTCGGTGGCTTTTTCCTCAAGAGAAAAACGATATAAACTTGTATTCTCATTTAGGTTTATAACTGTATTTATATTAGGTCATATTATAAAAAATTAACAAGAACGAAAATATTATATTATATTATTTACGACAAGCCTACTTGTACAAAACTAATAACTTTTCAGTGGTCAGTATTTTTGTTTTAAATACATAGGTAGGTATAGCTTAAAAGCTGATTAAAAGGAAACTTGAATTGTTCATTCCAAAATCCAAATTAATGTAGTTATAAAAATATATATTATCAGTTTAAAATTTGTATAATAGCCGCACCTAAATTTATTATTTACTATAATCAGTCAAAACTGCTGCACTTGTAAAAAGCTATTTTTTTCTAGTACCTAACATAGTATTAAATTTAACTGTTGTCACGTTCTCAGACACTACCAGTTTTTATCCACGCACTGCTTATATTATATGTCGACCTTATAGTTCTATGTTCTATTCTTTTCTCCCAACAACAGTTAATCGAACTTAAACTTTTTCACTTGATTATCATCTAACTATAGCATAAGCTTGTTCTATTACTATTTGAACTGTTCTAAAATCATCAAAATATAATTGTACCGATCATCGTTATTGAGACAGACATTTAAAAAAAAGTCTTATACGCTATATTTTTAAATGTATAATTACTAATTTATAATTATTTTATAAAGGAACTAGCTTGTAGCTCATCGTTGGTAGATGTTCTCGAAGTGTATATCGTCGTCTACAATGGATCTGTACTCGTGCAAACGATATGTGTAGTGGTACCCGGACGAGTTGCTCACAGGTTTGTGCGAGGAGTCTTGTTGTGCTGTTACTCGTAGTTTCGTTGTGACTTGCTGGTGCTTTAATGCACTGTTCGTCCACGCTTTGCAGGTCCTTCTCTTCTTTTGGTCTTCGAGCATTGTTTGGTTGAAACTGGATCGAAGAAACTATGTTGAGAGAAGGTTGAAATGAATGTGTCTACTTTCGGCGGTTGCACCGGTATTATTATATACCCGTTGAGTGATAGAAACCTGTGCTGATTGGTCGAAACTTCTTGGTATGACTGGGGATCATCGCACCGTTGGTTGGTTGTTGTTTTGGTGCGCTTTTCACTCGTCATACCTCTGAAATTTAGTTGTCAAAAACCCGCTCTTATGGTTGTGTGCCTCTGGCCCTATGTGTGTTATTTCTTTGTCATGTAGATTTTAATGGAGGTCTTGATAAAGACCTTTTTGTAAATATGAATTGTAACATGATGTAACCGTCACAATATACACATATAACAACTGTAATAAAAGTGACGGCCAGTTTATACTTATGTACTTACAATTTTTTGAAAGTGAATACAAAAGCAAAATATAAAATATGTTGAATACTTAAGCAGTATATCAAATTATTATATAATACTCCTGTATATAATAATGCAGGTAGCATAGATCTTTAATATTTTTCTTTTTTTATCAATACTTTAATTGAAGTCTGAAACAATTCATTGTTCTACGTGTAGGTATTAACTTACAACATCACTATATCTGATTATTATATTATATTATTATGCATTAATTAAATTGTATATGCATTACCGGTAACACAGGTACGTACTAGGTTTAGTACAATATATTATGTAAGTAACACAATCATAAGGTCGACTAATTTTAATATATTTTCCATTGTTTGGTGTTTGTACCAACTATAGGCGTTTATAATTATAATATAATGATGATTTTTTAGGTTTTAATTTTTTAACAAATAACAATAATTTTAATTTAATTATTCCATATCTAGAGGACAATACTTATTTCTAAATGTTAATAATATATACCTATAAGTATAAAATATCAAAAATTATAATTTATAGTTAATATTTATAAACAGCACGTTTCTATAAGTAGATAGAAACATAATAGTACAGTGAAAAAGATGGAAAAACATACGTACTAATATTGAATGCTCATCGTAAAATCAAAGATTCACCACTTAAATATAGAAGAAATAATGAAGTAAATAATGACTTACGGTTTGTTCGTCTCGCAAGTATTGTCTTTGGTCACTTTACAGTTGTTCTTGAAGTCATCAAATATTCGTCGGCAATCGGGTGACGATTCGCAAACAGTTAATGCGTGGTTGCACGAAGCCAGCGTTTCGATGTGAAACTGATCGTATTCTGCGTGAAAAAAATTACGATGACATTAAAAACTTTTTATTAAGTAATATAAATAAATAGGTACCTAAAACTGGTTATTATAATGTTATACAGCAACAACAACAACAAAAATTATTATTATAATCTGCAGTTTTTACAATATTATTTGATATAAACATTAAACATTATTAAATATAGGGACGCCACTGATATCACAATACACGTGAACTAATAACAAATATGGGATTCGTTTCAAACTTTGAAGAAACACTACAGAAATAGTGTTAACATTTTGTTAAGTTTTATTTTTTTATAATATCAATAAAATGTGAAATGCTTACTTGAAGCCAGCTGAAAGCCCATCCACGTTTTATATATTCAAACTATTTGATCAATAGGTTTATAATATATATATATATTATACGCATAGTGCCACTTGTTTTGTTAGTTTTTTTATTTCATTAATAGGTCACACGCATCACGCAAATATTTAAAACGTCTATGGCCTACAATATATGTATAATAAATGCACTCAATTTCTTTATCGATTATTTTAGTTAGGAACATACAATTTAAGTGGAGTGGTAGGAGCAATTCCCCTAGAGCTCAAACAACATAATACATCAAATATTACAACTATTGATTTGTATTTTAACTCAAAATTATGTATTCAAGTTTATCTTAATAATATACATACATCGTTTTTGCAATAAAATATGTATACTAGAAAATCATGTTTATGACTACACCCATAAATGACAGAACCAGAACAAAACGGTGTAGTACAGTGGTTATATAATATTGAATAATACCATACTACAAATTATAAACAATTATCCAATCTTGCAACTCAATATAAATTATGAAAAATGTTTTTATTTTTGATAGTCATTCATCAATATTATTTTTATATACAAGGTGATCCATTTAAGTGATTGCATTCATCAAACAAGAAGTTAATCTGTTATAAGTATTTTAAGTTTAGATGAGTGGAGTAGTGGACCTTGACTTTGAGAGGTACCCTCCTGCCAATCTACTCCACTAATATAAATTTTAAATACCTACTTTTTTACCTGATAATGAACTACAAGTTCAAAATCCAATTTTTTGGTAACACTACAAAAATAATTTTGCTCTCTAATATGAAATAAAAAATAATAAAGATAAAAATTGTTTCAAAAATGTTGTTTTGCAATGCCATAAAATAATAAAGAAAATAATGAGTGATAACTCTTAAATATATCACCTTATCTATTGTATATAATATATTGACAATGGTCATAAAACAAGTATTTAAAATAAGTAATATAAAAATCCATTTAAAATCGTATCAAAACAAAAAAAAAATAAAAACAGTCAACAATTTAAATTGTCTATAATAATAGATCGAAAGTAGTTTTAATATTCATATACCTAATATTATGTCTAGAAAATCTTAGTATAAAGTATATTTGATGACAATTTGAAGCATCTGTGGATGTACATATTGATTCTCAACAAAACTGTTAAGAGGTAATAGTGGTAAGAGTATATTTTCGCTCTTAGATCTTAAAATATTTTGTAAAGGTAGTGGAAATTTGACCTCCTGAAGAATAAACTGGAAACCACGCTCAAAGTTTAAGGTTAAAGCATTTAACCTAACATATTTTTCCACAAAACCTAATGACAGACACAAACAATTAATAAAATAACACACTCATCATTGTACAACCAATAATTGATACATTCATAGTTCCCACTATCTAAAAATGTTTAACCAATAAGTATATTAGATATTAGTATATTAGTATATATTTAGATTGTTGTAATTGAAGAAAAAAATATTGCAATGAATATTACAATATAGATATTTTAATATATTATATTTTTTCACAGGCTTGGATCATAAAATAAAAAAGAGAGGGGCTACACGAAAAAATTTACTTCAAGTACATAAAAGCATATAGGCATTAGGTATAAGTTTTTATAGTAATAAAATATTCATCATAAATATATACTATACATTTATAAAATAACAATAATAACAAATTTTAATAATACAATTATACCTTCTATTGTATATAGTCTATTATTACGTAGAAAATAGTGAAATATATATTTTAAGTACCTAATAATTCAGTTTCCATCAACCCCTTGTATAACCGCCTATTTTTTCATATATTATAAATTATAATAATTTTTAATATAAATATATTTTCCTGTTTAAAGGAGTTCTCCATTAAACTATCCGCAGGTATAACACTGCTAGACGATATGACATGTATTGTACCCACGAGCGAAGATATCTTAGTCCGTGATCGGGCCTAAATCTGACTAATCTGAGAGATTTGCACGATATTAATTTTGAAAATTAGGTGTTAAGTCTAAATTATATATATATCTAAATTATATTACATACATAACGTAGGGGCTATAATATGTATGTAACAGTGAAAGACGATGGACAGTCAGGGCCTAACACGTTAATAATTTATTATTGTTTACTTATCCATAGATTATAATATAATACAGTTCAACCATCCCTCACCATCGTTGGTCTGCCATAATAATATAACAACAAAATTCAACAATGGTATATAAACAGAGGGGGGTTAACATGTTTTTCCGGCGTAATACGTATACCACCCATATCGCGGTATAAGTATTATAAAGGAAAATGAATTATAATCGACAGTAAAAATAAGCGTTAATGGAAATCGTAAAACATTTGTTTGAGTAGTATTAAATAGACATGATTTTTACTGGTCAACCATGAAATGAAAAAATATGTGTCCTTCAAAATAAAAATACTCAATGATGAATTTATATATTTTTTATACATTATTGCTTTAATTTAAGCTCTTGTGGAATTTCGTTTTGTATTTTTTTTATCAAGATTCATAGAAAAAAAAACATAAATGAATTCGAAAATAACAAATGCTTATAAATATAGTTAAAATTAGTTTTGATATTTAAAAAATTATGTTATGCCTAATGCACATATTAAAATAAATATATTATGGTGAAAATAGAGAACTACTACGGTGACTAAAGTTTTAATTACAAACAAATAACTAAATCGATTCTTTCAAAAACTAGTAGGTACTGAGTATATAGTATCCCATTTTCTGTAATTTATTTTTAAGTTTTGGCTGTTTATTTTTAAAACTACTGTAAGTTTTGTATTCTCAAAGTTCTAACTATATCCAATTGTATACCTACCAGAAATGGCAGAAAGGCGAAAAACTATCTTCATAGTTAATAACTGAAAATTGAAGATTTTTTTTTATTTCAAAAAGTAATTTTGGGCACACAAAATAAACACACATAGGTACACATGACATGTCATCATTGTAAAACCAATACACATCACTCTATACTTAGAATATAAAATATAATATATCATCTATGTAATTAAATTTGAATTGCGATTTGATGTTTATTTTAAAATGACTTTAAAAAAAAAATTTCACAAATTTGGTATCAACAACATGTGTTGATATTGAAAAAAAATATCTTCATATCAATAACAGAACATTCCTGACTACAAGAATTTTCGCAGCTTAACGTTATTACAGTCTATAAATATCATTATATTTTATGATCCGACTTAATGGTTGTAAGAAGCCATTTATTTACGACTAAATGCATTTAATACCACCGTAATCGAAAACTAAAGTGCTGCAAGTAATTGATCAAGTTAATCTTTAAAGAGCTCATTTATGTTGCGTAATCGTATTATTTCATATTATTATGTTATTTTATTTTTATATAAATATTTACATTGAATTCGTAGAACTCGACTGATTGATCAATATTGTTCATTAGACAAGCTGTTATACTGTAGATATCTTAGTATTCCTCTTAATTCAGTAATGACATCAAGTTACAATTGATTGTTAAAAATTTAAAATATAAAAAATGAAAGTAGGTAAATTGTATGTATATACCTACTACAGCTGTACATACAGTTTACCTACTTATGGTTTATTATAACATTACGATTTTATATCGTTTATTTTTATGATTATTAATAATAGTAACAAATTAATAAATTACAAATTATGACGATATATCATATACTTAATATTATAAGGTGCCTACTGGCCGTATGCGTGTGTTAATAACATAATATTTTGAAAAACTGTGATTTAATTATATTTTCCTGTTCAGCGCGTACTCGGCAAACGGAAGAAAAGTATTTAACGCGTCTTGCGATCGGTGAAAACATTTAAGTCTCGTAACGATTTAAGTTATATACTTTAATAATAGATCGAAAGTCGTGAGTGTTACCTTAAAATACCAACGTGAAAAAAACCACCAACTTTAATAGGAAGTTACACGAGTTTACTGATTTCCTAAATTTGTAACTAGATAGACGTCCAACATTTTATTGCAAAACACATCTAACCCACGCCGAAACGTACGTAGGTACACAACGTAACTTTCAATACGAATTCGTTTGAAAACTGGACACACTAAATTTAATTATTTGAACTTGAAACTAATTTCCAAACGCACAATCGATCGACCGAGTGCGTTGGAAAATAATTCGTAACCGTGCTATTTATAGTGTAAATGGTATACCTACTGACAAATTAAAATATTTTTTAGTGGGGTGTATATTATTATTATAATTATTATTATTATTATTATTATTATATAATATCTTTATGTAGCATTCAAATAACTGATCTAACTCAATAATAACAGTACAATATGCAACTCGATATTATATCTAAAACTGTCATTTGGAAACAGTTGGTTATACTTTAACATAGATACAAGCATGCTCCGCCACTATTCCTCGTGAAATTAAAACTACAACAATTGTTGCAATTCGCAAGCATTGTTGCACGTCTCTTTTCACTTTCAAATATTTAATAATACATTTTTATTTCAAATAATAATTATAAGGCATAAATAAAAATCTAACATTATAAATTAGGCACTTAAAACTAAATTAAATTTATAGAATAATATTGAAAAACAACACAGATAAAATAAATTACAATTATAAAGCTATTCAATATTATTAACTAAGGAATAGAGATTTTTTAGTTAAAATTAAAAATAGTATATTATTTATAACATACTTATTAAATTGTCACCAATAACTTGGACAATAGAGAAAAATTCAAAGAAATTAAATGTATATTATGAATAAATAATTTTTAATATTTTTTACAAATTTATCAATACTATATTATACTTCTTAAATGGATTTTTATGTTTGAGTTTCAAAACCTATGCATTGTGCACAATATCTCCACGGCTATTCCCGCAGGATGATCCAGCCTAAACTTTGTGAATCTAGTTTTACTTTACTCTTTCCCACCTATAGAAAACATCTTTATTGACACAACCAATACCATCACAAATAGGTAGTATACATTATGTACGCCATCAATCGATTCTTTGCCTTACAGAAGAAAAGAAAAAACAAATTTATGGCTCCCTTGGTCAAGTGCCGCAATACTAGATAAAACGAGCTTTACAAAATATGTTTTTTTTATTATTACATCGGTTATGAGTTTATGACCCGTAAAATAGTTGTTGTAGATTGTTTTTATATTTTTATTTTTGGTTGTAACGTTTAGGTACCTTTACCTCACTTATATTTATACATTTTATTTTTAAAATAGTCGCATTACTCAAATTAAAATGTATGATGTTAGAATATAATAAAAGATTTGGTAATTTCAAATTTTAATAACAATTTTATGATTATGTGTTTTATATATATTTAAGGTAGTATAATAAATGTCAGTGCTGAGATGATTTATCCAAGATAGGGTTTATTTGTAACTTTATACAATTTCTAACTTGGATGAAAACAACTGTTTTTTTCCTATAAACAAATTTAAAATTCTGGTAAAGACGGAAAGAGGTATTTTAGGTCCTTAGGTGCACCAATACAGTTTTTATCACTAATCCGTTCATGTATATTAAACACGAATAAACTACACAATCTACTGGTAAGTGCTTACATAAATTTAATTTTTATAAACCAAAATTCTCAGAAAATAATCTCCTTGGAGTATGAAAATATAATGGCATGTAAGAATAATTTAAAAAATTTAAAACTTAAAACTAATAACATTATACCTAGGTAGGTATTTATGAATTGTAAATGTTATGATTTAAAGACAAAAAAATAACGAATTACGTAAAAAAAAGAAAAAATTTTAAAAACACACTAAATATCTACTGAGTGAATGACTATTTCGTAATAATTTAATTACCCTAGTATAAAATATAATATTATTTTGTTCATAGCGTGGGTTATTATTTAGTACGGCAGTAGTAAATTAAGTGTATACTTATATAAAAAAAAATATGGACGGCTCTACATGGTTAATGGTTATGCCAATCAAAAGTCTGCCAAAAAATAACATTTTTTTAGACAAAGTGTAAGCGCCCGCGGTAGATGGGCTGTGACGTCGCTTGGGCATAGATGTCCTTATATAATAGGGTAATGACAAATTGTATACCTATTCTGTTGAAAAAAATAAACGATTCCAAGAAAGAAATGCTGTAAATAAATAGGAAAATCTACGGGTTTAAGGGAATGGTCTTAACAACAAATGTAAACTGAACATTTTTAGTAAATATTTAAATACTTAATAATATTGTAGCTCAAGTGAATTTCATATTATATTTAATATAGGTAGTGTTGCTGGTCACTGAGTAATATCCAAATGATATACAAAATCGTATTATAATTAATATTTACATCTAAAGTATTATATAATAGTATATAATATCTTATAAGACATACATATTATATTTGTATTTACTATCACTATTTATCTTTAGAAAGGCAATTAGTTAGATAGTTAAAATACAATTTATATGGAACTATAATATTATAAAGAAATTCCATAATTTCTTCAATGATTGAAGTTCAATTCTACTAATACGGACAACTTTATATGTATTGTATTATATTGTTTATGTATTTAAATTATTGACTCGATCCTGTACCAAGTCTAAACGTTGAACAAATTGTATTTTGTAATGATCCCAAGTCCCCAAAGCATTCGGTTATAAACAAATTACTAATTTAAACAAAATATGGATAAAGACATCATACAGATCAGACAATAAATGATTCTGATAACTAGACTGACATAATATTAAATAAGTAACGTCTACAAAAAAAAATAATTATTTATTCGCCATTATATTATGATCTTGTTTTTTATCAAAATAAATCTTTATAAAAGTGTTAAAAATATTGGATAAATTGGAAATAGTACAAAAATAAAGTTCACTTCATAATAATCATACGATACGAAACGCATTTATACATAGAAATTATAAATGTTAGATATATTCCCTACATAAAAAATATTTGATATAAATGTAGAGCCGTAATATGTTAAAATTGAAATGTCAAATTAGCTAAATTTGTTTTTTGTATTACAGTAAACTGCACATGTAAATATAATTATGTCGTTATTTAAATATAAGAACTTCGTGTACTATTTTATTAACATTAACTATCATGTAGGTAGACAAAGTTTAAAAATATGGTGACTCTTGTGAAAACATATTTGTATATAGTTTATAGATGGCTTGGCTTATATGGCTATATTATATTATATTATGACACAAGTACAACTCAACGTAATCATATAATTTATATTATTACTGTTTTAGGAGTTCAACTTATGAAAATATGAAAACTATTTAACTATTTATTTACATACATATTTTATATACCTTATTGTAGATAATGAAAAAAGAAAAAAATACCAATTACTAGCCTAATAAATGTAAGAACGTTTTTTTAAAAAAATATTTTTTTGGTGTCCAAACGTATACTGAAATATTTTGTTACCCGTTAAAATAATTATTATTTTGACATTTTTATCTTAAATTTATTTTTTTTTTTTTATTTTGGAAAAAGGTGAGTGAAATAATACAAGGTGGTCGAATGACATATTTATAATTGTTAAAGTTCACGTGCCCATCTGGGATTTAGAGGCAGCGCGGCGTTTATAACTTAAAATCGATAATAACATTCACTCGCTCTGAACTCCACCACGAAATAATAAATACCTACTGGTTCTTTTGCTTAACTTCATAATAATAATGAAAAAACTCAGCTTAGACGCTTATGACTTCTGAAATAAAACAAAATAATCACAATACGACTAGCGCAAGGTATACTTGTTTGTATAATAATAAAAATATTTTAAAAATAAAATAAATCATAATGTCAATGTTTCCTGTAGCAGTGTTTCCACATCTCTTTTTTCAACGTCACGAATTATTTAGTATTTGTTCCCATTTTTATTGTATTGAATAAATATATTTTTTTCCTATAAACTTTGTCACCGACTTATAAATGAAGAAAACATTTTAATTTTTTAATTTTTGAATAATTACTATACATTTTTCGCTAAATAAAAATGAATGCATGGTTTTAAATACCTGCTCATTTCATGCATACTTATAATGCTAATTATGGATATATAATAAATGGATATTCATATTATTTTAGTAACTAATAATCCTTTTAAACTTAATAATTCCAATATCTTTAACCTTATAACGGGTGCAGTAAATATTACAAGAAAAAAGTACGAATATTTTGACGTTTTCGTTAGATTAGAGCTTTACAGGGCTATTAAAACATACCCAAAGTCATTTAAAAGAAATTTCTGAAATTATTATAAGCCTACAGGTCTTATGCAAATTAAAAATAGTATTTAACCAGGTAAGACAAAATTGAATATATTATCATTATTTCAGTAATAATACATATTATTTATTAAGTACCTAGTGTTTTATAATAATTAAAATATAATACTATAGTAATTGTAATTTGTTTAGTAATACAAATATAATAACTAGCATACAATTAAAATAGTAAAAGATTGTTTACATTCCATTTCTTATTTTGATAAAACCATTGATTAAAACAAACGACAAAATTACTAAAAGAATAAAGCAAACATAAAAAAAATTAAAAAGAATAAAAATAGTAGGTAATAAAAAAAATTAATTTTACTAACCACCCAAAAAAAATATAAATAATTCAATTTATCTATACATCATGTATAGATAATGATGAATAGAGCAAATCAATTTGAAATAGTCAAGCACGATAAAAGTTCTAACCTTTTCTCCTTTTTTCAGAGCGCTAGATTGGGTGGATAGATAAATTATTAATTACTAAACCTATAGTAATAAAAATAATATAAATACAAAAAAATACACTTTGTTATTCGTAAGTAATTCAAAGCTTTATAATTAATTTAACCTTGTTACTGATAAATAAAATAATGGTTACATATTTTTACGTATAAAAAACAATGTAAAAAACTATTAATTACAGAACGTGTTATATAATAAAAGGGAGAAAGTAGGTAACTGCTCTACTGTACAGTACAAGTCGCATTTACCTCATCTTTGAGGTGGCCACTGTAATGGATGTGGCTATTGTTAGGATCGTTGTATTATTTTAACCGAGAAAAAGTTTGTTTTTCATTGATATTTAAAGAAAACACCCTAGAAAAAAATCCATAATGTTTTAAAGTTCAGACGCTCAAAAACAATGTTTGTGAAATTACGCTCTTATTTTATTTAATCCAGCAATTAAAACTTATGAGGAACGTTGAATTAAATTTTATGTAATATTAAACATATAAAGAATTTTCAACAACAAAATAATTTGTAAATATTCATGTTTTTGACAAATTGTATTAAAATTTAAAATTCTAACATTAAAAGCTTATAATATAATATAATGTACTTAACTATTTACTTTCGATATTTTTTTATTGGTTAACTTGTGATAAACCTTGATTAAACTGTTTTTTGCAGTGTGAAATATTTTTACCGATTCCTTAGTCTATTTTTTTTTGCTTTTCCTAATTAAATTTAAAAAATACTAGGAAATTTCAATTCTGGCCTCTTAAAAATAAAAGCTAAGTCAAATTTGAATATAATATCAACTAAATAATAGGTATACAGCTACCTATATTTGTGCTTGCACTTAAACAAAACAATTAAAAAATATCAATAAACTAAATATTTTACAATAACGTTCCAATAATAATATTATATTATATAAATGTCATAATATTTGTTATATATATATATATAAAAGAAATTCGTGTTAGTTACACTATTTATAACTCAAGAACGACAGAACCAATTTAGCCGTAAATTAGTGGGGAGGTAGCTTAGAACCAGGAGACGGATATGGAATATTTTTTATCCCGTTCCTGTGGATATTCCTGCGACATTTATCCAGAAAAAAAACAAACCAAATTATATTTTTGTTTATTATACTCAAGGTTGCTATTGGTTGTGATTAAATATAATTTTCGACCTGTATATTATATTTCGTCAAAACCATATAACTTTAGTGAAAATGGTATTCCAACGGTAATTTTTTGATTGTTGTCCTGAGAACCTACACATGCCCAATGCCCATCATAAACAATGTGAAAACATTCGTAATTACGTACTTACCTACGCACCTCTCGGTGTCACCCTAATATACCCTGAAAATATACTGCTTGCATAATCAAAATCATGTCTCACGGCCACATCAGACGGGATGGCTTATTGGCTTAGCGGGATGACTGACTCACTGACTGATCAACATCGAGCTTAAAGTTTGAAATTGTCATGGTACTTCCGTACCAACATGCAATTGTGTACTAAGAAAGCATCTTCCAAAATACGCATTTTAAAGTGGTGCTTGTACAAGTATTTAGAGATTCGAAAATATCGATGAAAATGTTTAACTTTTGAACACCACACATCGAGTATTAAATAACGAATTGAACAAAGTTTAAATAATAATATTGAGTTTGCACTTTTAACGGAAAACGAAGCGCATGTCATACCTAGTGATATTATAAAACTATTGTCTGATACAAGTATTTAATTTATAAAATACTTAAAAAATTTCTAGACATTTTATATTTAATCTAAAAACGAATAAGTATTTATCATCAGTTGTGTATTTATGAGTACCTATACAATGTATATAGTTACGATTGCACTTAAAATTAATTCAATAAATTATAATATAATTAATATAATATATTCTATATTCTATATTACATTCTTTATAGTTTTTCTTCATTTCTACTTTTATAGGTAAGTAAACTTCGAAAAGATCAACGATTTTATCCTCGAGATTGATTGGTATGTTTACAATTTATAACCCCGAGTGTCCCATTTGATTTCGACACGAAATGTTTAAAAGGTCGAAGCGTGGTATAAGCGATTTGTTTAAAAGCCATGTACAATAATGTAAAACTAGAAAGTAAATTAACCAACAAATGGTTCAGGAAAAAACCACATGACGATTTCAAAATCGCTCCGATGAATGTATTGATTTAACAATGATAATATGTGTTTTTATTTTTTTTATTTATTAGATTCTGAGCGGAGCGATAATTCACCAGCTACTGTATAATAACAAAAAAATGTCTTAGACTGACACACCGTCTCCGCTCAGAATCGTTTTTCATATACAATGATATTGTATCATTAAATTCAAATTTAATACTATCCATTATACAGTGACCTACTTGTAACCTACTGTATAGCGGAGCGACATCCACTTGACCCCTTTTTTCTATATGCTTTCGATTTCTAGTAGACCAGGATTTTTTCATTCAAAAAATAAAAATGAAAAATGCATCTGTTTAATTTAGAAAATGTTTATAGGTATTTTTAATTTTCATACATCTGCATGTAGGCGTATTTTTGCATATTTAGTTAATTTTAAAGTAAAATGCTTATTTCATAATTTGCATTTGTTTTTCCACTAATTTAATATTGTCTAAAATACACATCATGACATGGGTATTTTTTATTCTTGTATACAGAAATTCCCAAAAATTGAAAATATATATTATTAATTATATTTATTGATACCTACTGTTTTTCGCTTCAATAAATATTATCAAACATTGTTGTTTAATTTTTCAGGAGCTTCTTCGATCATTAATAAAATAATTACCACCAAACATGAGAGCGTAAATGTAATTAAGAACCTAGATAAATATTTTAAAACAGATGGTTCAGTCTGGTTTTATAGGACTTTTATGATATGACGTGACTTACACATTAATAATACACTTTCTTCGCTGTCCTATCTTGCTCACTACTCCATCAGTGTTAATTTTCAAATTTCAGTACACTGAATAATACAATTATGTTCCATAAGTAATGTTATACTTTGTATCAAATTTACTTTTGTTGGTACTGAAGAAGCCTATAAATTTCATTATATAGTATGATTGTGCGAAACAGTTCTCAGTATAACAAAAATGGAAATGGAAATCTTTTAAAAATGTATTAGTTCAAATGTTTCAATTAGTATTTATATCGTTTTAACGCACAATCAGTTGGACTTATTTTATTAGAACGTGTGCATGCACTATTATCTATAAAAACTAAAACGTCTTGTTAGTATGGGGCGCTTTTATATTATTTCGCTCGGCCGAATTTGCACCTTACCCAATTACATTATACCGATGTCACCGATTTCGGCAACAATAATAATATAATAACACTATAGTCAGCAAATCTAGTAATCGCGGTTTATAATATATAATATATATATATATATATTATACAGATAAACGAATAATACGGAGTGAAGATAATGTACAATAGTAATAATACTTCATATTTTGTAACAGGTAGGTATGTCCCACAATTATATTACCGAGATTTTAATTGGATTCACTGAACCTTAACAATATACACATTATACAGAGCAGATTATACGTAAATACAATTAATTCTAAACAAGTAGATATCGTACCTTTACGAAGTACGAACCACCTGGTACGTAATCCTCAGGAAAAGGAGGGTAATTTTCGTCGGTTCCGGAGGTGATTTTGACTAACCTTGTAGGCTTGTTCAATGCTCGTTTCACCAGAATTTTGTCGCACTGCAAAACTAGATAGTATTGTGTAAACGCGGAAAACCGTTTGATAGACAATGGCCGATGACGGAGAGACGGCGGTCGTGATAAAAACGAACGTTGACGACCGTGGTTGTTGTAAGAACGACGATCAACCGAAAATACCGTGGTTACTCGCTTGGGCAAATATACAATTATAGTATGCACGTTTATGTAACCGCATTGTAATATTCTCAGAGAAACTAGTTTGGAATGATGTCCTCTTTTTTTTGGCAATATCCAGTGAGATTGAAAATCCACGTGGTCTGACATATTATTTACGGTGTAGTCACGGTTAGTGTAAAGGTTTGGTTACGTTACATTTTTTTAGTCAACTCTCATTTAAATTTTACTACATTATACTATTATTAGAATTAAAAGATAACGAAGCTGAATAATATTACATATCCCCGCTGGAGTTCAGAAACACGTAAACGTAGTTATTTTTATCATTGTCAAGATTAAAAACCGGCCAAGAAGTAGTATATGGTAAAACGGTGTTTCACCTACTTAAGCATCATAGAGTATACAAAATATAAAGTTTGAACGTCGAAAGATATTTGAAGAATGGAATCGACTCAGAACTATATTTAACACATTTGTCGCAGAAAGTTTTAATAAACAATTGTATATTAAATGAAATAAAATGTAGTGGAAACCTTTCCGTTAAATATACGTTTATTTAAGACTGTGTGGCTGTGTGATGACTGATGATACATAAACTACACGTTCGCCTTAAACACACCTTTTATATTGGTTGACATTGGTAATACGCCATACGGATTCGGGTTTGAATGTTTATAAACTATATGATAACCTATATAATTATATCAGTTTACTTATTATAGGTTAGGCTAGGTTAGGTTAGGTTAGGTTATATACATATATTTTGATTTTATACCATTAAAATAGGTATTGACTTGTTTAATATACTTGAAGCATTATATTTTATAAATACTAACAATACCTAGGTATTCATTATACCATTAATAGCGAACCTATGTACGCGTCAGAAAAATTATATGTGTTATCGATTTTTTTTTTTAAGTAGGTATTTCCTTCTGTATATGTAGTGATTAGTGTTGATTTACTATGTGTTTAAAAAAAATGTATTTAACGAAAAAAACAACTGATCTAATGAATGTTTTCTAAATTAAAAATAATAATCACTATGATTGTTTAATATTTATACAATATTAAGTGTCATATATTATAATATTTTTTTGATTCTATTGGTCTAAAGCCTGACAACTATCATGGCAATTAGACCATTGTAGGGGTCATGTTTGTAACGGTATGGTTGGTTGGCAACACGTGTTGGCGTGACCAGGGTTTTGCCACTATGAATCCGTGTGGTTACCCATCAGGGAACTAATAGCAGCGGCCGTTGCTTACACTCAAACACGTTGGTCGTTGAGTGTTTGATTTCAACCATTGCTCCGAGCCGAGTCACAAATATTGTTATATAAATCGTTGGAAATATAAATTATTTTGATAAAACATATTTGACCTGCTGAACATGGAAAAATGTTTATATGTTACAACAAACTTATACCACAATTTAACAAATTAATAACATTGACCTATTTTCCCCTCACCATTGTTGATTTCCAATAATGCCTATATAATATTATAATACATATTTATATACTTATACATGATTGAGGCGCTTGAAAATTATATATGTTCAATAATAATATAAGTATACCTAGTACCTACTTGCCCGTTATTATATCCGATGTCTATACGTATATATATATTTATATAACATAATATATTGTGACGACGTCCTATACACTTAAAAGTTTCAAGTTAAAGAAAAATATATAATCCAGGACCTTAGAACTTTATGTACGTATACCATTAGCATATCCGTGAGGGGAAATTGTGGCAATTTATAAAATCCAATTGGACGCCAGACAATTTTTTTTCACGGAAATACCTACAATATAGCATACATTA
Source organism: Nasonovia ribisnigri (assembly GCA_027563435.1). Lineage (NCBI taxonomy): Eukaryota > Metazoa > Arthropoda > Insecta > Hemiptera > Aphididae > Nasonovia > Nasonovia ribisnigri. The sequence goes on from JANEHU010000080.1 coordinate 127,150, forward strand.
TAAATTATAATATTATATAAAATTGTATTATAGGTAGGTTTTATTGATTTATGGTTTCCCATAATGGAAAGTTTTTAAACAATTAGAAGTATTTACAAGATAATGTGTACTTTTATAAGATAATCTAATAATTAAAAATTTTGAATTATGTACTGATTTTTAATTTTCCCAATATTCTAAATTATAACATAATATTTAAAGGTACAATTTTAAAAATTTTCTTTTTTGGCCATCTGGGTTGCAATTATGTTTCTTCAGCCTTATCCGAACATTTAGAGGAAATTTGGCCTTGAATTTTACATAAGAAATATGATAATGAGTTGTCTAAATATATTATAATTTGTGTCCTCATAGTCAATTCCAATTCAATTAGGGAGTTTTTCTACATCATCATGGTTTATGAATGTTTAAAATGTTGGATAAGTCAGCATCTTGTATAAGTACACCACTCTTAAGAACACGATGATGCTACACACAACTATATTAGGTTTGTTGAATTCATTGTCTATAGCTTCATGAGGTACCTATGTTGGGATAGACGTTGGATAGAATTGTTTTTTTTTATATGGATTATGCAATTTAAGGGTTTTTAAGTGTTGTTAATTTATTGTTATTACTGAGTGATTAACAATAGAATTGTCTACTAATACTTTTTTCGTAAGCAATATGCACAATCGTTTATTATGAGAGGTAAAAATAATATTTAAAATATACTAGTAATAGGTATTATAATTAATACTAGTAATTATTACTAGCGTGTATGAAATAATACAAATTTTGAATGAATAAAACGCGAACAGGTTTGGCGGTTTTCCCCAAAAACAACACACGTTACCCATTATGATCGTAATAGTATAAATATTTTAAATAAAAAAAAAAAAATTAACAACCCATGCATGAATGATCATAACATAAATTTATACATGAAACACATTAGTACATAACATTGACAAAAATAAGCCATTCTTCAATATGATATTTTAAGCTAACAATAATAATAACATATCATGATGTAGGTATCTCATTATAATATATTCCGAATAATTGCATATTATGATATTATCTTATAACATTAATTATAATATTTTAAATATTAAGCACTATATAAATAACGAATTGGGGATTTGACTATATGAATGTGAAATATTTCATAGAATATTTTAATTTTCCAATGTCACCAACCTTGAAATAATTCAGTTTTTACTATGTATACGTAATTTTACGGGAACACGAAATTAATGTGTAGTATCAGTAGTATATAATATTTTACCACAATTAAAAAAATACTGAATTAAACTTTTTTTATTTAACCTAAAACTTACAAGTTTACCTACAAATATGAGTAAATCCTCTTCGGAAAATCATTATGTGTATTTTATAATTTGTTTATAATTTAAATGGACTCCTACATATATTATAAGGTACAGAGTTGTAATGCCTATAGCATTCTGTAATTGATCATAAAAAAATGAAAAATACTTTAAAAATAAATAATACATTAAGCATGATATTTTTTAATGGCAAGGTTTTCTTTATGTGTATCTATATAAAATACAATTTATCAAAATCACAACACTAAAATAATATCTTGGGTGTTTAAGTGCTGAAAGTATTTTGATAATGTTCGGTGTTTGTTTGCTTCGTATTTTAATTCTTTAATGGCCGGTTTACGAAAGTTTTTCTTTGAAGGTTAGGCTTAACATGTATGTATACTTTGTGTAAGGTGTATTTATGATGATAATTTATTTGTATATCATCGGTGGGTTTTATATTTCTTTTATGCGTGAATATTATAAATTTGAATTTCTCAGCTCAGTTAGTTTAGAAAATTAGAGTAAATCGATCTATTATGAAACTTGATGGTAGGAAAATTATCTGTGTTCGTTTGTTTTTTACGGTTATTTAGTTTTTCAGTGAGCTATGATCATTTTTAATTTACACCGATATACGAACAACTTGCTAAAAAATTGAAATATCGTAAAAACTAATATACAAACACAGAAAATGCTCTTACTTTTATGTTTCATAATAAGTCAATTCCCTCTGGTTTTTAAACTAACGGAGCTAAACATGATATGCTGAGCTTAAACTTGCACTGTGACGCACTTGTAAGACAGATACGACACATGCAGATGTAAAGTAATTCTCTAAAAAAAAACAATAATTCTCATATTTGTCGAAAAAAACAACATTAATGGCAGTCAAATAACGTTAAATGTATATATTTATATTATATAAATGCATTTTCCTTAGCATATGCATTCAAATATTGTGTGATAGTTTCAGCGTTTATTAGTCGTTACAATTACAAAACGCCATAGCTGTGTTGAGGAGGATAAATTACTACTAATAATACTCAAATTTTATTTCAAAACTTGTAATAGACATAGTCTGACATACCTATTGCCACTACATATTATAGTATATACATATATTACATACAAACACACAAATATAATATTATACATTGCAGCTACCTAAACATGTTCATAGCATTAGAAAATAATATTATATTATAGCATACCTACTACTTCATCTTGAACTGTATTTATTAGAAACGTATTTTTTTCCTTTTATTTTGGATACCAGCCTATCATGAGCTTACAAGTTCTAGTTTAAATTTAAATATTCAAGAGATATTTCTAGAATTTTCCCAAAGTTTATTATCATTATATTATTATCAAACATCTAATAATAGTTTTATTCCAGCGATAACTTATGACTATATAAAATGGACAAAAACTTATTAAGCTTAGATCGGAGAGAAAATGATATCGATTTAAATCAAAAGTTTGCTGTTTGAAAAACAAAACTCGATTAAATCACGAACGAATTGGAAAATAAAGTTTTGATTATATAACACAATGACAAGTAAAACATAAAAAAAATCGTATCCCGATGATGAAAATAGCATTATAATTGTTATACACTATTATTTATACACGTGTGAAACTCTACACCATAATATGAATGATTGTCTTGTAGTAAGGTAACAATATTGAATATACGTTTTGTGCTAAATTACCGTAATAAAAATGTATGAGATATAGCCAACTGATACCATATGCTTTATAGTTATGAAAAATATTTTCAACTTTGTTCTTGTCTTTCAGTTTTTACGGTGTTAACATAACTTACAAATAATTATTATTTTTAAATTTAAATTTTACATTCTCGTTGATGTATAATTACGATGTTATTAGGTCATTTTATTATTATTATGTTTATTATGTGTATACTGTATATACTATATATATCTACAATCTACTAACACCCAGGCGTTTAGTGAGGATTTTTTTAAATGGTTTATTTAAAAATAACTTGTGGGGATTTCACACATTCTTCATTATTATCATCAATCGTCATATTTTAATAAAACTAAATATAACTTATAGAACCATAATATGACAACATATTTTCTTGAAATCTAAAGCATATTATATAGTAACTAATAAGTATATTTTTAAGATACATACGGCCGAGGTGATGTTAAAACACCCAAAACACCCTCCTCCCCCTCCTAACTATGGCACTGCTTCTACCAAATTACCACAAAATTGTGTAATCTTTCAAATGTACCTATAATGTTTTTATAAAACACCTCCACTACAGAACATAAAGGCTTGCCAAAACTGCTACTGCTACAAAAAAAAAGCTAAAAGACATAACAAAAACTAGGTACGCCATTTTAATGAAAAATAATGTTCTTGCCATTGTTTATTTACCGTAAGCACTCCATATATCGTTATCATACGCCAAATTTTAATATATTCTCATCAACCGAGCACCATAATATATATTTATGTAGTAATGTCTAATCCATCTCAAACCAACTTGTTAGTTGTTGTATCTCCTATATCTCACAAATAATAATTATCTATTATTGACTTTGTCACAATATCTTCCACGACCATGTCGTACACTATACTAGACTCACTACACCATCGATGGTCCGATGTAGAGATGTAAGCTTGACAATTTTTGAAAATTTTCAACTTTCTTTGGAAATGTTAGTTTTAACGTGTTTTTCTTAACTTATTTAATTTTAGAGGTTGTATGGTTGGTATCACGGTATAGCTGTTTATTTTGATAAATATCATCTAATATAATTGAAAAAAGTACTTACTTTGTAATATATATATTTTTTAAGTTTGATATATTAATTTGTAACTTATAAGATAAGCGTTTAATTTGTACTTGTATAGTAATAAGTTGTTACTACTTACTACCAAGTACCAACTAACAAAATATATAGATTTAAAATTGTTACTATCTTGTGAAAAATTGTATTCGAATAGGTACTTTATAAAATTTCTGTTTCATTTTTATTTACATTGTAACAAAGGTAACGTCAGAGTAAAAAAAAACACTTATAATAAAAAAAAATTATAATTTGGGTAATATTGTGAAAGTGACTCAAATAATAAATTACAAAAAAAAATCAATAATTGAAACAAAACGATTCTACACTCAACATTTATAGTGAAGGAAAAATACAACATTTTTAATAATTAATTATTTGTATTTTGAATTTACTATATTATGTTCAATATAATAATATCAAAATAATATTAAAATGGGTATAAATGGTAATAAAAGTACATAGTTTAAAATATAATTATAACTATGACTATATAATATCAAACGATTTATTTGATAAGAAATTAATATGATAAATTATAAAATTTTCAAATTTTTCACAAAAATAAATGCTCAAGAAAATTTACATCACTATTCCGACGTGCTACTATACCATATTATACTATAGGTCATAATATGTGACAAGTACGAAGTTCAAATATCGTTTGGCTTGTGATTTATCCACAATAACCTCTCCCACATATTTCTGACGATTGCGTCATGTCTTTTTTCAATATTTTATATATTTTTATATTTTTAAAAGTTATCTTTTTTTATCATATAGGTAGGTGGCGATACCCACGTGAAAACGCTACGAATGACGTGGATTCACAATTAAATGTTTTAAACGATTTATCTGGTCGCGATATAATTTTGGGTTGTTTGTGATTTGTTAAAATAAACAACTCTATATTATTATACGCTTGTACGTTGTGTCAGAGTGGTCACTGCATCTACAACCTACGTGACAACTGGCTGTCTGGCGGGGAATCCAATCCTGGGCTCCCACGTGATGTTTACAATTATGATTAACCAATTACACACAACAATAAAATCATATACTTAATAATAATGATTGTCTTTGAAAATAAATTTCCGTGCAACGACCAAGTGCGTCTCAAAATACATACAGAATATATTATGTAATTCATTTAATTACCAAAAATATTTAAGATCTGAATTATCAATCGTATTTTTTAGAACAATTATTGTAGTAGTTGTACTTTGATCAAAGAGTACCTACTGAGAGAAGAGGTCAACTTAAGGTTTTTGTAAAAATAAATAAATGACTATCCATAATATTTAAAAAAATAAAAAGTATGGACTACGAAAAATTGTTCTCCACTCATAGTTCTAAATTACATAATACAACAGATTTAAACTTAGGATCTAAATAATTTCAAGAGCTCAACCCATATACCACGTTGTTGGTTACATATCTAATCAAATGTAATCATGAGTTTTTTTTTTTGAAAATTTTTGTTTATTATCCGCACTGTTACTTTTATATATATTAGTATCACAATAAAGTTTAGGTGCATGACATATGTTATCATATTGGTATCTATACCACATCACGCATATACTTTGTTTGTTTCACCCCAAATAATGATACATTAATTGTTGTATTGACTTGTTATATAATAAACAAATTAATATTTTTTAGTATTAAAATGTTTATATTTGAGTGTAAACAATATTTTCAATATGGAAAAATTGATTTACCCCTATTGTTCAAATTATAGTCCCTCTGGTGAGGTTTATACATATTTGATAACATACATTTTCAGTAGTTGTAATCAAACATTTACATAATGATGCATTAAATGATAGAAAATTTAAAACAAATTTAAAAAAGTTAAGAAAAAATTTGATAAGGTTAAAAATATAAAAATTATTCGTTACCTATCATTTCATTATCAATATTTCTATTATATTTTTGTGTCTTAATTTATTATATTTTGAGACAGTTTGCGGTTACTTCCCCGGGGCGCTTACCAGTTAGTTTTTTGAGATACATTTCGGCTTGCCATACATTATAACTAGCCCATTCTAACTGCAATTTGATTCCAGGAAACATTTAGTACTATTTTAGGTTTTTTAATTGCAGTGTTTCTGATTCTTATAAACGTATAAGCAATACCAAAATCAATCAAAATAGTCTGTAATTTATGTTAATTTTTATTGTCATAAACTTGTTTGAAGAAAAGAAAAGTATGTGAAGTATTCTATGATATGCATAGTACTTTTCCATGATATATTTTTCATATGGTGAATAATTGGAGTAATACTTGATTTTAGAGTATTTAATATAATTTTAAATTTTATCCATCTATTGTAGGTACTGTGGTCGTTTTGTCTTCCGTATAATATGTTGTTTTTCCGTATAGATTGGTTACACTCTGTGTTGTATTTATATTTTCTTCATAATATTATCTTGTATGATGCAACACAATATTGTTATATCTGTTATACTTATTAGGTTTCCTTTATCATTTATTGTGGAAATAATTATTGTACCCTTCCTTGCAGACTTGTATTTCTCACAAAAAAGTCTAACGTTGCTTTTGTATACTTTGCAAAGTATGATATTGTATATAACTTTTTTTATCCAATTGTATTACTGTGCCTTGCATTTTTCTACTTTCGAATAACGTAATCTATTCTTACACTTATTAATTTTAAATAAGTACACATGAAGTACGAAAACAATTTAAGTACCTCCTCATGTATATTTAATGCTTCCCAAACGAGATGCCATATACTTCGGAAATCTTGGTATACTCATCGGTAGGTAGTACGTTTAATGACGTTTTGCACCATACGATGTGGTTATGGTTATTATTTACTATAGAAAATATTGGAAATTGAAAACGTGAAAAATAAAACAATCATTACAATTATAATAATAAAGATAGAGGTTATAGAATTTTTCAGTTCACATCGTTGTGGTACATCTTGGGTAATAATAAAATAACAGAAACGCTCATTGGATGTATAATTAAATTATTATTATATGTTTGGCCGCACTCTCGGTGTTAAACACAGTACTTACAGACACACAAGGGCTATTTTAAAAAGAGTCATCCTCACACTTTGAAGATTTACATACCATTAGCCCGTGGAAATTTTGGCTAATTGAGATAATAGTATTATTATTTATATTTCGTTATACTTTTTTATTGCCCGCGTGTTTGACGGCAATCATGTGTTAATAATAATATTATAACCGAGCGACGTGGCATATGTTGGCACAATATTTTAAGCCTGTTCCACTTATAATAGGTACCTACCTATAATACTCATTTATACCTACTGGCTATTGCAATGTTTTTATGCCAAAATGAGCATTATTTTTTTTTTTCACTTTTGAAAAGTGTAGGAGTACACGCCCCCTTTCAGAGAAAATTTATTTCTTATTGTAGAAACTAGGGCTGTTTTTTTTCTACCATTATTTTATTACATTCGATGGCCGTAAGTTGGTATACAATGCAGTTCACGCAATTACGCATGTAATTTTTTCCTTTAATTTTCCTTTTATTTTCCTTTTATTTTCGTATTTTTTTTTTTTTTATATATAAACGATATTTATACACTAAAAGTATTCCCTGCACCGCTGGGGTGTAAACCTATACAGTGTATAGTATACACATACACTTTTGCGTAGTGGGTTTGCATGATATAAAACGCTTTATACCGTGACGGGCTTGTTTAACCAAGGACGAAATAATATCTTGAACATAAAATTACAAACTTTATCTTAAATGATATCTACTAAAAAAAGAACAAAAATAAACCTGACATTCAAAATTGTTTTGAATTGCTAGTAGGGTGAACCCCACGTAATTATACCACTATATATCATTATATGCGTCTACACGACGTTTTGTCCGAACTTCGAACCAAATTTTCAATCAAAAGTACGATTAAGTTAAAGTTATTTGAATAAAATATTATATATAATTGCTCACAGTAAATTCAAATTGAATTTGTTCTATTATTAAAAAAAAATTATGATTTATGTATAATATATTATTCAGTATACGTTTTGAGTTCACTAATACGAAATTAATTACCACTGTAAAATCGTATAATACTATTTAAAGTTGTCAACTCTGTGCGCTGCATGTGCAGCTTAATGTTTTTGTACTGCGTATATAAGTCACGGAATAATTTACGTGTCACGACAATAATAATAACATATATTATATAAAATAATTGTAGAATGTAACATTAAACACATTTTTATTATTTTTAGAACATTATTATAAGCATGATGTGTCTAGAAAATATTTAAATCCTTCTGTAAATATGTTCATAATATATTACCCAATATCAGTATAATAGTGTGGGAACAAATCGAAGGCCATAATAATGTATCGTATTAAATAATTAATAATATACTAAGGTCTTATAAGAACATCATTAGGGTGAGAGAGCTGAAATATAAATTTACGAACATATGTTTTTTCTGAGAATCTGCATAAGTGATGTACGACTAAGGATCAGTAAAATTTTTATTTTAAGTTCAACTATTCAACAATATTTTGTTAAGAGTAAACCTCATTACAAAGTCTATATTTTCAACCTCAATAGTTATTTTATATGATATAAATATTAAATACCATAATGTATCTACAGTATGATGAAAAACAATTAGGTACCATCAAATATTTTTGATCAAGAAATTAATGAAAAAGGAATGACATACATTTTTTAATTGGAAAATCAAAACACTACCAAGGTTAACTTGTGAAATTTCTTAACAAGTAAGAGTAAGTACAGGTTAGGAATAAGTGTTGGATAAAATCTAGACTGAAGTATATGAACAGAACAATATTGAGATATTAAATATTATAGATTAAGTAATTAAACGTGTTTTTGATGCGGTTAAAAATTGTAGAATGATGAACCTTAACTCATAGCTCCAGATACTAGTATATTATACAGTTAAAATGAAGAAGTATTATCATCAAAAAAACGCAAGAAACTGAGAATCATTTAAAATCTGATTAGCTATTTTAATAAATAAAGATAATAGTAAATAGGCTAAATTACCATCTTGAATGCACCAGAGAACACATTTTTAGGAGAAAATACAAAACTATGCATGTTCAAAATGTTCGGCATTGAATGAGCTAATTCATGATAAGAGTGGTTGTCTTATGTCCGTTAGTTTATTTAATAGATTAAGATAAATAACCTTATAATAACCCTAAGAAAATATATCAGTATAAGTCACGTCTACTCAGAAGAAGGCATTAAGAGCACAAAATATTTAATAGTAGGAAGTTACATTCCTAGTCTGTAGCTGTTGATTTCGGTAAAATGTGATTGAGCATATACCTTTTTAGTAACACCATTGCGCATAGAATATTTTATGCGATGTTGCCACATTCACGTTGCCAAAATTTTGTAATTTATTATTTTTACGTATTATTACACCAATTATTATGATATCAGACGTGAGCTGTGAATTCAACTTCACGATAGGCAGTAACCATAAAGTATGAGTATATTATTAATATTATTATTATTACTTTTATTATCAAACAGAACTATGTACTATAATAATGTCACTACTATTGAGACTTTTATATTGACTTATAAATATATATAAGTATTATTATTATTATTACAAAACAGATCTATATAGAATATACAATTAATATAATGTGACTAATTTATTGACTATGAATTATTATAATTATTTTTGTATAATACAGTTTAAAATTTAAAACGGCAACGATGCAGAGTTTTTTATGCTCAACCGTGTAGGTTTTCTTTTTTATTTAAATTTCCTTTGGTACACCGACAATTTTGCTCAATCATGCAGCAAAATAGTTGTTTTATGCTCAATCGTGTATCAGCCGTTGATCTACAGGATCTGTGTTGCTAAAAAAAAGAAGTGATAGGATTGATAGAAGGCAAAATACTTCTGAAGACAAGAGATTCAATCAATTTGTAGACGTAATGTAGGTAAAATAAAATATATAGGTCAGTAGTTATCAACCAAAGGACGAGTCCCCAGGTTTTTGGACTGGAGTAATCTTATTATGTTTTCATATATCAGTACCTTTCAGAGTGGATAGACCATGCAAATCACTGTTAAAGGGATGAGTAGACAGTTGTGGTTTTTATAACGATAAGGAAAAATGTTGAACTAAACACACTGTGTGAGAAATTGTCATTACTATCTACAGCGTTTTGTGTACAGCTCATGAGTGTATTTAATACATGAGAATGAGCGTCATGTAGTTTTAGAGTTATGTAGGTACCTTGATACGTTTGGGTCGATAGACAGTAGATTGTTGTTGAAACGTTAACGATGTGTGTCGATCAGAACGAAAGTAAAACTTACGTTTTTTGGCAGCCGTGTAATATTTATGTAAGTAACTGAAAACTGATCTGAAGGAAAAAAATGTTAACCTGACTGATTAAAATACGATACGTGTCTGCACACGCAGTTTTTACATAACTTTGAAAACAAAAATCGCAAAAAACAACCAACTATTACCGTGAACATTTAAAAAAAACTAAGATTAAATCTTAAACATATCCCTCGAGATTGCCGATAGTCAACTACTATTAACTAACTGTAAATTGTTCACGTTGGCGCTCTGCTCATCTCCATTAGCAAGTCTGCCCTATACGGACAAATTATTATAAACAGGGAATTGCGTTTATAATTCCTGTCTATACAAATATACAAACATCGTACCCATAACGATGTCGTAGTCAGTGGGGGGTCACGGAGGGGGTAGTAAAATTATTGGTCCGTTGGGGCGAACACTTGAACACTTGTGCCATTGCCAAAATCGAAGTTCTTCCTGCGTGGAATACATACGCAAGAATGTCACTCACACAAATATTGTAATAATATCGTAAATTACAGTATATTGTAATACCAGCTGATGTGTGTGTGTGTAAACTATACGCGTTATAATAGTTATACGAAGTGTGTCCCGCGAGAATTCCTTAATTTAATCTAGTATGGGTTGACAAAGTATGCGTTAGGCACAGACTACTATGGTTTTAAAATATCGTCTAAATCTCTATATAGATGACGATGTTAAATAATATAAATATGGTTACGCGTAGGCTTATTATAATATAACTGCCCTAAAAATTGTAGTCATAGCCGTTGTCAGTTATAGGTATACACTATTTGTGGCACAAGAACTATAAACACATAAAACACCGAACGTAGTGATATAGTGATATATTACCATAGCCCACCTAACAATTGTAATGTGTAGGTTGAAAGTTGTAATTATTTAATTTGTATGGTCAGCTGAAAATAAAATAAATTCTCTATACGTATTTTCATACACTTAAAAAGTTAAAACACAGAAAAAAAATCAAACAACACAATACAAGCAACATTACATTAAACGTAGCAATATATTTTTAAAATCCCGAAATACTACAAAGTACACTTATTTTTGTAACATTTACGTATAATATAATATTAATATTATAACTTTAAAATGTAGGTATTGTATAAATTTCTTGTAAAATAACTAATGTTACTTTTCAATCGGTCGTTGCGTGCGGTTCCTTTTCAGGAAATTGGACAGTCTTAATAATGCACTTTATAATGTTCGCTTATCATTTTATTATTATTTTTATGAAAGCATAATAAACGTTTTTAAATACAAATTGAATGTAAAATAAAAATATCTTTTAACGTATTATCCATGAGGATTTCCATTAAAGTGTAATATTCATCGTTTTTAAACTTAAACTTAATAAAAATGTGATAAATTTATCACTAAACTGTAATTTTCTTGGTGAATTTATATTTTTAAAACATTTTGTATACATAATTTGAAGGCCCAACAACATAACCACGAACACGATGACATTTGATTCGTCTTTTAGGGGGGGGGGGGGGTGCAATATTTCCAGCTTGAACATTTTACAGTGAACTTGGAATTATAATATGATAATGAAATGTCCATGGACCATACATCCCTTCATCAAACCTAAACAACATGATAACACGTGAACATTTTGAAAAAAAGAAAATATTTATAATTTTCACTACCAAATTATTAAATAAATATTTTAAAAAAAATGATAATCTTGCAACTGCGTTTTCATAATCAATGATTTCTTATAGAAAATTAAATTGTAAGTCGGTTGAAAATAGTCATATTATTAGTTTGTTTTGAAGGTGAAAGTAACATAGGTACCCTACTAAACAATATTACGATAGCTACATGATAATAATATCTTATATTTAAAAAAAACCTGTATAACTGTACATATCTTATTTGTATACTGAATCCAAATAAATACACTTGAATGACAAATTTTAACTTATATAAACAATATTTTTTATAATTTTGATAAGAACAAATAATCGATACGTATAAGAATAGTTTAATATTTTTTTGGTCTTTTAAAAATTTAAATTTTGGAAATCTTAACCAGGACTGGAATAAAATTAACTATAACATTTAAAGTACAAAGGTTTTACATTATACTAACTATTTTTTCTGACCACATATTCACATAAATTAAATATTACTGAAGCGAATTTATCAATAGTATGTTTTTGGTATCGATGAGTAATTTATTTTTAACGACACGTTATACAAATATTAATCAGTGATTTATATACTATTTAGACATTATAAATCTGAGTGGAATTTTCCAAGAGCTGACAAATTAAATGTAAAAAAAATTAATGAACAACGAAGCAGGTTTGATTAAAATTAATTCGATTACCCAACCCATTCTAATACGGTACTAATTACTTCGATAGGAAATTCTGCATAATATTAACAACGCACGAATCGTCATCACAATAATTTATTATCATTATACGAACGACAATTGTATATATTTCACAAGTGCACCAACAATGTAACAATATATTTGACGTGTATATAGGTACCTAGATGATGAATTATGCAACTGTAACAAGCAACCTATTTTGTGTTCAAACGGCTCATTAACAAAATATATCTATGGTAGATAGGTGTATTTGAACATAATGTTTTGTGAACTAATTAAAATTAAAATGTTAAATCAATATTTTTTTTTTATGTAATTATCAAGTTTATAAGTAATAATATGTAGGTATAATTGCAGTATTTAGAGTAACAGGGGAATATGCAATATTGTTACTATACTTTAACCAGTAAAAGGAACAGAATAATACACCAAATTGTGCATTATTATTATTCATTTGAGTTAGTGTACTAAACATTATTAAATATTTATTGATTTCTGAAACCACAAAATGCTTCCGTTAAAAATAAAAATAATCATTATTATTTACTATAATATATTATAATTTTGTGGTCCTTCGAGGAAGCGACATAGCCCCTTCCTTACTCAAATTTCACCATGACATCCCTAAGACCTTGTATACATCTTTGTAGCCTCTCACGAAAACCACGTTACAGCCAGTGATATAATTCAAAACCATTTAATTATGATAAGCTTGTGTACACACAGGTGGAAAATCAAAATAAACGAATCTCAATCTGTTTAAGTAACTTTTTCACTTAGAAATCTTGATTCACCACTTGTTACGTTAAATAATCAAACAATTCCGATGGCAAATTAAGTTAAATATTTTGGGCTTGGAAAAATTCCTAGCCTGGAGCCTACACATAAAAATGAAACGTAAAACTGTCAACTCCAGACTTCACCTCCTAAGACCACTTTTGAAATCTAAAGTCTCACTATCCAATAAACTCACCATATATAAGTCAATAATTTGACCAGATCGGACATACGGTATTCAGTTATGGGGTTCTGTAAAGCCATCCAATACCAAATTGCTTCAAGCGTTTCAATCCATCTAGTTACGACTAGTAACGTCTTTTCTTTGGTATTTCATAAATAATAATCTTTACAAAGACCTAAAAATTCATACCCTTAATCAATTAGCAAAGATATATTACTTTTGCTAGTTGGTGTTTCTGCAGAAGCTTCTGCCTCCAACGTTTATATATCGTGATTCTTAGATACTGCGAATGACTCGCACGACAACAGTGTACCCAAATTGCCTAATCATGTCGCCGTGTGACACAACGTAAAGGTATTAATAATAATAATATGTTAAGATTACCAATTTACGTATAACACATAATATCTAAAAAAAGTTTTAATTTATATACCATAGTTAATTTACAAACGTTCTTATAAAAATTAGGTAGTCTTTTTATTTGGAATATTTATTTGAATGGATATCACTACAAGACCTATTCAGATTTCAGATAAAGCATTATATTATATGAAAATCAGAATACTTTTTATACGAATAAAAAATACTTGAACAAACATAAGAATATTTATTTATTTTTTCAATTTAATTAAGTAATAATTATTAGTGATACAATTTTTAATTTTCCTTAAGATCTTTTTTTTTAAAACATAACGGTAATTTAAATTAGTTTAATATATTATGCAAACAAAATGAATTATTTATTCTGAAGAGGACGTCGCTCCCGCGTGTGTTGTCTCCGTCTTACACACGTACGACATACCAAATTTCCGTTCGATAGTTTCAATAGGGTGCTGTCAGTTTTGATATTAGAGTTAATTGACCTATTATCAAACTTTAAAGTAATAACATTATCTGTGTTCTCTCGTTGGTTTTTTACGATATTTCAATTTTTAAGTGAGATATGGGTATGTAAAGTATTAATATTTTAAAATGCTTATAACTCAAGAAAAAATTATCGTAAAAACCAACGAGATAAACCACATAAAATGTTGTTACTTAAAAGTTTGATAATAGGTCAATATTCACTCTAATATAAAAACTGACAATCCCTATTGAAACTAGCGAACGAACATTTGCTATGTATCGTGCGTGTGTAAGACGGAAACAACACATGCGTGTGCGACGTCCTCTTAACACAGACATATTATAAAAATAAAAACTGTGTTCATAATTCTATATAAGATACATTAATAATATGTTCACAAATTAATCTAGATACTTTGGTAATTATTTTAGTTTTGAGTTTTTTGAGTTTTCGGTGTAAAATATAAAATACACAATTTTAAGAAACAGATTATTTTAAAAAATACAAACTTATTTTTTATTAAGAATTAAAATTATTATTCATATACATGAATAGACAAGTCAGTAAAATATTATCAGTAACATATTTTGTTCAAAATTGTTCAATATTATAATGAAACACATCAGTTTATTAAAATACTTATATCATACTTATATCGTAATAGGTACATTTGAACCATTTTCAATACAGCAGAAAGCACTTTTTCACTAGTGACAGCTATTCAACTGATTACTTATCTATAATAGACGATTGATTCCGCTGAAGCCTCTCAATTTGTATTTGCTTTGGGTAAAATTATTATAAGTTTTCAAAAGAATATTATGTGTATTGATGGTTTTAAATTATATAAACTATACAAGTATCTAAAGTCAGCAGAAGCCGTAAAATAATTTTAGTATTTACATGATTATTGCAAACAATGAATAGTATTTTATTTTGACAATGTATTCAATATCATTTTTGAAATTAAATATCAGATAGTTTTAAAAATAACTAATAAATACATTTATCCATGTATTATGACCAAAACAAAAATTATTATTTTTAATTAATTTTGATTTGTTATTAAAAATTATTTATTATTAAGATATCTATACAAAAATAAATATCTTCAAATGATCAAATAATTACAAAGAAAAACGTCTACATTTAATAAAATTAAATCAAAAGCATAAATTAAAAATAAGTTTATCATGGCAGAAAGTCAAAGTTAATAATACTTTACTAGTTAAATAAATCAATTAATTATATTGTTTATGTATTTGCTTTTAAAATAATTTAATTCTATATTCCCATATAAATACAATTAATCATTATTTCTTTAGCTGTATATCCTAATAGACTATTGCAGGAATAATAATGCAAAAATATAAAATTGCTAAACAAAAGTATGTAATTTATTATTCATGATCAAAATTAATAGTTTCTTGAAGAGTGAGCCACATAAAACTACGATTATATTATTACGTAAATAATATATAATTTTAATTCTGTTAGACACTATAATTATAATCTATCGACTAAAGTAAACATTAAATATGATCTTAACTAAGACTAAATAATTATACGTAATTATTTTTTTAATAATTTGTGTCAATTTAAATCTAAATGAACCACTATGAGATAATTACATAAGTTATAACAGTATAGGTATGATAATCCCTCAAAATTACGTGTTTGTCTATATTCTTATGAAAAATAAAATTATATTTTAACTTCTGAAAATCAGGATAAATATTATTTTCATAGGAAAAAAAATACATTTAGAAGTCAACACTGCATTTTAACTTATTTCAATATTTTTAATATAGTCTCTTATTCTTTGCCATGCCAAATATTTAAATTTAACAAACATAATTTAGGTAAATTATATTATATTACGTATTATCAGTTATAATGATTTGGTTTGGTATTGTTTTTTATTATTCTTAATTGTTCATCGTCCACTTAAATGTATTTAGCTTTTGCTTTCAGTGAAATTTCGTCAAAGCCAGTTTAATTGTTCAATTAAAATTCATGATTTATCAAATACTTTAATTCGAACCAGAATAAACATAATGTAGTAACAAAAAAAAAAAATGTATCAGGAATAAAATGCTTATTGATTTTGCTCTAGAAAATGTGAATAATGCCTTTTTACGAGTTGTTTTTCTGTTTACATTCTTTGGAAGGAGGTGGGGTGGCTATATTGGAAACCAATCATTGAGAACTACAAATTCATCATCATAAATTTAAATCGAGTACTTAAAGTAGACTTAATAGACGCGACAGAAACGGCATTAATAATGCCAACACTTGTAAGTTATATTTAATAAAATATCATAATATTACATTATTGCTAAAACGCGTTGACGCGTAATTAATGGTCAACGGGTGTGGCCAAGTAAAATTATTCGCTTTAAATGGATAATAATTAATGATATAAATATTGTTATACGATATTTATGTATTGTTTTTCGTTAACATCGAGCTTTTCATATAACAATCTAAGATTCAGTTAAACAAAGGTTAGGTGAGGTTGGAGTAGGATAAACTATAATATAATAATTGTAAACTGAATCGTACCTAAATAATTACAAAGACGACCAATATTGTATTATACAATATAATATACTTTTGAGAAAACTTTAAAAAAATAATATTGCAATTACGCGTAGTGTAACTTCTGCAGCAAGTTTACCTTTCAGTTCATGTAATCATCCCACAAAAAAATAATCCGAAAACACGTTTGACTTTGGCCTTTTCAGTAGTTTTGATCAAATATTACGTTTTGCTATTTCTTACTTTATATTATTATATACTTTATTACTGTTATGACTGAAACAATAACAAAAACACTCATAAATGTGTTGAGCTTTTTCGGAAATCTATATATATATATATATATATATGTATTATTTGAAACCTTCGCGGACCGAAAATGGCGACAAAATAGAACAGTGACGCAATTTAAATTTAATTTATAAACGTGAATATCACAATTCACAATAGAATTATGATAAAAAAAACACATGATTTTTTAAGGGTTTGATGAAATCTTACTCAACATAATTTATGGTAAATGTTGAAATTTGAGTGAGTTGTTATCAGTTTTAACACAGAAATCAATATATTACCTAGGTATATTAAAATACCACATCACTGTGTAATACTCATTATTTCGACAACTCTCCTCACTTCTGCCACGGATCAGCCAAATTTGTAGATATGCAAAGGAATTGGAGGGGGGGGGGGGTACTATAAACATCTTAACGGATTTACATAAGTGACTTTTTGATAGTGTAGATGCCGAAAAAATTAAAAAGGTTATGGCTTGTCACTTTTCAATACTAAATTATTTTTAAATTATACGCGAAAGTTGATGTTGTGTGGTCTACAGAACTAGATGAATGAGTATGATTTTCGTCTTTAGACCCCCACCTGATTGGCCCATAATATATTACACCAACAAGTGATTATTTCAAACAAAATGAGTGGTATAAAGGTATAAACTGATACCAATACATTCAATATTTTTATTTGTCATTCAGAATACAGAGTATTAATTATGTTAGGTACGTGTCTATTATACGTATTGTATAATAATAATTATAATTATACTAATTCATGATAAACAAAATTATTATTATTGAGTGGCAGGCGAACGAAGTTTGTATAATTTATGTGCATATAACGTCATAATTATAGAATAAGTTTAATGTTTTCATAATTATAATATTATTTAGGTATCTACCTAATGAGAAACGTTACGTAAAATTAAAGTTAAAGTGCCAGCCGTGAAATTTCCTGGTTTTTATGCTCACAATGAATGTTTAATCGGGAGAATTAAAAATGTATAACTGTAAATTTCTCAACTCGTCGCAGATATCTATAAACTTTTCACAACTTTTTGCGTAACATTTATAGGCGGAATTCCGCCCGGTTGGCTTAACAACGGCCGTTTTTCATAATACATTTTTCCAAGAGGTATAATAATACTTAGGGCTTAGATAGTTTTTCATTAGTTTTCTTACTTTCGAATCTGTGCACAGGTACTAGCGGTATAAATGGTTACGTAAAACCAAGTCGGAGCACTTAGGTCAACACCGCCGGTCGCGACTAATAATAAAAATCTTTATTTCCAGCCTCGTTGAGACGTAATAAATATTTTAACCAAGCATTAATGTAAATTTTTTTTTTGTTTTGTTTTTTTCATATAGAAATATTAATAATCAAGCCATTTTCTGTATCGCCAACTTTATTTTATCCTTTCCAGCGTGCTATGTAGACACGCATATTTATAATAATATTTAAATTATTATAATTCTATACGATGAATGTTAAGATAGCACGAGTTTAGTCCATACATAAAATGGCATTTTAATATTCATAGTTTAAATAATAATATACAATAAAAGATCGTTTATAAACCCGTGTACAGCATAGTGTTGTTTATAATAGTTTTAAATTATTTATAAAAGACCCCTTAAAAATTAAAAAGTAATTTTTTAAAAAAATTGTTTATATCCGTAAAATTATCTTATACAAATATAATACTATAGATACCTAATACAATATTATGAAATTATTAATTCCGGTTATATTATAATACCGAGTTATTCGTTTTTAACATATATATAGATGCATAAAATAAATAACATTGCGTAATATGTTCTATCTCCCAGAATAATATATCTTAGTTTCCATTGTAAAATCTTCGTCTATAAATAAATTCGGAAGATATAGGTATCCTCTTTTGTGACGAACCCTCTTTTCCTCCCTCCCTCCCCCCGCCCCGACCATCCGTCATTCAGTTCATCATCGCAACCCAGCTCTCCATACATATAAACGAGATGAAAGGATTCTAACGAACAGTAGAGTTAGCAGTTGTTGTGTAGCTGTGTTGGCACCTTGAGTGGTTGAGAGGCGACTATCCCTGTGTTTTTCATTTGTATTTGTAAAACTAAAATCCAATTCATAGGATTTGTTTTAATACTGTAAGAGGGCTAAACTGAGACAGAAAGGGTAATAATTTGTTGGAGGGTGAGTGTATGTTGGATAAAAACCGCTCTATACCTACTGTTTAAATTCACCCCATCGAAGGACTCAAGTGTGTAATATAATATGCAATGCCACTTATTGTCTTTACATTTTCTGCTGGAGTTACAACTCGCGGTGAATTTATCTTGATCGCAATTACCCATGAACACAGTTACATTTTAAAAAAAAAAATCGTTTTTAAAATGCACCAGACAGTTGTATGTATAAAAATCTGTGGAAATGTACACATATCGCGAGTGTCTCTTCAAATATAAACCATATAGTTCATTATTCAATAAAAATGACCAATTGTATCATCATTTAGTTTTGGATTATTCGTTGATCTTATTTTTATCTATGTATGGAATTTATTTAAGAAATAGGACCTAGAGTAATATCACCATACGTTAAATATGTTTCAATTTCTATTCGCATACCTACATGTTCCCTGCAAAAACCTTTGGTCGGGATAAATAATAAAATTTGGTCACGTTATAATATTCCCGAGTGGATGACCACTCGACGGAATAACTAAAGTTTGTTTAAATAAATTTCAAAATCGAATTGCGTGATTATATAATAATTTTGTTGGACCATAGTTCTGTACTATGATATGTATTATATTATCTCATAAATAACTTTAACATTTTATAACGCACAGTATAGTATATAGTGTATGTTCAATACGATTTTATTCTCAGTTGCAATAGTAAGATTAAAACATATTACACAGGAATTGTAGTTTATAATCAATTCCATAAAAACAATCTCTTAACATATTTTTGTATTTTTAAATTATGATCTTGCTAAAATTTATTTTAGGTATATTGAATATTATTATTTTTCTGACAATGTTTAAATAAAAATGTTGAATAGCCAACAAATAACTTATTGTTTATTAAAACTTAAAGTTTTTACAAGATAAATAATACTAGTTTACATGTAATATCCCATTACCTATATAACTCTTAAATTAATAATGGACTGCATCGTTTCTATATTAAAACTATGATTAAAATTATGAGTACTTACAGTTGAACAAATTAAAAACCTAAAAACAAATCTTATTGCCTTTATAATATTGTATTAAAATAACGCACAAATGTATTAAAAATGTTAGAATTACTAAAAAAAACCATCCTACATTTATATCAAAATATATTACCTATATTATATGATATAAAATTATTGTGTGGTATTTCAAACGATCGTATTCATATATACTATTCTATTTTTCTCGAAAGTAAAAAATGTTTTATTTTTGAAGACATTTTAAAAATTGTCAAAATATAAGCCAATCAGATTTTATTGAACAATTAAACAATAGTTAGGAAAATATTGAGACAATTTTTTTAAATAAACTGTGTAGTGTAATGCATGGGTACCACCGGAGGAGTTTTAGGTAACTGAATGATATTATATTTATTCGATTTGGTTACAATTACTGAATTATACTAAAATAAATAACTGTAATAATTAATCATATTATTATCTATAATTGTTAAAAATAATTATAAGTTATTATTCATAAATAATAATTTCATAATTTCAAGTTATTATATGTACAACAGTAATTAACTTAAAGTTTATCATTGTTCTTTCTCGCAGCAGTCGATATGAACGTATGCACTCTGCTCCTCATTCCTCGGTGCACCGTCCGGGAACCTCTTGTAAGATAATTGGAATTTATGAAAATCAAATGATTCAAATGACATCCATATTATGACATAAGTATTGTATTAAATATTAATAATTATTGTTCTTAACATTTAGTTCAATGTAAATCAAGTGCGATTCCCATTACACTTGTTTTTGAGGCAGACACCTATACATGCATTTATAACAAATGTGTAAGTGTATGTGTGCTACACACATAGTAATATACAATAATGCGAATGGAACAGTAGACTGCGTTATTATTATTGTTATTATAATAATGTAATGTATACAAGCTATGTCATTTTTTTCCGGGTTTTAGTTTTTCTCTAACTAATGTCCGAGGTCCATTTCGGTTTTCAGATAATATATACCAGCTGCCTTACATACGAACATTTTCCCCATACTGATTCGTTCTACACGCCCACGCATTTGAGTTTCCAATTCCGTCGAGACAACAAAAATAATAGCAACAGCTATTATTTTATACTCCAAGAGTGAAATAGAAGAAACACTCACGTAGGAGGGTTGAATTAGGTATACGCGTTTCTATGTAGGTATATTACGAGAATATAACCACGTGCCTTCAGGGTAGGACTAAACGGAATAGGAAGTCAGTGATTTTCTTCAGTCTAAAAAAATTTGGACAAAATAATATATCTTCCTAGTTTAATTGATCATCTAACATACTCTTTTAAAAATTTAAAAAAAAAAATATTTTTGTTCATGATAATGTATTTGTTTTAATAAAAAAAAACAATACTAATTTATTGACACTTCATTTTTTTATGAATTTATTATGATTTATGTTTATTTTTTTTTTTGACGTTGACGTTTCAAATCAAAAACAAGGAATATGGCAATAATTATTTTAAATAAGAATCAAGTAAAATTATAAAAAAATCACGTTGGTTATTATTAATACAAAGATTAAAAAAATATTCGACTTTACTTTAATTTTTTTTCCTTAAAATGATGTATAATTTTATTGGTACGGCGCACTATTATTTGTGTCATCTTTAGGACATGAATATGATAAGACATATTATGATCATTTAAATAAACTAGTATACCTAATAAATATAAAATATGCAATTTTATTTTTAAAATGGGAAAACGGCATCAATCTAAAAATCTCAAACAAATCTCTAGAATATAAAAAGTTATGTGTATTTAGATATTTCACACACTAATTATTATGGCAGCCAAAAAATAGATAAATTTAAATTAAAAATGGAATATTAAAAAGTAAAAACTCTCAATTATAAATAAAAAAAAAGTTTTGTGTATTTTATCTACCACAGTTCTACATATTTTATTATTTTTATTACTTTGAATTATTGGAATTTTTATTTCAAGATAAAAAGTAGGTGACCCTGTTTTGTGGAGGTGAAGCCCTCAGAGGAGTTGGTGAGGGAAACAAGCATGAGGCAAAGACCCCTAGGAAATAATGAAAAGAGGAAATGTAGGTTAACACATTGTTATAGAGTAGGATTAGAGTATACCTAGTCATTGATTAAACTAATGGATGTGTTAAATATGAATTGAATGACATATAATTGTATTTAATGACCGTTAATTTTAGAACGATGAAAAAAAATGTTAAGGTAATACGTTCTAACTTTTTGGTAAAGAAGGTTCAAATTGTTATTTTAATGATAACTATAATATTAATATTTATTAATAATATTATAATTTTAACAAATGTTCGTATTTTTTAGTTTATTTTCCGATCGCTTTAAAAAGTACTGAAAAATTTTGATTTTTACCACCTTAAAGTTGCAAAAATAACCAATTTGCTACTAGAAACTTCTATAGAAGTTTATCATCAGAGCATTAATTATACTAAAAAAATGACTTATTGAATAATAAGTAAACATTTTGATTTATCAAGCTATTTAAAACACGTATCTAATATTTAAAATCTCTTAAATATTATTTACCAAAATAAGTAAAGGTTTCTCAAGTATTTTCTAACATTGGTACTTACTTGGTTGTTATAACTTATAACTAATAACAGCCAAAATCGATTCTACAAAAAACGGGCGTGTGTTAAATTGAAGCGGTTTTTTATTTGCTGTTGTAACGCTCAGCTACAGTTTTATTGTATTCTGTTGTTGGTTAAAAACAGTTACATTGTACACACGTTGTTGATGTTTTCATTGTTGTTATTATTATTAGTAAAATGTTGTACCTTTAGTTTGTTAAAAGTATTGTCAGACAAGAAGTAATTAACGTTCCTAAACCACAATTGTTACTTCGTTACGTGCAAGGATGGTCATTAGCGAGTTAAAAAGGTAAAGTTAAGTTAATTTCTACAAAGTACCCAACATAATGATAAGTTAATTTATATTAACTTTTAGCTTAATGAATTGATTTCGTTATCAAATACTAAGGTATCTTTCAGTTAGTTAATTTTTTTATTCAGGTTGAGTTAAAATTGTTTATATTATAAAATGGTTCTCTACAAAGGTGATACTATAATTATATTATTTACTTAAATTCTTTGAATATAATATTTAAATAAAAAACAAATTGTTACTTGTATAATTTAACTGAGTTACTTGTTTTTTCATTCCAACAAAAAATAAAAGTAAATTCAATTTTCAATTTGACTATTGATGTAGTTTTTTTTTTATAATCATCTTGACTTAGAGATAAAAAAGAGTTATAATAATAAATTGAGAACTTTGGATTAAGCCTTTGTAAATATTTGCTCAATAATGGTACCTAATATGCAAACTCGTAAATATAGTAGACATTTACTGTTTGACATAGTACAAACGTGCCAGCCAAAGATGGAATGGCAAATAAATCATATTCTAAGGACAATCATTATTTTTTCCTCTATACGTTTAGCGAGTCGATAGCTAGACAATTGCTTATTGATTTGATTGAGAATATAATATTAATATGGCAAGGGTGCTTATATTGTGCTCCCATTGTATAGATAGCTACTATTATTTTGTAGTACCTATATTATTACCTACAGCACTGCTTGAAGGTACACATGCCTAAAGCTGAGTTAAGGTAGGATACTAGGATTCATTTTTTTTATCATAACTTCATAATTTTATACCAATCTATACCTATAATAGTTTATATAGACGATGTAAATATTGTTTAATATTTTTATTTTATAACAATGGCAGAAATAGCACTGATTAGAATACATCGATATTTTTCACTTCATATTTTCAAATTGACACAATTGTCAATACCGAATTCAAACGGAAACAAAATTAGGAGTGGCACTATACCTTCCAGTATCCGTGTGATTTGTACCAATGTTGCTGCAGACATCGTTCTATTGTATATTTTATTTGTCAAGTTGATATTTCACGGGAGTTTTTAAGAGGGTCTTTGATGAAGGAAATATTCACGAAATGTTACGAAATTAAATAGAAAATGTACTATAAATATTAAACACGAAGTTCGGCTATTACTGCTAATAGTGATATTTTTGAGCCAAGACCCTTATTATAAAATAAAAAAGAAAATAATATTTAGGAGATAAATGATGTATCCGCATTTGAGTACCAACATTGTATATTTATTTTACAATAGAAAGTATAAAACATCATTTATTTTTTAAACGACTGTAACTTCTTTATTAAATGCATTTCTTTATCTGAAAACAAAGATTTATCATAAATCTACAAACCAAAAAAAAAAAAAAAAATGTTTACTTGAAATTTTTTAACTTGTGTTTTTCCTTTAAGATAAAACTAGAAATTGGACTGTTCCTCGTATTTATTGTGGTGTATACTAAAAAAATAGTGAGTAGAACGTTATATCCTCAAACATAATAACAATTTATCTTGTGTACCTAATACGTATGTCTGCTATAAGTGATAATAAAAATTCGATATTTATTATTTACTCGACACTTTTTTTTACCACGGCCGCGGGTGTAACTTAATTATTTTCTTACAATACTGTGAAAACCATCAAGAGTGTTTTGCTATATCCATTCTTTTTGCGCACGGCTTATTCGTTAAATCTTCAAATTAAATTTACGGTTGACGAATACTGAGAATCTGGATGGATTTTTACAGTAGTAAGTAAGTGTGAAATTTCATTAAACCACTGTTATTGTTATATTTGTAACATTGTGAAATTTCCAGACGTTATTATTTTGATAAATTGTATATTTTAATTCTATGTTGGAGGACTTGTTATTTTTATCAGTATAAAAAACATAGCTGATAATAATATGCACGATACTATCCATACAAATATTATAATAATTGCACGTACCAAAAGGGTCACATCAGATAAACTTATAAATAATTATTATTTCAAAACTATATCAAGGACGGGAATTAAAGTTAAAGTTAAAATTAAAGTTCTTCGATCGTTTTAAATCTAATGCATGCTTCTATATTATTATGATGTGAACTGAAACATTTTAGAATTAATAAGTCAAATATGTACTAGGTGATCAATTTAACGTGGGACAAAGGTTACTCTTTATTTCTAAGACTACTAATGTTTTTGAAAATATATTATTTTTTCATTATAGTTTTAAGTCGTTTTTAAAAGTATTTTTGAAAAATAAACCTTGTATATGACTAAGGCAGGCTTGCAACCATGCTTTATTATTTGTGAATAATGTGAACAACACACATTTATAAAAGTTATTTAGGTACCTTTACTTTTAACACGTATGGTTTAAAAATGATTTGGAAATAAAACTCAAACAATGATACCTAACTGTTATTTGTAATTTTCTAAAAATACGAATTATAATCTTGATTGATCTGCTTATGACAAAAAAAAAGTATAATAAACTGGACTTAAAGAATAAAATAGTCATATGTTATATTTTAATAATTAACTTGAATTGATTTTGGAAAAAATAATAATCGAAATACTCCACATTCCACTCGTCATTACTTTTATTGTTTGTTGTTGAACTGATTCTTATTATTTTTTCTTTTTAATTATCGGGTGCACCTTTACTTCTGAAAGAGCTAAGTCAGTCTTATTTGGGAACAACAACGACGATAAACTTTACTTTTTATGACGCAATTACTTTTTACGGGGTCTTATATAATTTTATTCTAGATCAGATAAAACGAATTTAAGGGGAACTATAAATGCACACCACGGTTGAAACTTTATGATATCGCGCAATATCTGATATTGGAAGATTATTAAAACTTTTATAAATTGTTTTAGACCTTTGATGTTTTAATTATAGCTTAATCAACACAACATCAAACAAAGTTATAACAGTTTACAAGTTAAGGGTTTTAATTTTTAAATTTTATTCTTAGATCACTTATCAGTGCAGTATTAGCTATGAGCTCAACCATAGCGTATGATTTATTAACATTATATAACCATATAGGTGACCATATACAGATCGTCTAATTTCACAGATTTTGCACTGGTCGATATAACGTTTATTAGCGTGAAGTTGAACGTACAGTAGTGAGATTAAAATAATTTGGAAGGACTCAAATAAGATAAAACTGTCAATGTCATCACGACACGTCATGTTATATTTTGTTGGGTATTATAAAACAGTTTAACCCCCTCGATGCTAATTTATAATGTTATGTGGCCATAATGTCACAAAAACATCAAATTTTACGGATACAACATACTTTGGATTAATTAATACTATATAGTTTTAGTAAGAATATTTGTCCATTTAAAATATTTGTGATAATTTTTTTTCATTAAACAAATTAAAATTTTTATAAATATAAATTTTTTCTCAAAACCATATTGATGTGTTGTATGTAGGGCGTAGACAAGTTTACTAACTGTTTATTCGTTATTAAAAAATATTAACATTAGTTTTTAAAATACCATTTATCTCACAAGGGAACACAAATAAAATATAAAATATTTGCTAAAATATGAATATTACCTAAATAATAATAAATAACAAGTAATAAATAACGTATCTGGGTGTATCAATATTATATCTACAATGTCCTACATGAGATCATGGGTTTTTTTTCACAAACATGTAACAAGTACCTAGGTACTTATACAAAATCAGTTGTATCGTTTTTGATAAAAATTACAATTTCAGACATGCATGCCCTTTGTTTTTACGAAAAGGCGAATATTTTTTAAATGTACATTGAATATCACTATGTCATTTTTTTAGAACATGATTCATTCAATGCACTAAAAATAAGTGCCTAGATCCTAGTAAGATAAAACTTAATTCTAAAAAGTATAAAACAGTGACTTAAGACTTTTAATATGTATTATAGAATGATAAAATCTACTTTGATTAACCCAATGGACTAAATTTAATAATGTTTTCAACCAGTCTTTATTTTTAAAATGTATTTAAAACAATTACAATTTTTTTGATATGCCCTATGTTGCTAATAAGAATATATTGTTAAAAAAAAATTGTACTTCATAAATTGCGTAATTCGAGTTTTTCCTCAAAATAAAAATATAAAACGGAAAACATTGTTCTGTTATGTGCGTGTTTTAACACTGACAATATCAGGAAAATAATAACGACCTCATTATGCAAACATTTTTTTTTTCACAAACAAAAATTGTTCTGTAAAATATATGACAGCCATACATATTATACGTGAAAAAGGTTGGATATAATATTGTAGGTACATTAAAATACCAAACTTTTTCCACGTTTTATGTGCACTTATTACGCCGGCATATTACCTATACCATGATACCTGTGTGTGGATACCTATAGGTACAAGGTACATATTGTTGTTGTCGTGCGTGTAGTCGATGATGATAATAATAAAACATATCGTCGAAACGCGTGACATAACGCGACAAACGACGGGTACCTACAAGAGGGGAGTCCTGCGAATCGTCCCTTTTCAATCGCATCCGAAAATTGGCTCGCGCAACGGTTTTTAATAGTCGCCACCGTAAACTCACTAGGAAAATCCACACACACACACACACACACACACACACACACACACACACACACACACACATTCAAAAACACTAGGTAAAAACTCTTGCAGACTCGTTCTCGCGCCCGCGTAGTTTTCACTTCTGGCAAATTCCGATCGATCGCCGCCTACTTGGCCACCACCTCCTCGGCCACCGATACAAAACTTAAGTACGGTGTATAACCGCTACAACGTGCAGTGCCGGATCTAGGACATATGGCGCCTAGGGCCGATAAAAAGGAAGTGGCCTTTTACACTATAAACAAATGCGTCTTTAAATTGTTCAGGACATTGCAGTGTTTGTGTTATGTTTATTATTGAACGTGAAAATTGTACCTGGGTAGGTACCTTTATTATTATAATGTGGTTAATTAGAAATCTTTTTAAGATCTAAGTATACATACATGTGGACAATAGAATATAGAGTAATTATTTATTAAGTTTTTTAGTTTTTACAATGAAACAATATAAATACAAACAAATTAATATGAACCTTATTTTTCTGGCGTTTGCCCCAACATTGTTCATTATATCTATATAATAGCATCATAGTTGATATTTTAACGTGTGACTGTATGATTCTCTTATATTTTTCTCAAGTGGTTTATGTGTTAAGTAATTTATTAAAAATACTTAATAGGCTTAGCCTATGTACGTACAACATAAATAACTTTTGAACTTAAGATAATTAACGTTTTTATGTTTATATTATTTTTGTTTTTCTTGTAAATTATTCAGAAATATGTGTGATTTAAATCACAGTGTTAATTTCTTCTTCTTTTGAAACAAATGTTAAGACACTTTTTCACAAAGTTACAAAATGCCCTTTTTTACTTTCTCGTTCTTCTTTTTGAGATCCGGCACAGAGGACGTGTACGGGTATACGAATCGGCAATATTGTTAACTATCATTATTGTTTTTATACGACAGTTTATAAATTCATCATTATTAATAAATAGCGGGTACCTATCGTAGTGATTTGCCTGTTATTTTGCATCACACGATAAACTCAATGAATTTAAAAAAGAAACATTGTACTGGGTATCCATCGTTCTAATCACAAGAAAGGGTATCCAACCAGTGGCGTATTTTAATAATAACCACCAACCCCGGGGGGGGGGTTGTCCTCCATGTGTGGACACCCCCCGACTTAAAAAAAAAGTCCTAGGACATCGGTGTTATCATTTATTTTATGGTATATTATTTTTATTTCACTATAAAATAAATGGTAATTTTATATAAACGGTAAAATTGAAATCAATTCGATTAGATTCGATGACCCAGAGATTAACTACAGTTTATCAGGGATATCTAGAAATTATTTGAATTTCACCGGGTCATTACGATAATAAAAAACCGTTAATTTGAAAATAATGTGTACATAAAAAGGTAATTTTTAAAATAAATATTATTAG
Source organism: Nasonovia ribisnigri (assembly GCA_027563435.1). Lineage (NCBI taxonomy): Eukaryota > Metazoa > Arthropoda > Insecta > Hemiptera > Aphididae > Nasonovia > Nasonovia ribisnigri. The sequence continues at coordinate 156,847 of JANEHU010000080.1, forward strand.
TTATCAGAATTAAGTAAATAACCTACAACTTGTCTATTATACTATTTACATGAGTTTCAAATGTAAAACTTCTTGTCAATTCCTAACATAGTTGTATGTTTAAAAGTAAGTTCAATATTTTTTCTACGTCAGTAAATAATTCTAAAAATGTTGTTTGTGAGGTTGGTACTGATCTAGTTGACCCTGCCAAGAAAATAAACCCCCGCCACTTAGATTTAGTAGTCATTCGATATAGAATGTATAAGCTGCAGATAAAAAAAGTACAAAATCACGAACGTTAAGTATTCGTATGCAATTCCCTAATTAGATATTTTAAGAATAATATTTGGTGAATTCCGTGTAGTGAAATTAATGATATAATCTTATATCATGTTATAGGTATAACAGTGGGTGCCGTTAGTATAAGATTATGAAGTTTTACCTCAGTTTTTCAGTCGTCGTCGTCACTGAACAATAAACATGAATTTCCAACAAATTGTTAATAACGTGCAGTGTGCACGGTAATTCATCGGCAATAATTTTTTTGTCAAACGCAAATATCAGTCATAGAATTAGGACTTGTGACTGTGGACATGAAATGACTTTAGATCAACAAAGAGGTCGATAGCGACGTCATTTGAGATCATGTCGAACAGAAAAAGGTGTTAAATGTTGAATGAAGAATTTTAAGAGGATGTGGGAAAGTGCTTTAGGGCAAAAAAAAAACGAGAGGGACTAAGAGAAACTTCATAGATTCTTATATGTCAGAGTTTATGTGGCGAAGTTAATTAAAAGGCTGTTTAATGAAATTTTGAAGGACATAGCAGAATTTTGGCCACCTGCATAATTTTTTTTATTTTCTGCATTGTTACTTATAGGTGAGTTTTATATATTTTTTTTACGATTTATTTATTCATATATATTATGTATCTATAAATACCAAATTAATGTATGGTAAATGAATTAAACAATTTTCTTACTTTTTATGAATTATTAAATTATAATATTATATAATTATATATTAAATTATTTATTATTGACTAGAACATCGAAAACACGAGAGATTTAAGTGGCGGGCGTCAGCTAAAACTGAGTGGCGGGGGGAATATTTTCTTGGCGGGGGTCAACTAGACTAGTACCGTGAGGTTCAATAAATGTTGGACACCCCCCGATAAATCACCCAAAATACGCCGCTGTATAAAACTGAGTCAAAAACAACAGTTTTCAAATAAACGGGTCCTGTTAATTTTTTAACATATTTTCTTTAACAATTATTCAATATATCTTATAATATTTATCACTTTATAGAGTTAAAGACAAATAGAAAATCTAGGACAATAAACTGAGGCTCTTAAAACAAACTCAGCCATGAGGCCCTAGTCTTTAGCTGAGGGCTTTGCATCCCTATGTAGTCCGTAACCCAGCTAAGTCTGGTCTTGATCATAATCGTATTGGCATAAAGTAAAAATAAGAAATCTATACAGTGGCAATATTCAAATGCAGTAACGGTCTACATCTAAATCGCGATCTATAAAATCAGTATGATATCGTGTTAGAGTTCCGGAGCAGGGGCCAAGATCGTCTTGGGTGTATGTCACCCCGCCATCGCAGTCGCGTCGAAACGAATCGTTTTCAAAATAATATAATATAGGTATTTTAATAATTTATTATTATATTATTTTATAAACGCTTTGCGTGCAAGAACGTAATTTTGCGTAAGTCTTACAACAACTGCAGTATAATAGTATTATCGATCCCGGTGTTAGACATTATAACTAATAATATTGTTTGTTATATCAGGTACCTACTCCGATTTATTATTATTATTATTATTTTTTTTTTTTATGTAAATTTTTCTTTTGAATTTCAAACTCTACCGTGGTCCGTGACGGACTTGTACTATACATATATAAACACATAACAATATAATACCCGACTGTTTGGGCGTTTGCACCTGTCACGTGGTTCGTAGGATTCAGGTCCTTAAGGACTGGTAAAAAAATATATAATATTATAACTGGATTCCCATCGTACGACATGCAAACCAACAAATAATCGTACAAAAATGATTGTATGATGTACCTATACAACTAATAGGTACAGTATATTTGTATACGACGTGTAGAACAATCTGGATTCGTAATAGCAATAATAATATGTCCGCTAGTGGTTTCTAAAAATCTTACTATAATATATCGTCGGAGTAAATTATAGTTAGTATAACTAATTGAAGTAATGATGATTGATAAGATGAAAAGATTATTAGCAAATAGATTTTTACTACCGAATTTTATTAGAATTCATTTGGTAAAAGAAATAATTAATTTTGATTTTTAATTTTTATCAGCCAAAATAATAGGTAGTTAAAGTAAAAATGTTTTTTTCTGTATTTTGTAAATTCAAAAAAAAAAACACGCATTTTGGTACCTACCTATTAGTTACACTGTTCATTGTTCAACTAATCTTTGTCGTACATGTAGTTATATAGTAACTCACAAGTGCATCAAACAAATGGTATTTTTTCATAAATTAGATAATCACTTCACATGAAGGGGTTGAGACGACTGTACCTATATAACTCAAAATAACGTGAAATTATTTCCATTTTATATGTTAACTGTATATTTCAAGTTTAGAATTGGACTTGTTATACTACACAGATCTTTATAGTTTCTATTCGGAAATATCGCGTACAAAGATATACAATATGAGTAATTCGTGCTTGTTATTTATTCATATTCCTGAAACAAAATATAAGCACCTATTTATATTCGAATAAATATCTTAAATGTCATTCGTAATATATCGACACATATACGAGTATATTTGAATATACTTTTTAAATGATATGTTCAGAATATTTATTCAAATACTCAAACAATTATTTTAAATTATTCAAATGAAAATAAAAATCAAATATAAAATCCCAATTACTATATTTTACAAGTTTAATTTAACTCAAAAGTATAATATATTTATAATAGTTTTTTAATTACTTATATACATTTATGTTTATACAATATATTTTATTTCCCATTGTACAAGCATTTAACTATATATTATTATTATTTATCTATTTTTCTCCTACTTTCCCCATTTTTTTATTATATTTAGTTACAAGCAGTTTCATCTTTCTCCTTAAAATAAAAAATACGCGAATATTTTATTTCCAAATACGTATTTGAATAACGCTCAAGAAAATGTACTCAAAGTAAATAGTGTTCACACATTATTATTTCAACAAAAAATATTCATACAGATATAATTTAAATATATTATTTGTTCGAATACTTTACAATAGTCACACCTACACACGACATGTATTTTAGTAAAATATTAGCAGAAATGAGTTTGCGTAAGTAATAATTTTAACACGCTCCTTTGACATTGACTTTCGTTGCGGGGAATGTTTTTTTTATGGCGATTATCCTCCACCCGTTCGCCTATTACACTGCGTATATTGCACCTATATAATGTTATATTATTGTCGCCTGACTTGAAAACGATCTTAGATACAATTATTGATACAATAAGGACAACAGTTTTAATTCCTAATATATACTGTATACAAAATAATGATTATTTTCAAAATCATCGTTTTGAAAATATTTGACAGGCATCCAGCCGTCGAAATTCACTATTTTCGGACGTATTTACCTACAGTTTAATAATATCAATATTATAACATGGCGTGTGGATTCGTAAACTTGGTGCAACGGTAGTTACCTGCCGTGGACCAAACTGCGGGATTGTTCATTTATTCAGCATTGTGTCCCTTTTTCACTAAACAATTTCCAACTAGACACTTTTTGTAACATTATACAGTTGTTTAGTTACACCTATACGAAAAACCTTTTTACCGGTTTTTTTTATGTTTTCATCTAATAAATTGAATAATTGAAAAACATCGTGGCTGAAAATGTTTTAGTTTATAAAATTAATACAATAACATTATTATAAACTATTTTAAATTAAACAATTGTTTAGTTGATAGAGAAGAGTGATGAACAAGGGACTTATAGGTACCTAATCAAATGTAATGTTATGAGTGTCCATGCCGTATAATTTAATTTTTATATTGTTACTCATGTAACTACACTATTTTACATTTACAACAAATTTAAATTAAAAACACAAATAAAATAGTTTTTTAATATCGGGCTTAAGAACGGTTTAAGATGTTTTTTGTTAGGGGGAGGAACGGTTGGTTGAAACACGTTTGTATGAGCAACAAGGATTTGTCGCTAAAAATCCCGGGTGGTCACCCATCCAGGAGATAGCAACACCGGCTAATACGTACACTCAGAGCATTTCCGCAGTTGTACGGACCGCGCCACACTGCGCCACTAACAAAATAACGATGTATCCTTATAATTAAAAGTTTGAAGTTATTCAGCATTCCCAAAAGTAATTTTGATACTATCATCCTGACAAATGTGTCGTGATTAGTGATGTGTTTTTTTGTTGGTGGATAAGAAGAAATTATAAACGTCCTGTATTTTTGTTGTTCAATTATCATTGATGCCTACCTAACCACTAATTGTATACAACATATTATATAATACTGCCTATAAAATATAACTACCAAAATCAGGTACGTGTCTGGTAAAGTTCACATATTAAGTCACTCCAACTGCATAAAAATGTTAAAATGTTAATTATTTAAATATTTGTAAAAAAAAAGAACAAAAACCAACAATTTTACTTTTATTTTACTTGTTGATTCAATGGAGGTTAGTCTGTTTAATTGTCATCAACTTGATTTAAAAAATGTATATATTTATTCACCGAAATTCCTGTTTTTAAGATCTTTCATAGATAAGTCATAATTATATGAAGTAGGTAGGTGTTAAAAGCATTTTAAATATTGTGTAAATGTAGATTTTATCCATACTATCCATTTCAAACATGAAGGTTTTTTGTGTATTTTCCAGATCCCCAAAAATATAAATACATAATAACATTTATCGCAAATTTCTTGGAAATCGTTAAAACGCGTATGAGACGGCAACGAGGGGATATTGCATCTGCCCTTGCAAAATGCGTATCCTGCAAATATTGTGTTTAGCATTATAAGTATATATAATGCTATTATTATTATTATAAGTTTTAAGTGTATACAAACATTAAAACGAAATGGAGACCACGCGTAATTTTCGGATCCAATAAATACGTTATACTAATAATAACATACAATAATATGTACCATGAGCAAATACGAGTGCACATACACATACAAAACTGGGGTCAAACTTTAGTCTGCGCTACGTTGAATATAATATTATATTTACATTATATGGCGCAGTATCGTTTATATATAGATGCCTCGGGTGTATAATACAATGGTCCGAGGCGAAACCATCGTTTGTATATTTTATAATATTTTAATTATATACGCCGATTTTAATGCGTGATTCCAGTTTTAGTTTAAATCGAAAATCGTAATAATTATCCTTATTGCGTGCCCGTGCAAACAAACGAATCATATAATTTGTCCGAAAACAGCGAAAAGTCTTCTTCTCACCGCGTCCCCGTGGATGTAATCGCTTGTCCGTATACTATACTTTAATAGAATACATTTGATGCAACGAATATTTAGACATACAATGACTTCCTACAATGACAAACAATGTAACCATTCGAAGTTAGATAGTATCTAGTGATTTGATATACCTGCAGACCATAACAAGCCACTGGCAGGTTTTGGACCGCAGCTGAGAGTAAGTAATGCCCGGTGCTTCTAGTTCCTGGATGGGTTACCACCCGGGTTCCTAGTAGTAAAAACCTTGCAACACATACACGTGCTTGCTTACTTACCGAAATAACCGTAACCACACTTTACCGTGCCAACCTTACCTACCACAGTCCATAATCTCTTACTATTTTTCGTTTTTATAAATCATTTCATATAGGTACATAATTTATTATTTTTATTACACATCCAGGTAAATTAATTAATTAATTACCTTGAAGTAAAAATGATACAATTTATTATAATATATTAAATCTAATGTATAAATTCAGACATTTTTAGCTATCATATTTTACTCTAAATTTATTTTTGAATTGTTTTTTCTTTTCTTTTTTTTTTGTTTCTTTTAATCATATAATTAAAATTCGTTTTAGAATCGAGTGAAAAAATAAATTTACAATTAATGTAAAAATATACGTCAACGAACGGAAATCATTACTTTGTTTTAAATCAAGTTAGATGAAATTAAGCATTCTTATCGGTGTGGCTACGCCTACTCAACCAGGTGTTTGAGCAATAATAATCAGTACCTCTTTTGTGCTCATCTCAGCAGGAGTCGTACGGGTATATATTTTTAGTAGCCAGTGAACCACATTTTCAAATGTATCATATTTCTTCTTTAAATAAAAGTTTAAAACGAATAGTGAGTTTATCGGCACGTGTTACAGAGAAAACTTATAATAAAATTGGAAGACAATCGACAGTACCTAAACCACCATTCAGTGTAAAAAATGTATTATTTTTAAAACATAAAAGTAAAAAAAGTAATCGTTCGAAACGTAGTAGAATAAAATTTAACGAAAAAACTGGTGATATTATAAGATACGGTACTGACTACTGATTAGTAAAATTAGGAGAAAATACGTTGTACTCAACGAGTGTATAGGAGGGACAATGACCCGTTATAAACGAATGAATAGGGACAATACGTGCTGTGGTTGTTATCCTTTTGTAAGATGCCGCAGAGTGTCGCAGCCGGTTTGCATCACACGTTAATCGATGAAATGTGTATGATATAATATACCTATGTAGAACATAAAAAGGTTGGGCTACCACAAGGTGTAACAGAATGACCTGACAGATGAAATAACTTTTGCTCTAATCAATTGTTTTAATTGTTTTTTATACGTATAGAATTTATTTATAGATGCTTGTGCTAGAAGAACAGTACAACTTTTTTGTTTTTATTTTTTAATAAAGAACATTTTTAATTGTTTAATTAGGTAACTAATTTGTAAATCAAATTTTCAGAAAAAGTTTGTTGGTAAAAACATTTATTTGTCGCGAGTAATTTACTTTTTTTACTATTTTACAAAATATCAATACAATTTTTGAGAAAACTAATTCGAAACTTATTTTATTTTTTTTCAAAATATTATTAATCTATTTAATAACTATTCATATAAATTGCATAATCTTTTCATACGTTTTTAAGTTGTATAAATATGAGTATCCAGTAGGTATGTCTGCGGCCATGTTGTTATGGTTTGCTGATTTCTTTCCTTTATACCTAGTTTGTGCGCATTATTATTATACTGCGGTTTATAAATTATAAAGTGTATAAAAACTTTAGTGAATTTACCACCTTGGCTTGGCTGTAATTGATGCTGTCTGTGTAGTTGTATATATTTGGTGATTCTTGAAATATCTTGACGAGATTGGGTTAGATAGTATCACTGATAGATAGTATACGTAAAATAATTCGATTTTTATCGGTATGATTCAGTGATGATGTTGAGATGTGCTCTTTGCAATACTCTATTGGATGTATTAATTATACATTTAGGTAGGTAAAATATCGTTCACGTATAGGTATTAGTTACTACCTACGTGTTCTATAATTGTCAATGAATATTAATCTAATCATAACTAAAATGTATGGAGAACTTAATTTTTTAGTGGAGTTTAAAATGTAACTTATATTTAATTTTATATTCTCCAATCATATAGGGCCTGTTGAACTATTTGAAAATCAAAGCTGCGTTAGTGTTGCAATATAAACTATTTATGGAAGTCCTTGTTTTAAATTTTAAATTTTATAATTATCTAAACTACCTTCAATAAAATTTGAAAATTTCAATTTTTTGATAAATTAGGTAAATATTTGAACATTAAATACTTCTAAAAAAAATTGTGCCAATGGATCATTAATATATTTTATCAATTACTACTATAAGAACTTATAAGAGAGCTTATAATATTCAATTTCCAGGTGTTTTGAAACAACGAATAAAATTTTGTTGACATTTATAGAATTCTAAATTTCAAATAACTCTAAATAACTTAGATCGTGTTAAAATATTTTGAAAAATAAATGGTATCATCTCTATAAAATAATAAAATGAATATTTTATGAATATTTCAAGTACTTCCTGTTAATAATTTTTAAGTAACGATAAAATAAGGAAATCGTTGAATTATAATATGTTAATTTATAAGGGGGAAATGTCTTGTGTTTATAAACAACTTAAAAGGAATCACAATATTTTGAAAATTGTATTGCAACTCAAAATCCTTAATATAAACATTTTGTAAACATTTCATGCATCTATAGTTGTAATAAACAAAATCGGTTTTTTTGAAAAACTTTGTCATTTTTAAGTCAAATTTTAAAATAAACCATTCGAATATTATAAGTTAAAAACCATTTTTGTCAATAAAAATCGAATTCAAAGTCGATACGACAACCTTCTATTATGTTGGCCAAGTCATTGATAAAACTTTCCGTAATGATTATCAACAAATTTCATCTACAGAGTCCACTGCATAATAGAGTAATAGACAATAGTAAGTATACCGCCTATAATTAATCCCAATCATAATTGTTGTATTTTATTTAATTCTAATTGCACATAATATTATATTATTATGTCATTATTATTTATACCTATTTATTATATTTTCATTGGTAATCGTAATATAATATAATTATATAAATCTGTTTGAAATAATTAACAATAATATTAACGTTACTGGTGTGATGAACATCAAGGGGAATACTACAGCAATACAGATTCTCGGAATCGTTTTCATTTTATTAGTTTTCGTTTAAATATATGTTAAATAGTATTGCAATACACGTTCAAAAGGTTTCGGTAAAATAATATGTTATAATATATTATATCATTAACACATCTACATAGTACTTATTGTTATAGTACTTCCTACTTATATCGTGTCCGGAGTTCGATACCTCGATGACGACTACTACGATAATTAATACAAATGTCACGATGTGACAGTGCAAGTCTGCTGTACTCGTCGTTGTCTAAACCGACGTTCGTATTATAATATTATATCTATTGAGATTATTAACTATAATAATAACGTAGTGTACGAAATAAACAATGTCGTACACAATCGATAAAATAATAGGTAGGTATTACACGGTACATAATATAATACATACCTGGGTAGTGGGTAGGTATACCTATATCATTGTTATAACCAGTAACGTGTACTGTGTATTTTACCGTGCAAACTCTAACAAGGATAACTTCAACGACTGATTATTTTAGAAAACAGCAAAACACATTAAATAATTAATCAAGTAAAATGATTAAATAACTCAAATAATAAATACCTACTATTTAAATAATCATAAACAATTATTGATAACACAATCAAATATTAATATTGTCAGAAAGTATTAAAACGTTATATCATTTTATGTTTAAAGTTAAATAAATTATTTCCATATCGGCACACATATCAGACATCGATCCTGCAGCGTATGACACTACTATCAATATGGACAATATGTATATAATATAATATATATATCAAATATACAAGCTTTCAAATTTAATTATTATTTATTTATTTATATATTTATTTATTGAATCATCATCTGCCACAATATTATAAATTACAAAGTAAGTATATAAATGTAAAGCACATAGGTATTCAAATATAAAAATGTTGATGATGCTGTCCTAAAAAGCGAGCAAAAATATTAGGGTTTACAATTATTTGTAATGCAATCGCTAACTAGGAAGTTCTATATGTACCTTTTTATATTAGTAGGTACTATAATTAGTAATAATTATTACTTTCAATACTCCCCTATCTTTCTTAAGACATGATCAATGATCATATTTTATCATATACCATATTACCTATATTTAGTTATGCATTTTTAACTACTTATTTATTTTTAATTAAACCAATCATGGCCAGCTTTATGCCACTAGTTCATATTCAAAAAATGTGTCAACGGTTAACGTATTTGCACTTTGCATATTATCGTTCATACGATTTAGGACGTTAGACCGTATGAAAGATGATACATTTTATTACCTACTCAAAATTGTTATACCATTTGATCAGGCCACCTGGTGTTTAAACAAGATATCAAAACAGTGGCTACCTACTTAAAAACGCGTCAGTTACTAAAGTTCCACTATATTATGTACTTTTATACTTTTAGTCGATAATAATATTAATTTATTGTTATAAGTATAGATTTTTCAGTGCAAAACTAATTTTGTCCATCAAGGTCGTCTCCAGACTTGGCTTAAGCTTGGTGCTCTATCTGAGCCTCAACACGCTGCACATCAAACTAAAATCGATTGTAATACCTAACTGCATATAATTTTAAAATATGTTATTATATATAGGTAACTATGTTAAAACATATAAATGTTCTGGCGTGTTTAGACCTTATAGCAAATGTACTAATTGAACAGTCACTGCCGAGGTACGTTATTGAACTAGAAACTATATTATTACGTAGTCGAAATTCGATTATTTTAACGGCATGAATTTAAAAGTACGTTTTATGTGTACACTATTATTGTATTTTCTTAGTAGGTATATTAGCATATCTCAATTAAACGTTATTCCTATAGTACCTAAAACATACAGCCGTGTTATTCCGAATAACGTGGAAAATAAAAATGTAACGAAAATGCTGATTTTGAATTTTCCCCTCCAGCTTTGGTCTGCTCACTATATCTGTTCGTATGACCCAGTCGGTACTCGGATGACAATCAAATCACGTTGCGGTAACTCGGAGGTAGCGGAATCGGACACGTAAAGCAATAATGTGCGAAACGTAGCCGTCGACCCACCGACGTGCGAAATTATCGTTTGCCATCTGCACTAGAAATCTGATTATAAACATTATTACAATCTCACCTAACCGCGACTGTCATCTGTCTGTTGCTTTTGGAATTTCAGTAATTTTTCCAGGAATCGAACGACATGCACGCCTACGTCATTACCACGACGATTTTCTGGAACAAAACCTAATCCTACTAGGTCTCGATAATGACGAGTGGAATACAGTAATTTACTGATGTCATTTGAGATGCTTCATTTGGTCGGCATCACTGCACGAATTATTCGAAAGTAAAACCGTATATGCAGAGGACATTCTAGACAAATCCGGGTTGTCGGATCAATATGGATTGTTCGGGTGCACAATGTAAAATATAGTTTTCAACATATTATATTTGACCAAAAACTTAAGAGAAAAACGTAATTTTCCCGACTCTACCACCACTGTATATAGCTAAAATGTAAATTCTAAAATGCACCATGTGTATTGTGTACTTTGCGCCACGCTGCTGTATGATTTTAATTATTACAGACAACGTGTGGTTTAATTAAGAAGAATTTAAACGCCCAGATTGTTAGTGTAAAAACACAACTATACGGAGGGTAAAGCGCAGATTAGGGACGCCGAGTACGAGTACCTACCTACTCGGGTAAACACAAATTTAATGTAAATATTATTTTTGAGGTAGTGACATATTCATTTTTTTCAAATAAGTAGTGCACAGCAAATAAAGATGATTTTTATAAGTTAAATTCTAAAAAAAAAACTTAATTATATTATATTATTGTATAAATTCAGAATTATCAAACTGGATGGTCATTTTCTCTAAAATTGATTTAGATTTAGAGCGTATAGTAGATTACGTCTTATCCCTAATATTTAACTGAAAGCTAGGCTTGTAAACAGACAAGTGTTTTTAGAGACAGCTTATCAATCACGAACAATATTATTAACAAATTAAAATATATTAATGCCTATCTATACCACTGTAACAAATTGCAAAACGAGACATTTTATTTGTGTTATGTAAAAGTCTACGTTACTATTATCTACTGCATAAATTTCAATAATATATATCTATATATGCTACCTTTCCTTAATATTAACACGGTACAAACTAAAAATTTGTTTTCAAAGTTCCATACCATTTAACATAACTACCACTTACACCAAACAGCAGCATTTTCGGGTCAGCTAAACATTATACAAAGTGATCCATTTAACGAAGGATAATCATTATTCTAAAAAGTGTTAATATTTTATTTTTCAGTTATTGAATTTCACAAAATTTTAAAATTGATTGCTTTTTTTGATAATAAAATGTAGAATCAGCTGTTTGATATTCAGGAAGCGAATAGAATGTATTTAGGTAACTATATATGTTTTTGTTGATGTGTTGGTAGGCCGTCAATTGAGTTCAACACTATTGCTTGTTGTCTCTATATAGAGTTTTTTCATTCGCAGTAGGTAATTGAGGCAAAACTAATGCAATTCGTATTGAAGTATTGTTGTACTATAAAGTGTTTGATTAAATGTAGTCGTATTATATTATGTTGTATAATCGTAATTATTGATATCGGTAATCGGAGGAAATGTTATTGACACCGTTGGTAACGTAATTGGTGTATTCAGTGATGATGGAGGTAATAGTGTACGGGATGTGTATTACCTTATTCACTGGCTGATGTTTGGATAATTGGTCGGTTTATGGATTCTGTGTTGATCAAATACGCGATTTGATTTTTTTTTTATCTACATGTTGCCCGTGTGAGGGGACTCGATATTTTCTTTTCGTATTTAATGTGTCTTATTCGGGGTTTTAGTGCGATATGCACTTGTTTAGACATTGCAGTTAATCTCATAAAAACAAATTGTAGTCGATAAAAATTATAATTTCCCCTGGCCCACTGCGACACTGCAGCTATAAGACTACTAGGTACCTATTCAAAACGTATTGATAATATACGATAATCATTACACATGTTGAACGGTTGGAAGACGAACACATACTATTACTTGTTAAGTTAATATTTAAGTTTAACTACCAAAACATAACGAATTTTAAAATAAGCGAACTTTTTTCGTGTTATTGATATCGAAGGAATAAAAAGGATACTATCGAAATCATAAAGTTTTAATATTATTTATACATAAACAATTTGGAATACGATTATAAATGTTGGTTCTTGCCCAAGTAAAATGGTATTTAACATAAACATTTATGGACACGTTCTTACATCCAAATAAAATAATTAGAAATAGTCAATTTGTTTTAAATATCGTATATTTTATAACTTACATAAAATATTCAAATAGTTATGTGCGTTTTATCACGTATTATGTGATAATTTTATGCAGTCCCGTGATCACGAAACGATATAGAAAATTAATTAAACCTGTTGATGCAGATATACGCACGTCCAGTGAAGTTTTACTTTAACGGTTCAACAGAGGAAAGTTACGCGGTGTAACATTTCACCCAAATCACAATCACCCCAATTCTGGATTTCGACTTAACGACGACGAATGATTATTATTAGCACTGCCTACAACCGCAGCGTCAAATATATGTGCTGTATAACCACTAATAACATTTACCACACGCCTACAAATATATATACCACGCGTACGAAATATATCACAGCTGCGTTCGATACCCCACAAATCGTTCAGGACGTAAAAGGTCTTTAATTTATTTTTTCGTTTTCTCCCCTGCAAAGCTTGAACCTTCAGCCAAGTCGACCTCACGCACCGAGCCACGCAATGCCACATACTTGGCCGCGAACGCATTTTTTTCCTCCCCTCACCACAGCACTGTCTGTCGGCGGTCGTAACTCATTCTGCTGTCCATCTTTCCTACCATCTCTCCCACCACACTACCGACGCCGTTCATCGTCGTTTGACAATAATAATAATGATAATAATAATAATAAAAAAAATCCATACGAATCCCTCTTTGGAGTCACTGTAGTGTTGTATATATAAAACGAGTGTGTGTGTGTGTGTGTGTGTGCGCGCGCGCGTGCGTGCGAGAGGGAAAGATCTCGAGACAAATACCATCAATCGCCGGTGACTCGAGATCGTTCTTGCGATTTGGGCCGAATTCGTATTGTCTCAGGTGAATACCGCCAAATAATTTATAACGCTCGCGGTTTATATATTTCCGTAAAAACTATTCGATTTCGAAATGGCGTGTTTCCATCCCATACGCACGGATGATATGTATGTATACATGGCGTTATATATCGTAGGTGTGCGGATATATCCAATAACCATCATTTCGTGGTCGGGACATTAATTACAGTAGCCGGAGGAAAGGAAAATCTGAAAGAAAAATCGCAATCAATATAATACACGCGCAACTATCTGCTGCTGTTGTAGCAAAGCATATCGTCCCGCGGTCGATCGTTTCGCCGGGAAATTTATGTGATATACCTACCTATCGTACAATTACCGCGATACAAAACAGTATCCCGACGAATTAACCCGTCGATCGAAAATGTATATTGTATAGCATCATATTATATCTGTACCATACCTATGTATAACGTTTTGAATTTACGTTAATAATGATAAATTACCTTTTACTGAATTACGCGTTGCGTATTAAACCTTTACCTACCTACGTAATACGTATATACGACCTACACGATCGCGATGATGGTTCAAATTGTCTAAAACTAAATGATCGGTGGTTGGTACATATAGGTACGTCGAAAAATTCATTTCAATTAATAAATGGATGAAAATGAGTTTTTCGGTGTCAAGTGAAAGCCTAACGAATCGATTTGTTGGGATCTTATCAGCTATGTAGTAAGTATTTTGTGAAAATATGATATAAAATGACGTAGTTAGGTACCTCACATTATATTATCTTATCTAAAAATTTGTTTTTTTTTCATTTCAACACCTTTCTTACTTACTTCTTTAAAAGTAACCTGCACAAATATATTTCTACATAAAATGTACACCGTTTGTTCAAAATAAAACTATAGAAATCAATTTAATATTCCACCATTGTATTGAACAGTAGAATGTAATATTTTCAGGTTATTCATTGATTACTGTTTCATAAAATATGACGTGTTTCTATAGAAATCCTAATTTTTCGTAAAACCGGCTTTGAATTCCCAGTTTTAAACAATAACAAAGTGATCAATTGATTTTTAATAATTATGTAGGTATGATCTATAAATTACAGTATAGATATCTATAGACTATAATACTATAAAAATAATTACTACCTATAGTAAATAAATACATTTCTTTTATTCTTAGAATTTGTTTTTTTAACCGATATGGTAGGTATAGTCTTTTATATTGTAGTAAAATTATTTCTGTAGTTACAACAATTACATAAGATAAATACAAATCGATGATTGAATAGTGAAATTCGAATGATGAAGGGGTATAAAATTAATTTAACGGAAGCAGTGTTAGAAATGTCTAAATCAATAAATACGCACTATTTAATATTTATATTTATTCAAAGTTATTGAGGATAAGTTATCAAAACCAAACTTAAATATTGTTAAAAAATACAACAATAATGGAAGTACCTACAGCATAGGGCAGTTATTATAGTATTGAACATATATAGGTAGGTTGTAGCTACCTTATTTTCGGGTTAACTGAAAAATAAATTTGTTTTGTTGGTAGCTCCAAGAAGTGAAATACGCGTTTTTTAGTTACTGTTATGTTAATTTAAAAATTCAAGTGCAAACTTAAATACATATTTTTGTTACTGCAAGTTTTGTTTTTAATATTTAAAGCTTTAGCCACGCGATGTTGATACATTTAGTAAACACATACAACGTGTGAACAATCAACATACGCATTTTTAATTTATTAAAAGATATCAATTCACTTTCCATTTTTTTTTTTTTATAATTTTGTATCCTTTGAGAGTTGTAGTCTTAACCATTTATGAAGTTTGCCTGTTATAAAATATATGTATATTGTATACAAAAATATCAACTTCTCAAATTTGAATAATTCATTAAAAAAGAAATGACCAACTTTCGTATTATCGACATTCGACAATGCCCCACAAATGTCGGTCTGACACGCCTGAAACGCCTGACACGCAGTCTGCAGGTTAGCTGTAACAGTCATAAAAGTACTAAAAATGTAAAGTAACCTTTTTGTGGCATATTTTATTGAAGCTGACAGATGAGAATACAAAAACACTATAGTCTATAATGTTAAATAGTATACTTAAAATCGAGTTTATTCGTATAAAAAAAACTATAACGATATTGTTATATCCGTTATGAAATGATTAGTGTTTTATTTTTTAGTGGGAGGGAGAGGCTTATTATCGTTTTATATTTTAACTCATGACAACTCGACTATATATTTTATTGTGACCCTAAGTACGTATAAAAGCATAAAACTGTCGTTTTGTTTTAATTTGTTTTCTTCACAATGTCTACATATTTAGTATTATACCTACTAAACTTATAATAATGCAAACACAATATAATCGTATATGCTGTTTTAAATCCATACACATTTTTTTCAAAACGTCCGTCTTAAGGCATACTATTTGAAAGTGCTTGAAAAATTTTTTGTTTTTTATTGCATTGGATCTTGTACAAAACAAACTGAAAAATTTGATATTTTTCAAAAATCCTCAATAATAAATCCATAATATCATCAGATAATTTCATCAAATTCTAAAATAATAAATAATGTAACACGTTTTAATTAATAAACATTAATAGATAGTTATAATATTATGGCCAGACGTGATACAAAATAACACCTAATTCACGTTCAACAAATATTATAATATTATGCTCCCGAACTCTGTTCTAAAATACACACACTAATAATATACGAGAGTATCTCATGGACTGTTGGCCCATGTAAAATAATATTATTATAAACGCACTAAAATTAGAGGTGAAACTGTTTCTTCAACCGTTTGTAAGAGCAAAACGAAAACTCAGTGTCTCGCCGTTGTTAAACATAAACGTATATGTCTTTTACGTCTTCTCACGCTACCACTTCTTACCGTGCGAACGAGTGTTTATAAGTATATTGAAATATTATCGGGTATGGTAGTCAGATTTACTAGTTTGTATTAAGTACTCTTAAAAATAACTTGTAACTTAGATTCGCTGTCAAACCTATTCGATCCATACTTGTAAGCATTGTTTGGCATAACATTTAACCTAGATTTAATATAGTCTATGTTATTTATTATATTAAATTGTGTTAGGAATTTTGGTAAGTTATACATTTATACCAATTATAATTACATATTATTAAGTAGGATATTCAACTCGGTTGTTGTAGATTAAGTTAAGTTACATTGGTATTATTTCAGTATATAAAATAATTAAAGAATAGGTAAGTTGTGTAAACTTTCTACTAACCAACCAGGTATCTACTACTAAGTTATAATATTAGTAATTTGGTGTATGAATATCTGGATACTTTCTAATTTCAATAGGTCCTTAATTGGGTACTCCTTACGCAGTAGTGTTGAAAGTGCTTATATTATTCAGAAGTAGTAAGTACAAGAACATATCCTTAACACTAACAATTCTTAACGTTGGTATTGAATTTCAATCTTTCCTTAACGTGTTACTCACCGATTTCAAAGAGCTGCACAAGTAGATTATATAATTAAGCAACTATAATATAGTGTCATCCGAATGTCAAGATACTTTTAGGTTTCAATCGGTCCTTAATTGGTTGGGCGTTAATAATATCCACCAAAAGTGAGCATTTTATTCCATCAATACCCCCCAAGTGTAACTTTCTATTTCCCATCAATACTTATTTCAACCAAATGAGATAATTTATATAGGTACTATTAAAATTTGTTATAAAATAAGCTATTTAAAATACTATTAAATATCATAAAATAGTACCTAAAATATTAAACATTTCAGTAAAATTAACTTTATTATAAAAAATGTATATCACCTGGTTTCAAAAATGATTGTTGATTTACGCAATTTTTTTTTAATTTCAAAAATACCTACTTATGAGGAATCCAGTATTTAATTTGAAGTAGTTTGACTAAGTAAATTGTTTTATTGAAAATAAAACTAAAAAAATGCAAAACGTCACATTTCTATAAATAACTTAAAAAAAGTTAAAATATAAAAAATTAAACCATTTATAGAGAACCTAATACAAACATTTTTATGAAATGTCTAGTATTTACGGATATTTTCGTATTTAAAATTCAATTAAATCGACTTTGGCATAAATTGGTTTTTGTAAAACTAATTTTTAGGTGAAGCGATAAATTTAATGATTTTATAATAATGTGAAAAAGTAAAGGAAAAATCGATGTTTTTACACAAAACCAATTTTCCAAAAAAATCGATTTTGTATATTATTGTAACTCTGAAAACAACTGTGTATGGCGTATGCATAAATGTTCACAGAATTTTTATACTAAGATTATCTATGTACCATACAAATTTCCAAATATTGCAGTTCTTTTTGAGTTCTTTATAGACATAACACATTTCCCTGCCCTCCTAAATTAACATATAATGATTTTCTTATTATGCCGTTATTTAAAAACAATTAATGGTAAGTACTTGAAATATTCATAAAATGGTATTAGCAGTTGATAAATATTAAAGATCCATTGCCACGATTTTTTTTTTAGAAGTATTTTAATTTTAAATGATGATCGAACTTATCAAAAGCTCGAAAATTTTCAAATTTTATTTAGGTAGTTTGGATAATTATACCTATAATTGGAAATATAAAACAAGGATTCTCATAAATAGTTTATATTGTAGCCAACAAATTTAAGAATTAATATATAATCAGTTATTTTTTGCAGACATTTTGATTACAAATTTAGATGAAATACATTATATTAAAATCAAGAACAACGTTTTTAGTTTTACTGTTGTAATTTAAAAATATTATTCGTGGGTACTTGAAACTTTTAAATGCAATTTTTTTGACAAACATTAATTTAACTTACTTTAGTACTAAATACTAATGCCTAGTAAAATAAATAACATTAATCACAATAATTTTTTAAAATGTACTCAGTTATATCATAGGCTGAAGGTTCTTTTTCAGAATCATTTTTCGTTTACAATGATTATTGAATTCAGATTTAACACATCCATTACAGTAACTTTCTAGACACCTAATGTACAGAAGAGCGTTACCCACTTACCCAGTTATTTTTTTTTTCCCCGATCATTAAATAAACTGGCAAGATGAAACTCTTGGTGAAACGGTATCAGTGGGAAGCAGGCAGGTAAGTACACTTTTGGTGGAAACGTGTTACGCCAAATTGGTTATGCTGGAGTAGTAGATACCTGTACATCAAAATGACTTAATTTATAGAATATTTCTCAAATTGAGGTGGCTTTGATTTTCAATTAATTCAACGGACCCTACACAGTTGAAAATGTAACATTACATTTTAAAGTCCACTAAAAAATAAAGTTTCTCATAGATTCAATAAGTATGATTAAATTGATATTTATTGACAATTATATAACACGTAGGTAGTAACTAATATACGTAAAAGATATTCTACCTACCTAAATGGTTAGTTAACACACTCAATATAGAGTGGCATAAAGTTATTTCTAGAATCACCACAACTTCACAACTACACAGACAGCACAAATTACAACCAAGCCAAGCTGGTAAGTTCATTAAAGTCTTTATACACTTAACAATTTATAAACAGCAGTAGAATAATTATGCGCATCAACTAGGTATAAAGGAAAGTAACCAGCAGACTATAACAACATGACCGCAGACAGTTAAACATATCTACACGGATACTCATATTTGTATAAGTTAAAAAATGTATGATAAAAATTAAGAAAATTGTATGGATAGGTATTAAATAGTTTAATAATATTTTGAAAAGAGTTATTACGTTTCGAAAAAATTTTCTCAAAAAAATTATTGGTTTTTTGTAAAATTTAAAAAAATTAAGCTACTTGATTCAAATTAACGTTTTTACCATCAACGTTTTTCTCAAAATTTGATTTACAAATTTATTAACTAATCAACCAATAAAAGGTAAACAATTAAAAATGTTCTTTATTAAAAAATAAAAACAAAAAAGTTGTACTGTTCTTCTAGCACAAGCATCTATAAATAAATTCTATACGTATAAAAAACAATTAAAACAATTGATTAGAGCAAAAGTTATTTCATCTGTCAGGTCATTCTGTTACACCTTGTGGTAGCCCAACCTTTTTATGTTCTACATAGGTATATTATATCATACACATTTCATCGATTAACGTGTGATGCAAACCGGCTGCGACACTCCACGGCATCTTGCAAAAGGGTAACAACCACAGCACGTATTGTCCCTATTCATTTCTTTTATAACGGGTCATTGTTCCTCCTACACTCGTTGTGTATAACGTATTTTCTCCTAATTTTACTAATCAGTAGTCAGTACCGCATTTTATAATATCACCAGTTTTTTCGTTAAATTTTATTCTACTGCGTTTCGAACGATTACTTTTTTTACTTTTATGTTTTAAAAATAATACATTTTATACACTGAATGGTGGTTTAGGTACTGTCGATTATCTTTCAATTTTATTATAAGTGTTTTCAGTAAGACGTGCCGATAAACTCGCTATTCACTTTAAACTTTTATTTAAAAAAGAAAAATGATACATTCGAAAACTGCCTACTACAAATATATACCAGTACGCACGCTGAGATGAGCACAAAAGAGTAACTGATTATTATTGCGCAAACACCTCGGGGAATAAGTGTAGTCGTACTTATTAGAATGCTTTATTAACAAAGTAATGATTCCCATTTGTAGATGTGGATATTTACGTTTATTCTAAATTTCTTTTTTCACTCGATTCCAAATCAAACGTTATTTTAAGGTTAAAATAATTTGAAATTACAATAAGAAAAAAATAAAAGAACAAACAATTCTGAAATAAACCGATTTAAGTGATCTAAAACATTATTATTTATGCATGAAATTCATATCATGCATCAAAAATGCATTTTTAATTTCTCTAACTGAAATTCTTAATTTATGTACATTTTTATTTTTACCGTATTTTTAAAAATGTTCATATACATTTTCCACTTCAAACACATTATTTGTGCGTTTTGTATAGAAACAAAAAACTAAAACTTATCCACGTGATTGGAAAAGATAAATTATATTAATTTATCTACAGAAAACAAAACTGAAAATAATGTATACATTTTATTTAAAACCCACATGGCAACATTGGCCATTAAACGTGACTTATTAAAATATTTATACACATTGTTTTGTAGTAATCACGCGTATAAATATGTTATTTTTTTAAAATACTATTTTATGTAGGTAACAAAAATGTTTAGTACCTACATTTTTAGTGCATGCAATGTCATTGTAAACGTCATGAGTATACTATTATGTAAACATATATAAACTAACATTTGGGCTCTGTGCAATCATTTAATTAAATTTAAACAGAAAAGAATACTCATATCTATTTAAATGTCATGCTATGTATTATATCGATCTTTTTAAGGGAACAGTTATTGTTACAAATAATAATAGGTATACAAAGAGATATTCATTTCCAAGCGTTCTAAATTTGTATAATATTACACCAAACCGTCGACCAGTGAAACGTTAACGATTTTAGATTTTTGCTAGTGGACAAAAATATATCTAAAAAAATATTTATGTAATAAATGTGGGTGTTATATCACTAAAGATATACCAATGAATAATGTGATAAAAATATATTTTAGTGTATCGACATTATTATTTCTGCAGCCTTTGTGAAATATAAAAAAGGTACTTTTAACATTTTTTTTTTGTTTCATTTTCCTTTCTTTTGCTTGATAAACAATTTTAATTTAGTTTCAATGAACGATTTTCCGATTATCCAACAATGATTAGGTTTACTTATTATATAGGTAGATATTCGATATTTTTAAGCGATTTGAGTAATATCACCCTTTGAAATCATTTTTGTTGCTATTGATAGCAACAACTATTTTAAAGTATTCGGACGATTATAAAATATTCAAACTAGTTAAAGCTTTTAATTTCCAATAAGTTTATCGTTTATTATATTATTTATATTGCTCAATTTTATTATGTTATGTATATTATACTACGTTTAGAATGTATTTAGTTTAAACATTTCAATTGTCGTCACAGTTTCTTTTGTTCATAAGTACCTACCTACTTATTAAGTTCTGGATGGAAGTACACAAAGTGATATTTATTAACAACGAAAAAAAAAAATAAAAATGAGTACAGGTATTGATTAATTATAATTCTTAAATAAATTAAATGAATAATACATTTTATAAAAAAAATTGGTTTAAAATATAAACATATATATTGACTTATTAATTTTTCCTTTACAAAACATTCTCGTCTTACGCGAATAAGTAATCTACGCTCAAATGATCTATAGTAATTATTTTAAGGTAAAAAAGTAACAGCTCTTAAACAGGAGACGCCCTATTTTAACTATTGTTTTAAAAAGTCGTTATTTAAAAAAAAGGCTTTATGATCAATAAAATTACTACCTATTTGTTTTTATTATCCATATTATAGATAGAGATCATAATGAATGGTTGTAAATGTATTGATTCCTTGGACATACTGTGTTTTTCATCTGGAAATCATTGAGCATAATAAACCTGAAATCTATTTTTTTTATTTGTAAACCGTTTTTAATCATGGTACCTACCATTCATAAGTATTAGATTACAAATTTTAACGAATTTTTTCCTACGCGATGTTGGATATGATATTGGCAATGTATTCCTGTCGAGCGAGGTCTGAAATGAATAATTTGATGTTTTATCATACCAGTTGCAGAGATTATTTACCTGGCATAATATTCTTTTATTCCCACACTTATTTTCCCTTCGATATCTTCTTGTAATATAAGCTGGAGAAGTTTGTACCGTTGAATTCGTAATGATATGATCTATGTATTCTAACTTTCAAGCTTTTATTGTTGTTAAAAGTTCCTCCACTTTTCCCATCCTTTCCAGTACTGTTTGAATTGTTATACGATCTGTCTATGCAATTTTTAGCATTCGCTATAATAAAGCCACGTTTCAAAAACTTCGATTTTCTTGAATGTTTACTATGTGAGTGTCCAAGTTTCAACTTTCTATAGTAGTGCAGAGAACACATAACATCATGAAAAACTGATATTTGAACATAAATATAGATATTCTGATACTGGCTTCAATACTTTTGACACTTTTTAAAGCTTCCGAGAGGCTATTTGGATTATGAATTTTATATCTAGAGAATTATCATAGTATGTGCTATCTGTACCTGTTTATTGTTATTCTGAGGTAACTATATTTTTCTGCATTTTCTATACGTTTTTTTCTTCATATTATCATAATTCATAAACTTATTCTTTGTATTAAGAACCCCAAAGTTTTCACCGGTGTCACTCAGCTGTCCATTAGGTGTTATAAATTAATAATGTTAATTGTAAAAATCACCGCATCATCAGCATATATTCAGTTATTTAAACATATTTTAACATTACATTACAATGTTATTATTGAGCTTTGCAATCCCCTGAGAACTTATTATTAGTACCATTATAGTATTACTATATTATAATATGAACTCAGAATATATATTTAATAATAGTGCTAATAAATACTTATTCTAAAACATTATTTAACTGAAATATTCTCTGAGATTTCTCCATTAATACGTTTGGATGATGTTTGATTCCAATACAAATTACTTATTGTCAAACTTCTCTTATCAATTCTAACCGAGTTCAATATTTATAAAGTTTGTCATGATTCACTTTATCCAATGCCTTTTAACTTTTACTAACCGATACAACACGCATATGTATATAATATTATAATTTATCCTAATTATAACATATAATATGGTTCTTAAAAATAATGCCCATAGGCTGGAAATAGCCTCTCTTGGGCCCATAGTATTTTGGAAATAAATTCTTTGTTGTTTATTTGTTATTTACACATTCTAAAAATATTTATTAAATAATTAGTGCTGTTGGTATTTACTATTATTATGTTATTACGACTGCTACTCAAGTGTTTTATATTAAACATTTTGTAGCATTATATCAGATCGCCATCACCGTACCTATTCAATTGTATTTGACAATAAATTAATGTAGAACACGTATGACTGTAGAAACATATTATTTTTTAAATATTTTGGCAATAAAAATCTGATATTCCTCGATCATGCTTGTTTACCCTAAAAAAATAACATGTGGAGGTCTGGTTACAAATCAAAAACATACTCGTAAAATGAACATTTTAGAAGTTGTATAGGTAAACGTAATAAACTTCTGTGAATAAAGAATTAAACACTCGAGTTGTTAGTTGTATAACGTGTCTATATGCTTTTTAAAGTTAGGCTAAAGGAAATGTATTGACCTAGAACTATTGTATCATAAATAGTATAAATATTCATATAATATCGTTACAAATTAATTTTGTTAAAATTAATAACAATAATTATTGATTGCATAGGTATAGTTATATATTTTCCAAGTGAATTTATGCATTTAGACGTTTTTTGATTTTTTAAAATTTAGTTTTTAACCCTGGTTTTTATTTATAGGTTTTAGTCTCTATTTTTATTTCTGTATTTTAATGGTTTTATAGAGTACGCAGTGTTAACCTGGGATGGTATTTAAGGAAATATCAGAATTGTGTTGACCGACAAATAGTAGATTATTTAATTTGTTTTAATTTCATAACAATATGGAATTCATATATTATAATAGACGGATCTGGGCTATTATAATATATTTGTTTAGATTTTTGTTTGACATGAAGTTTATCAGATAAGTATTATATAGTTATATACTGCTACTCCTACTACTTCTTCTACCATACTGGGCATAATATATTATATCATAAAAGTACAAAAGTATAAAACAACAAACCGCGCATAGTGCCCTTGATATGTACTGGCACGTGAGCGGCACCGATGAGGTGGGTACGTGAACTTATTAATGTTTTTGAAATTAGTTCTGGTACGAAAGTTTCTACAAGAGCGGTAGCACACCGAACACACGACACAGACGTGCCTTGAGATAGCAAGATACAATATTATATTTTCGACAAATGGAATGGTCAACAAATAATATATACGGCGTACCTATGTATAAAATATGATTATGCACTGCGGAGAATCCAGATGCGTTTTTTACTCGCTGGTGAAAACTTTTTTTTTATATAAACGCGATTTCCTAAAACTATTACCACGCGTATTAAGTGTAATAGACGGATACTTATTACACAATTTAATAGTGGCCCACTGCACGATAATTTTGCTAGGTACTGACATGATTACCTACCACCTGAAATAAGGTTTCGTATAAGTTCCACTATATTTTTTAAATAATTTTAAAAGGAGAGTCACATTCAAGCTGAAATTATTGGTTACCAGGTAAAATCACATAATTTTAAAAACGATTGCCAATCGGTAAATTTCGAATATCATATAGTAATATGTTTTATTTCAGCTAGTATGCTAGTTGCTATACAGTAAATTGCTAGTAAAATAATTGATACATATTATATTTTATGCGTGCAAATATTTATGAATGTATGATTATATATTTCATCTTTATTCTTTACCCTATTATAGCGTGAATACATTTTACACACAGTTTATTAATATATATGAGTAGGTACAAAGCTAGATAAAATATATGTAGAGCGATTCTTGTATCGTGAACTTAGGAACTTTTGAATTTTTGAATATTTTATTTCAATGTTCAACATCATTCTTACTATTTTACAAATGTATTTGTTGTAGACGTTTAAAAACTTCATACATTTTCTGAAAGATTTCTTCGTTAATGATAAAAGAACCACTCTGTATGTATCCATTTAATACACAGTAGTATTATACCTATACAAAAAATCGATGATATTGTGTTTGTTACCTTTGCGCTGTGTGAAGTTACATGGATGGTCGAACAAAAAATTACGGAAGGAGTTGCATTCGTAATCGATTTTGGGCTCTCGGCACAGGCACGTCGGCTTGAAAAACGGGAACGCTTGAAGGGTTTTCAAAGCCGCCCGACACTTTATCACCGTAGTCGTCGAACACGAGACTGTAAATTCAATGCACGTGTTTTATAAAAAAAATTTTAAATTTAAAAAAAATGTTTGTGAAAAACTCATGCAAATAAAAATGAATCATTAAATCGTAATGTTATGTTATAATATATAATTATTGTGCTATTGAAATATTACAATATAATTGTATTCCTTTGTGTAGCATATAATATACAGAGTGCATCTAATAATTTTAATTTATTAAATGTTATATTATCAAATTCTCCAGATAAACCCATTATAATATGTCTAATGACGAAACACTAATTTATAGTGATTATGTTTTTTAAATTGCAATAATAGTTAATGAGAACTCGACTTAATTTTCATAAAATATTATATTTTAGTCGATAGTGTGTTTATGGAGAAAAAAATATACCTAGGTATGAAATATGTTCTTTTATGTATGATTTTTTGTAGATATACTTAAAAATTACTCTCATTTTTGCAAACCAAATAAAAATAACAAATTGTATTCAAATCATCAATTTTTGTTTTTCATTATTGTTTTCAAGATTTTCAATTATGTTATGCATGTAAAGAGATTAATGCAAAAATATTTTACTGTCGTTACGTGGAACATTAATGTAAAAATTGTTTAAATAATGCTTAAATCTTTCAGATGATAAATATCTACTAAGAATGTAGATATTTTCGAAACACAGAAAGAATCACTGTCATATTTAGGGTCAAACTAAGGATCAGCGTGTGGCGTAAGGGACTATTTTATCAGTTCGTAGAGTTCTAAAGGTCATCATTTAGATAATTTAAAACTTTAAAATGTTTTACTACCTAGGTATACTGTTGCAATTATTTTTAAAAAGGCTCAAAATTAAACATTAATTTAATTTCAGTATGTATCAAACATGTATTAGATAAATTATGAAAAATGTTTTCTTTTCATTAAACAACCAACACAATATTTTTAATGCACCTAAAAATTATAAAGTTAAATTGAATTTTCAACTATTATCAACAATATGCAATAATATTAAAAATAAAAGTAGGTACCTAATAAATAATTATTGTTTTATTTTAAATAATTAAATAAATACGTATCAATCAGTTAACTTTTTTTCTAACTCACTCAATCTTAAATTTTAGATTCTGAGCGATGTATTGATTTTACAATGATGTGTGTTTTTTTATTTTTATTTTATACTTTTTTTGTCTGTGTATACGATAAGTAGTCGAAATAATGCTTCGATTTTCTTCAACAGTATCTTGTTTGATGAGAAAGTGAAAGTGGTGCATTCGGCAGGTTATTTTTTAAAATTCCCAATAGTTTTCAAAATCACAGGGAAAAACAAAAAAAAAAATTAAAGAAAAACGGAAATTTTTACGCAAAATTGGTTTTTCAGCAAAATCGATTTTGGATTTTGGCATAACTCTTAAACAAACGATCGCAGTTACATGAAATTTTCACTGATTGTTTATATTAGCATTTTCTACAGACGATAAAATTTTAAAAATATTTTGAATTGTTGTGAACTGTTTACAGCATACTAAGTTTCCTATTTTTTTTAGGTTTGTTTCATATGAATATAAATTTAATTGTATTTGTTGGGTAAAAAAGCTTGGAAATTTAATACAAGGATCTTAGTATATTGTTACAATGACTCTTGAAAAATATTAAAAATCTATAGTCACAATTTATTTTATAAGCTTTTAAAGTTCAAATTTTAGCGAAGTACGTAAAAATCACGAAAATTTGCAAATTATTTTCAGTTAGAAATTCATAACAATTTTTCCTTTTAATCTAAGGTTTAAAAATGTAATTCAAAATGCTTTATAAGTTTATCTACCTTTTTCAAAAAAAAAATGTCTACCTGAAATTCAAGTTAAATTTTTATGAGAGTTTGAAGTTCAAATTTTTACAACATTGGAAATTCACTCGATTTTTCATGTAGCGACATCCACTTACCCGCCCTTTTTCAGATTTATATTAAAACGATACGCACACTGATGTAAAAAGAATCGGCATCGATTATAAGATAGTTTACATTTCCTATATCAATCGTATGCATATTGCAGTAAACTGATTATTGTACCACTATATAAATATATAATAACCCAACTCCGCCCAAAAGCATTGTTATTTCTTTAATAATAAATATTTTGCTAACTTAAACATATTATTAATAGATATGCATTATGCTTATGCCGATTATGAAATTCGATCAACTTGGTACCACAATAACGAATAATGATAATAAATAGGTAATACATAATATTTAATAATATAGTGGCGTTCGTTAAAAATATTATTGTTGTCATCGTTTGTATGATATACCTACCTAACCTAACATATACTTATACAGTTATACCCATATGATATAATTATATATAACATTCTGTAGTTAACTATATATTCATAATATAATTTAACATAATATATGCATACAACACGTAAACAGTTTTTTGATATTGTTATAGTATACTCGCGCATTTACCCACATATATTTATTATGGAGTAAAAAATGAAAAAAACCAATTCGCGGTAGATCGGGTGTGCGATAAAAATATATATAGGTACCTACTTTGTAATGGGCCTTGTAGTATATATTTATATATATAATATACGTTTGTATGTGTGTGTCTATAATATATGTACACGGAGAGGAGATCATGCTAGTGTGAGTGGACAAAGAGAGGGAGGACCTATAGGTGTGTGCGAGGGTATTATAATACATTATACCGTCGTCGACGGTATGAGAGATTTTTTTGATTTTTTTTCACACTCACTCGTTTTAGTTTTCCCAAAACTCGGTATATTATGTGCGTATATAATATTACCTACACGTATAGTGTACCCATATACATAGTAGACGGTAGTGTCGATTCTTTATTTTATTTTTTCCAACATGTACACAACGCGTAATATAATGCTAGGTATACGGGTTTTTGATAAAACCGTATATTATACTTTTTATTAGTATCATAACATATTATAAAATATATAATGTAGGTACGCGTATCGCAAATATACAAATAAGTGTATAAAGTACCGACAGTGAAGACATACGAAGTATAGGTACACTTTTTTCGTGATTATTCGACAGGGCAAAAGAAGCATGTCTGAAGGAAAAAAAAACACCAGTATATTTATGCAGGGAAAACGCGATTCTGATAAAATCATATTTAACTACCTACCTATATTTCATTATGAATAAATTATAATTTATAATTTAGTAAAAAGAATATTTCATAGGAGTTTTTAAAGGGTCCAATATTAGACATTTTAATAAAACCACGATGCTATTTAAATACTGATTAATGAAAGTATTTAGCAGGTGGTCCCTTGTCATTGCCACTGCTGTTATTATAATAGTTTCATAATATTAAGAGTCTATTTATAATATTATAGAAAATAATTTCAAATGTGCTAACGCAGATCGGCTATTATACTATTTTTGTAGAGTTGTTTGTTTTTAGATATAAAGGCCTTATATTTTAATACTGAAAGAGAGAAAATTATTTTAGTAATATTCTACCTATGTATTTAGTATTTATTTATGATAGGTATAAAAATAATTAATAATAATTATCTACATTTTGAAGTAACCATCATGTGTCCATGTCATTATTTCAAAAATATTGATAATTCAAATTGTGTAACTTTGATTTATTTTCTAAAACTGCTATAAATCCAATTATTCTCGTTACGCTAATGATTTTGCTAATACTATGTCATCGTAAATGTATATGTTTATTTATTTTTAAAAAATTTCTTTAATTTTGAAATGTATTTTTTTTTTAGTAAATCTGGTGGTGTGTTGCATGTTTATAATCGAATTAAAATATTATATAGTTTAACTTTCATACCATAATGGATATAGAAACTGATAAGTATATACTAAATGTATGTAACATAGTCACCTAGAGACTAGAGTCCTAGACATGGCAACTATAGTTTAGATATTGGAAATGTGAATTGTTTACTATTAGTTGGTTCATCTATATTTTAAATAATTATTGTGTTAGGTAAAAGACAATTGCGCTAGGTATGTAAATTAGTATTCTGAACATGCGCGAACTTTTGGTTAAAAATATTTGGTAGAAATAACGGTATGGGATCACTTAACGAACCACTTCACATTTTTTCTGGTGTTTCGTTTTTTTCCGCTCCGACTGTCGTCGACAACGTTTCGTCTTGACAACAAATATAATATATGTTTCATACACACAGGGAAATTGTTCATTTCATACAACAAAAATGAAAAACATTTTTTTACACTTTATTAAATAAGAAAAAAAATTACACGTGAATATCGTTTTTTTATGAAGTGGACACTATAATTTTTCTCATATAATTTGGCCATCCATTTTGTGAACTAAAATTTTTATATTTTTTGCTGTTGAAAAATTATTATATATATTGTTATAATATTTTTATACACGTGTTGTTATTATTATTTTATTTTTATCGCCAAAACAATCACGAAAACTGATTGGTCGTTATCTAAAATTGTAGGTAACGTATTTTACGATGAAAAAAAAATTAAAACGCAACTTTAGTGTAAAAATAAATTAGCGTCGGTTGAAGTGTCAAATATTTTTCATATACGAACACGTGATTAACCAAGTTAGTTTATTTCTTTGTTATTATAAACGACTAAAAAAATTATGTTTTACTTTATATTTTAATCTCTGCTTTTTTATGCCTAATATACTTATTTTAATTGTTATGTATATTGCGTACATATATTTGTAATTATAATTCACATTAATTACTATACAGTACAATATTATAAAGTATTTATCTACAACATAATATAACTTTTATTTTATAAAAGTTTTATATAAGTACCTATTGTTTAATTATAAAATACATTTTGCTGACCTAATTCGTGTTTAACAAAATTAAATCGTATAATATTATCATTTCACATGTACCTACAAATAAATAATAACTATTTATTGTTACAAAGTTACAGCATATACAAAATGAAATATTTACCTATTTCGTTTCCACATAGACTCGGAATGAGGTTAATAATTTTAAAACATGACGGATCTTCGTTGCATAAAGATCTCGCCAACAAACAATTCAGACTTCCCGTTGGCGTTTTATCTTCTACAAAAAAAAAAACAATTATATTAATGACAATAAATACAATTAGAATACACTATTAATTAATTATAAGAGATTAGTGTAATCAGTTTAAACTACAATTCTCATTAATTTAATGAGCGAGAAATAATTTATAAAATAAACACAAACAATAAAACGCATTTAAATAGATTATTATTATTTATTAAGCATAATATAGTTAAATAAAATACAAAATATGGTAAGAAATGCCTAATAAACGCATATATCTGTGGCAATATCACATGTCGTGATAGAGTGTCTTATCACAAAAACATTCCCACGAATTTCACTTCTCACTTCACAGCGCAATATGAGCTTTTTATACATATGGAAACAAGGGGCAAAACCAAGCAGAAGTCCCAAAAATATACTTGTTTTCATCATATAAAGATGAAAAGTAATTTTAAATGCTCGTATCTCATCAGTCACAGTCGTACGATTTTTGAAGTACCATTTGCGTAAAATATTCAGACAGAAGTTATCACAGAAAATAGATTTTTCAAGTAAATTTTTAATACTATACGTTTTTAATTATTCTATTAGACTATGAATTTTTTTCAGTTATCAATTAGGTACATTTATTTTAATTTCTATAGGTATTTATAAAAGATTAAAAATGTTTGTACCCAATTCACTGTATCCTTTATGCATTCCTAATCTCTTCGTCCGACGAAATTTGGTACAGAGATAGATTAGACCTTGGGGAAGTAGATAGGTTAAATTTTGTCGCGAAAAAAAGGTAAATAAGTGGTCCAACCCGGGTAGTTCTCAAACAGGGGTTTTGAGATCAATATTATTATTTTTTTATTTTAGCTTAAAAATGATTGCTATTAGTTTTAATAATAATAATTATGTTTTTTATAACGAAAAGCTTGTATATTTTAGTACAGAATGTATGAAGTTCGAACTAGAGTTTCGTTGGACAAATTTTTTACATTTTTTATACTTTGGATAGGATCCGAAATTTACCGCAGTCCTACCTATCAAATATATTCACACATTTAGCAATAGCCACACATTACTGTGTCAGCTAGTCTATTTATATTTTTATAAAGTTTAATTTTTAATAATATTTATTCTTCTATCTTTAACGATTGTCAAATAGTAGGACTGTTTATTTCTAATTAGTCGTTGGAGGCAAATCCGATGTAGCAATTGCATGATCGGCTTCGCTCTATTCAATTGTATATCATATATGTATATCACAATGAAAACAAATAACTTAATAAACAGGTACCTATATATATTTAAACTTATTATTTAAGTACAAATATATGTAAATATTGATTATTTATAATTGTTTAATGGCTTCACGTTTAAGGGTATCGGAGTCTGTGTATTATTACTACGAAAACATGCCTTACAAGAAAAACTCTCACGTTTTGTAAAATAGTCGGATTTCGGTAATTTTTTTATTTGAAAGAAGTAAAAATATTGTAGGACGGATCAAAGTGAGATTTTTAAAATTATAATTATGAAAACATAAAATAAGCATTTGGATAATACACAATATTCGTTATTTTTTAAACGTATTTTTCTAGCACAATTTAATGTAAACTGAAAATTTGGGTTTTGATCTGATCTGAAAAAAAGGTCTCATCTTTGAGATAAAAAAAAATAATCAAAATCAGACATACGGAAAGGAGGTGTGAGAGTTTTTGTAGTGAATTAATTTTTGTTGCTATAATACACCGCATCAACCCATAAATAAATATCGGCAGTTGATTAATGAAAATGATTATAATTAAGGTAGCAACTAAAATATAAAATATAATTTTATCAATTTTATAGAACTGTGGAAAAATTTAAAAAACCAGCACTGACATACTTAAAGCACTATCGAACAATATATTAGTATTTCACGCTAACCAATAATAGATACTATACAATTTAGATTCACTTTGATTAAGTTTATTCAAATTAGAGTATAATTTACGTTGGATTAAAAATTATATAATATCTACCGTACTAAAAAGTGAAAAACAAATTAATTAGAATAGGCTTATGATAAAAATTAAAATAATACGATGATTAATATATCAATATCAGCCAATCAGATTTATGTTTATTTTTATTATTATTTTTAATATTTGTTACTATGTAGATACAATGCGAGCACATAATAATTTGTTTCGTGATGTTGTGACTTATTATTAAAAACACAGTATTCCCTTATTTAAAATATTCAACAACTTGCCGTGCCACCCTATTCCACGGATAATCGATAGTATTATCTGTATTTTTTAAAACTGTTTAGTTTTTGAGGCATTCATACGATTATTTCGTATATTTTTCTATTTATGACATTTTTTCATATTATCATCGTAGCAAAGCTTAAATGGTAAAATATGTGATGAATATTTTTAAATATTATTACATAATTATTTTTTTCTTGGTACAAACTATGAGTAGGTACAGTATAGATAACTGAAATAATGATTAATGACTCAAATTTAAAATATTGAAGTATTCGATAAAAAATTATTCAAAAATATAAGTAATCGTATAATAGGTAGCTATATCTATAATATTTTTAGCACCATATTATATTGTTTACAGCCACTTTTATATTATGTCCATTGTTTTTCTACGTAATTATTTTGTATGTATGGTAATATTATATAGGTACACATTTTCTGAAATTTTCGAGTGCACCATATTTTACTAGTTAAATAAATCCGAACCCTGAGTCAATACATAATTACAAATCATATTTTTTTCCTCCCCATTTGTTGACGTTAACGCACGTGTTCAAAATAATTTATGGGTAGTGAAAAAGTTCTAAAATTTGATTCAAGACACAAAATTGGTGGATTTATTTTACTCGTAAACTTTCACGAGAAAAAAATCATTGCTCATGTCTTGTATTTACGTATAATACAAGGAAATTATTGAAATAGTAAACACTCGTTTTTCTTGAAAATAATTAACGTTTTTTAAGTAATTTTTTTTACATAATTTGAAGTTATTGCAAAACAACATTTTTTTTTAACATTATATACTACTCGTTATATTTTTTTTAATGTAAATTTTGAATTTCATATGCCAAAGCAGGATATATGTTCCTAATAATTCTTATTTATACAGTTTTAATGACTAGGTACGTATAGTAAACTTGTTATAAGTATTTAAAGTTTCAATGAGTAAAGTAGTGTACCGGCATTTTGCAGGGTACCTTTCACGCACTACATTCCAATCATTTAAACTTGAAATATTTAACTATTGAGTAATTATTAATTGTTTATCTATAATTACTTTGTAACTATTTATAACTATTTAACTTATTTATAACTATTTGTGAGGTTAATTAGGTGTTAACCTTACATATTTTAATAAGATAGTAAAAATATGCAATGTCTCATAAAAAAAAAAAAAAACTTTAGTAAGCTTTGATACAGTGTGGGCTGGTGTGCGTATGTTTTTATAATATGATACGTTTATTGAAAATGATAACGATTAAAAAGTAAACATATTTTTTCAAAAATTTCGTTTTTTTATAAGTACCTACTCAATTTATATATATATATATATATATTATATAAATAAATATTTTCAAAAACGTTAGTGGGTACTTTTCGAGAAAATAAGTATTGGCCTCGGATCACCTTGTATATTGTTATTGTATATATTATTATTATCCTCCCGGGTCGAATATTTTGTTCTGAATTGTTTTTTCCTTTTTTTTTTTTTTTTTAACGAAGACAAATCGTCGGCGTTTAACAACAACAACAACAACAACGACGACGGCGACGACGAAGACGACAACGATGAAAAAAAACATACTTTATTTTCCGTTTCTATATTATGCGCGTGACACTAATAGCTTGGATCGCCACTGTAATGTCGAACAGTCGTGTTCGTACCCACCTACCTACTCGGGATAAATGTATCTACCAGCTATAAAAGCATAACGAAAAATCGGTAAGACTCGCTCGGGGCATATACATTCTGAATATACGTTTATATATAATATGTATAATATGTATGTGCATGCATAATTCATAAACAAACGTCTTCGCCAACTCGCTTTTGCCCGTATGCCTCCTGTATATAGATCGATAGAGCGTTTTTCTTTATGGCCATTTGGGTCATCATCCAATGTAATTTTCCCGTACCTGCAGCAGTGCTATATAAATCGTATAAACCGTTGTACCTAGTCTTTGTAATAGTTATAGTAATAGTAATAATAATAGTAATAATAATAATAATAATATACGATCAACGTTCGTGTAATACGCAACGCGCGGTACGCATAATTTATCTCAAAACCAATTTACGGACACTAATTTTATTTTCCACTGCAGGTACCTATTTGGATTCAAAACACATCAACTCTCCTTAAACACATTACAATATTATAGTTATAAGATACCGTATTATTTTTGCAACTCCTAAATAATATAAATTTCTCGGAAAATATTGTCTTTAACTCGATGAATTTAAAATGTAATTTTTATTTTCTCAGACTAGGAACCATGTTTGTTTTGATTAAATTTTACGGTGAAGTTATGAGCTATTATTAATGTAGGTCCTCATCTCTATTGTTAGAAAAAATCTCGACTACCTTCTTTTGAGTTGTTTGGTTTTCATACGGTTTTGAATTTCAATTAGGATGAATTTATTTAATCTATTTTAATTAATTAATTTATTAAGCTTTTTATTACAGAAAAACGGTTATATTTTAGACAACAGTCAAGTAGTGAGTTAATCGTTGCCACCATTAATTAAACTCTTCTCCTTAATTTATTTACTTCGATGAAAAAAGAATAGTAAAAAGAATATTTAAATGATCGTTTATACTCTAAGTGTTACTTTTTTTTGTCACTGTGTAAAACCTATATCTGGATCGCATTTCACATAATACTATTGTATTGACCTCCATTGCCTACAACAATCTTGTACAGTGCTTATTTTAAGTTATTACAACCAGCAGCCATATAATAGTAATAATTTACACCTTAAGGCTTATCAACAAATCCCGGGAACTTAGATTTATCGTATTGACTTGTGCGTCGCAATCTTAAGGGTCATATAATAGTAGATTTGGCCCACATTTTGGATCATCTCCAATTTTTCAAAAGCCTTCTATACTCGCAGCGACTGCCAAACTACCATCGGTCTCCATTGCGTCCAAATCAAGGCTGTGTTACCGATCTGTATTAAGGGGATTGCCGGATGAGGTACAAATATTTCAGACATATGTATATAATAGCGATGTAACATTTAATACATTTTATAACACTCACGGACAAAAATAATAACGCTATTTCCGGTCCCAACATAAATATTATTGTTATTTATTAAAATTCTATAAGCGGTATAATAATTATGTAACGTCTAACTTTTACCTTTTTTATAATTTATAAATAATAATAATAATTACACATTATATATTATACACGTATGACGTATAAACGTGCATCAATGCAATTTGTGCTTGTGTAAATTGATTAAAATAAATGTTAACCACAGAGATTAGTTATAAAAGAGATTTTCGTTGTATAGGTATACAGTATCAAAGATTTGCATAATAATTAGATCATGTTCGAGAATAAGCGCATGGTGACCACTCCATCACCGTTAATTATATACATGGTGATATATTTTGATTTTTGATCACTAATAAATTATTGAAAACATTTGTTATTTTTTTAATCATTTAAATTACCTGTAATAAAAATTTAAGAAAAAATGTACATCATTCTAATTTTTAATGAATTACTTTTTAAATTACAATTTACGATTTAATCGAATAGGAAAATACTGTCTTTCTGAAAATTTCAATCAACAAAAATCGATTATCAAACCAATATCAATAAATCTGTAAAGTTAGGAGGACGTACCTATTACCTGCATTATATAAATATTAGCTTATATGAGTTATAATAAGTTCATAAAAAATGTATTATTTTTTTAACCACTTTTGCTTATTTGTTTTGTACATTTTATTGAAAACAAAATTTGTTTAATTATGTATTTATTAAAAATACTGTTTTAAATTGTGCAACATATATTTTCTACTAAACCCGATATTTGACAAGAAATCACTGATATCTGTGTGTTTTATACACTGAAAATTCAGAAATATTAAAACCTTATTGAGTTATTAATAACCTAGTTATAAGTTATTAGTTATTATAATTTAAATATTATATGAGCGAATTCGAGACTATCGACTGGCATAAGATAACTCTGCAAATTGTTGGTGCACTACTCAGCTCGTCTACACTTTCAATACTTTTAACTAATTAACTGGTGGTTTGGACCAGATCTATCGAAATCTACATTTAAATATCCAGCTTTAATAGCTACCTAGCTTGCTACCTATGAAATAAAAAATGTAACCTCATCGGGTCGTCATCAAAAACTTATTGAACCACGTTTGTAGTGGTAAAAAAGATAAAAGTATAATTGTTTTATTGAAAAATGTCATGTTGAAATAGTTTCAAATTAATAATGTTTTCAAAAACAATAATTTACCAAAACAATATGGTTTGAAGATAAAATAATTATATTATAATAACTGCAACTATAATTTAGATATAAATTAGAGTTCTTCTACAACAACGTACCTACAATATATCGGTTAAAGTTATTACATAGGTTCCTATATATATAAGCTATGACCATTTTCAGTCGAACGTTTTTAAATTCATCTCTCACAGCTGCGGCGCCAGTAAGAAAAGTGCGAAACTCAGCGATTACATTATTCACCTGCATGCGTCGTCGACGTCGTCGCCGTCATCATCATCTTTCAAAACGCACATATTATACACGGTGCGTATATATAATGTTACGCGGTTTAGCGGTGAATATATACAGAGTTCCTTTTTTTTTATACAATTCCCCGACAGTTCAGAACGGTCTCGGGAGATGTATATAACAATATAATGTATATATGTAGTAGAAGTAGGAGTATAATAATATATACACACATATGTATATATATATATATATATTTATATATACGACGCGTATTCGCATATAATAATAATAATATACTACCTCGCCTCAAATGGTTGGCCCGAACAAAAAAAAAATTCCAAAAAAAAAAATACAAATACAAATATTGCACCGGAAGCGTTCCAAACACATTCACATTTAAAGGTTATTTCTCGCACGGAAATATTCGTATATGTCAAATTATTAGGGAAACGCATCGATGCACATATTATTGTGTATCGAAGCGTAATTCGCCGGTACTCCAGTGTAAGTGTGTCTAACCTAGTACACAATAATACATCGATATCTATACCGCGACGACGACTTGCCCTGCGACGAGGAATAAAATGATTTCATGTACAGCAAAATTAGTTAAGTTACGGAGGAATATGTCCGAAATATATCCATTGTTAATAGGTGGGTATGTCACTAGATCATGACAAAGCCTGGGAAACCGATATAATATTATTATAATAATATTTATGTGTGACTATTGGAGAGCAAATGTGTCGTAAAAATCATTGAAATAAAAACCCACAATTCCGAAACACCGTAACTCCAGAAACAAAATTGAAATCCGAGCAATGATTTGTGAATATTTAATTTGGTGAGACGTTGCTAAGTGAAAACGATACATTTATGTAAATATGTTTTATGAAATGGTATGCTTATAATAGTTACGTTTATTTTTTACGTAAACTTTTTCAAGAATTGAGCATTTATGGTTAAGGCCCGGTACCGTTTTTTAAATTATACTATATCCCACAAAACTTGAAGATAAGATATTTTAGTTTAGATATTTTACTTTTCCCCTAATTTACTGTCTAAAACCTATTTTTTTTTTGGGGGGGGGGAAGATACGGTGTATATTATATCGAAAAAAATTTCTTCACAGGAAATATTCAAAGGCTTTGTAGAAATGTCGGATTTTTATCACTATTTTTTTATCTTCAAGACGAAAACTTCGTATTGGTCACATTACACAGTGATTTTTTATTTTATTTGGTATTATGGTGTAATATAATTTTAAAAAAAGATTAAAATTGTATCATTAAAAATGATCTACAGAACTTATATTTAATTATTTACTTATAATTAATAATTTTACCCGTTACATAAGTGTATTTTTGTAGACAAAATTACATTGGCACTGGGTGCCTCAGGTAAAGTCGCTCTGCATAATATTGTTAAAATAACAGACGTTTTAGGCTTTATCAAAATATCTATTCAGTATCATTAAGTTATTATTTGTTTTAATGGAATTTGATAATTTCTTGTTTAACTCGTAATTTAATGGGTGAAACATTTCTTACACTATGTAAACCAAAAGTAGAGAAAAAAACAATTATTGTTTAGAACAATGTAGTTTTTTGTTTTCATTCTGTAAACACTTAAAATAATAGGTCATGGTGTCGTACACCGTCCTTTCATGTTGGTTCGTACATTGTACAAATTATTATTATTATCATATCAAACATTGTCAACTATTTTGAGTTAGAATAAACTCTGAGTTCTTCGAAATTATTGTAATATTTATTTCCAAAAATTATGAAAAATATAGTATATATTTTAGTTCTATTAATAAAAAAACCAAGTTTCGTTTGTATTATATATAATATATTTTTATATATTTAGAATTATGATTGATGACTAATTATAGGTATATTGGGCAAAAGTATTTCCCATATGTATAATTTTTTTGATTCAAACGCATAAAACTTCACAACTAGAGGTGAATTAAACTAATTTTTAATTTTTATAACTCATTAAGAAAGTTGAGTACAGCATGATTAATTTAAATTATTATATTATGATACTCAAATTATTTGCTTTAAGTATTTTTTAAGGAACTACTTGAAAAGTAACAAATTAAAATTATAATAAAAGTAAAAAGTTAATAAGTATAATCATCGATTTTTTAGATTTGTTTTATAACTTTTTGGTAGAGTATTACCCTTAGTTCAAACTACTCGACTACTCATTCAGATTTATAATAAGTTTTAAAATGCTTTGTTTGATTTTATAACCTCATATTTTTTTAATAAAATATATCAGTTGGATCTATTTAACTGTTGGGAATCGATGAGCACATAAATACGAAATTTATCATTTATAAACATACAACCAAACCCAAAAGCGTATTGTATAGGAAAGTTTCTTACGGTAAGAAACTTAAAAGTACGAATGGGCTTTCAAAATTTCAAATAAGATTGTGTGATAATAATATGCAGGATATGATAATTTTACCAATTTCTGACAACAAACTTGTGTTTATCTATAAATAGGAAAACTGAACACATTTTTAACTTAAACCTTTTTATAATTTGTATTTATTTGAATTTGCAGACGATTACTATATAAATATATTACTCGGTATTTTCAAATATTAAATAAAAGCAACATTTGTTGGTTTGATGGTATACCTGTTAGAAGTAAGTAAATCGCACAATAAGAATTATACATAAACATCCCCGTGCATTGTAGTGCCTCACATTTTTCGAATGCCATTATTATACATTTTAATACTTATGTCGGTTATAAATCTAATGGTTTAAAAACCTTTTATATTATGTAGGTACCAACTCTTAGATTCGTTAAAAAAAAATGTGTAGATCCTAATATTTAGAGTAGACTATAATGTATAACATCTATTATGTACCTATATTGCGCGTGTTACTTGAGTTTCTAGCTCCATCAAAAATAAGTTGAAATACGCATCGTTCTAAATATCTTAAATGATAATATAATGAATTAAAATAAATAAACTATACATTAAACACATGTTTATTCTGAAAAAACAATCAATCATTATATTATGATAATTTAAAAAAGTCGAATTCCTAGAGATACTATGTCCAAATTAACGAGTAAAACCGTATATGTACTTATAGATCTTATATAGATTTGTGACTTTGAGATTTTCACAAACCTATCTTATAAATTATATACATAAATATTATGCGAATTGGGAAACTGCCGAAACTTAAGTTTACTACAGTGAAACAAAAATGAAAAATACAATATAATAGAAAAAAGATTAAATTTTTTTTTATCGTTTTTATCAGTATTCAGCACACGAGCACTGTTTGTCGTGTTGGGGTGATATATCTTCTCGTTTTACTTTTGTAAAATAAATGTTTTAAATATTAAAATGAGCGGTTGAGATCGTGATAAAAATAAAATATTCTCGAGTGGATTTATCAAGAAAAGAAAGAAAACCAATAAAATATATTGATAATTAATTATTAAAAAATGGTTTTATATAATTACTGTCATTATCGTCATCATCGTCATCACCATTAAACGAAATCTTATGGTAATGATTTTCTTGACATAATAATATTAATATTATGTCAGGTATCAATCATTTGTCTTCTTATGCACAAATTTTGAACTTTGAAGTGACACGTATTAAAACAATATAATCAGATCAATTGTTTAAAAAAACATCAATTGTAAGGTTAAAAAATTACCAATACTTCTTATGGATTAATTATTTTAGATAAAAATCAAAACAATTTAGAACTTCAACGATGAATAATTTAGTTTCCTCGATAATTGTGGCTAATTATAGAATTAATAAATTAATAGGAATTTAAACTTAATTATATACGGCTGTTAAACTACTAACGTATTGAAAAAAAAATATAGTATATAATTTATATTAATATTAGTATGTGAAGTTAATGTACACAAATTTTATTATAATATAATTACTATAAGTCTACACGTATTAAATAGGTTAACTTAAGTTAGTATACATTTTAGTATAAATTCCAAGTATTTCTTGGAATTAGTAGACACTTTACAAAATCAATTTAAATAATAGGTTAAATAGTAAACGCCATGGGTAATATATTATGAATAAAAAGTGGAATTAACAGGTTTTTTTAAATAAATAATGGCAATTGTATATTTTGAAAAATAACAAAAGTTGTTCTCATACGTACTGTGAAAGATAGCAAAATTGCAACAAAGTTGGTAGTACCTACCACGTTTTGAACTACATCTATATTTATAAATGAATATATTTGACAAAAATATATTATGTTAAGAACGAAACAGCGGCACTATTAGATTTCTCTTCATTTTTGGATGCGTGCTCGTTCTGCTCGATTAACTAATGCAACCAATAAACAAATAAAATACTAATTTCTACTAACTATTATTTCTGCAATAGCAATCATTTATAGACAAAAATCTACATCGTAAATCTCAAAACCACTGGTTGAGCCCCTCCCAAGGATGGACCTATAATTTACCTGTTTTTAATGATTCTATGTTACTCAGGGATAATTTAGCCTTCTAATGATGGAGGAATTTTTCAAATCGGTCCAGTAGTTTCGGAGTCTATTCAATGCATATACAATCAAATCTTTCCTCTTTATAATATTAGTATAGATGACTTATTTTGTATTCTTATATTTTCTTATATTAACTCAATAAATAACTCAAATTGAATAGTCTTAAAATAATTTGTTTATTGACAGAATCTATAACATGAATTTTAAAGAGTGACTTTGTTTATATAACCGTATTTGAGAAACGATTACAATAAGTGGTCTGTTAAATTGGCCTCGTAAAAATGAATGCTAGTCATGATTTCCTTTATGGTAATATACCTGGTGCATTTTTTCTCATTTGTTGGTTGATTTTTTTGTTGTTTTTTTAATAAATATTCTTCATAATAAAGCATAGCAGCTGGATTATCTCAACAAATTAGTCTTTAATTAATAATTATACACTAAATAGAGAATATTATTAAATTGAAAAATATAAATATAACAAATACTCATCATTTTAAGATATATTTTAATTAGTTTTAAAGTAACTATATAATGGAACTCAGTATAAAAGTAAGTAGACAAGTGAATGTATTTTTTAAATGTTAATTTTGACGAGTTTTGGAGATAGTAGTAGGTTTTTGATGTATTTTGAATTAAGAAAGAGATTTTTCTTAGGGTTTCGAATTTTCAGATTTATCTTTCTAAAGTGGTAATTTAAAAAGTGAAAGCTTATATATACCTATAGTTTAACTGTACAGGCCAGTGTGGGCATTTCAGATAATAGCTACAATTTCTTGTGCAATCAATCGATTGATGACTTTCATCGTACATGTAACAAAACAAAGTGGGCTACGGCCACATCAACGGGATGATCATAATTATATATGTTATGGGTGGACATTTAGGGAGGGGCTGGGGGGGGGGTAAGCCCCTCAGATATCCAATTCTAGCCCCCCCTCCAAAAAAAAAACAGATAACTTTTATTTGTGTATAGAACCTAATCCCCCCACTCACGTTGTTGATTATAATGTTGTCCCCTAACATTTTAATTTATTTCAGTCTACGTAAAATCTAATTGGTGATTTTGTGGAAGACCTTCATGATTACGATACATTGAATTTCTAAACAAAATGTAAGTTCTGTAAAATATATGAATTTCAAAAATATCAACAAAATGTTTTGAACTAATAGTACCACCCACCAATTGAATATTAATTATTTGTATAACTTGTATTTGTAATTTGAATACGTTAATTTACTCGTAATTTAATGATGTATTTTACTTTTTTATGTATATCTCATTTACAGGTAAAAAAATTTAAACGTGTATGTATCTAGTTATATATTATATAGCATGTTTTAATGAAATAAAATTGTCTATAAATTATAATATATATTTCGCCATGCATAACACTCGTGAAGCATGGGTTTTGAAAAAAAGATGAATGAAAGAATGCATAATATACAAATACAATTTAAATTTCTAGAAAAATATAATTTTATTTTTATTTTTAAATCACTAATATGAATAAATGAAACATTCATATGATTTTGTTTATTTCTAAAAAAAGGGCTTATGAATATTATTTAGCTATAAATCAGTTATAAAACAATATAATAATTAGACGTTCTAGAAAAATCAAAGGTGTGATCAAATTTTTGTACTTTTAATATACCTCGTGATTACAGATCAAAGATAATATTTTTTCCCCGTTGATAAAACGTAGATAGTCGTAGATACCAGATTAACTGTAGCTACCAGTAAAATCTTCTGGGGAATCTCACGTACAAATGATCGTCAACCACTCACAAACTACAGAAACCACGTCCTACACACGTAAATTAAATAAACGTCAATTCAATAGTCCTGAAAAAAATTACTATTCCATTCCCTGTGGGAGAAAATATGTAAATTTTTAAATATAGCTGCAGTGTATCAGCAATTTGTCACAATGCCGGTTAGACTGAATTAGTAATATAGTTATTACATGTGTGTAAGAAAGAAGATTTATCGTTAATGTGTACACTGTACAGCAGCGCAATTATATTAGAACGCGCTGCAAACGTATAATTACACCCCTCCAGTATAAATCTAAAAATCATTTGAAATATAGAAACCACGCGATACATTTAACACTTATTTGTTAGTAACAAATATTTTTTTTAAGTAGTAAAGAAGAGTACACCTACTTTATGGTTTCGATTTTGGTGAATAAGTTATTTTGAACCTCCCCCCCTTAGTTTTTTTACCTAGGACACAATTGAGTATGTATGTGCGTGTGATATGTATATATTTTATTTATTTATTTCTTAAAAAAAATTTTTTTTTAATTATTTTAGAGGGCTTTACTGAATATGTTTGTGTGCGAAGCTTATAAGTTCACAATTTGAAATACAAAATTGTTTAAGTATTATATTGTTAGGTACTGATAACAAAATCTCAAACAAGACAACTAAAAACACTAATTAAATTATATTATTATTTTTATATAATTAATACTCTGCAAAAAAATTTAAAATTTAAATATACTATAATACTATATTATTGTAGTTTGTTCTTAAATATTGTTTGTGCTCCTTTGATTAGGTTTTTTAGAAGTAAATTCAAAGAACTTATTTTTAATATTATCAAATCAACATTTTTAATTCCTAATAATCAACCTGTACTACTTCTTATATTAATGACAACAATTCAAATGTTCTCGTTTTATCCATAGAACAAATTATTATTATTTCCGTGAATACGTGTATGAATAAATTATACTCAA
Source organism: Nasonovia ribisnigri (assembly GCA_027563435.1). Classification (NCBI taxonomy): domain Eukaryota; kingdom Metazoa; phylum Arthropoda; class Insecta; order Hemiptera; family Aphididae; genus Nasonovia; species Nasonovia ribisnigri. The sequence goes on from JANEHU010000080.1 coordinate 201,836, forward strand.
TTTCGATTGTTATAAAATGAATATGATAATTGTACTCACTACTGACATCAATATTTTGGAATGTAAAGCTGATATTTGACTGCGAAGAATTCAAAATAAAAGAAAAGTTAAGCTTGTTATAAGATATATCATAACATACGGGTTTTTTTATTATTATTATCTGTTTCACAATTACAAAATAATTTCACATTATTCATTAAGGTACATATATTGGTTTAATGATTGTAAGCAATAACTATATTCTGTATGATAATTGCATGTTATTGGACAAATTTACGATAATAAGTACCCACTTTACAGTACGGTTTTATAATTAATAAGTCCCCATTGTAGAACTTATTAGATTTAGGTATACAAGATACAATCAGTCTATACTCTATAGTATAAATAGCAACAATAGTCATTTGTATGGCTTCAATCTCCTCTACGTGGGGATAAAGGGCTCACTAATTTTACTAATTGAAAATTGCAAATTTAACTTTTTTAATTTTCTGCAAAATGTTTTGATTCCTATAATTTGATTTTCTTTTATCATATAAAATAATATAACTTTAATATAACTTAACAAATTGGAAAACTGTATCTTATATTTAGCCTCAATTTACAATCGATAGACATACAGACTAAAATAAAACTATTAAAGCGTATAACTCAAGTAAGTGGTCAAAGAAAAATAAAAATTACCATTATGTATAGCTTAATACCTTAGTACCTAGATGATCAATGACGACTACATTTCTGAGCATTTTCACAGAATCTATTTAATAATTGTACTGCAGAATAAAAATAACAATTTTACATCGATCGTTCTGATGCGAGTTTCGTAAATGTACCACTTTATGCAATATTTCTTTAATATTTTCTTTCCTAAAATAAAATTATACATAGATACCTCTGGACTTCACCATTGATTTCATGATCATTGTAAGCACATTGGTACATAATATATTGATATTCATGATGGCCGATTTGTGCGCATAGAATAGGTAGTTAGGTTATAGGTACCAATGTTTGTAACGACATTAGATGGTTAAACACGAGTAACTACTAAATAAACTTAATCAACGTGTACATACAATCTTGGTTTGAAATCACTGACATCAATTTGTCCTCCTTGACCGAACGTTTTAACAATAGGGCGATAAATTGCAATAAGACCAACTGTCGTAAAATTGCACAACAATACGCTAAATCAACAAAGCATTTAAAACACTGAGTCGTTTTTTTTTATTATTATTATTTTAATTTATTATGCATGATATGGTACTTTGATAATATTTCATATAAAATAATAAATTATACAAATCCCACTGAATTCATCTATTTATATTACTTACCACTCTTTACATATTAGATAATATTATAATTACCTCAATAATTACAATGCAGGTTAATTTAATTTAATTTTTTTGATAATAACTTAATTTATTCAAGTATTATTCAAGTGAAACAATTATCTTACCATCACATCAGTACAAAATTTCACACACGATTGTGCATTTAAAATATTTGAATACACGTTAGGCAACAATAATTTAACAACCTATCATCAATTATAAGTATTTAATATGGAAATATGTTGCAGGTACCTATTCATTATAATACGTTTACCAAATATATGTTATCATAAAAAAAGATATCAGAGTAATTTTGCATAAAAAAAACATGATTAATGATCTAAGATAAATATAATTTGTATAAACTAATTATTCTGAAAAACTTACAAATAATATTAAAATATAAATTTAGGTAATAAATAAACAGGTAGGTACACTGCTATTTTTAATTAGTTTAGTAAAATTGATCAACAACTTAGTTTTCTCGAGTTAATTAAAAATTAATAAACTCCTTGAAAATGTATATCTATAAGAATATTTAAGATTAAAATTGAAAGTTCAAGAAATTGACAAAAGGTTTTAATTACCTAAACTTAAAAAGAGTTAAACATTTTATTTTGATGCTTCAGTGAGCAATATTTACAATATTATCGTAATTTCGTTACCATACAAAAGAACGGAAATAAATTGTTAGTAAAATATTGCATCAGTATGGTACCTACGAGAACATTTTTGAATTAAGACCATCATTGAAAAATACAGATTCTTATTCTATTAACAATTGTAAATCCCGTAGACTATTTATTAATTGCATTTATAATGAATTCACCTTTAAGCCTTATACAGTATAATATAGTTAATTTATTAAAGGTATATTTTTATAAAATAGTGCTATAGGTAGTTACATAAGAAAATTTAATTTAATAATTATATTTTGAAATCTCAATTAGTACTAATGATAATGCAATTAACTCGGTCTATTTATAATTTATCTCATGACACTTAATATATTATGAGGTGTGTTTAGTTTAAAACTATTTAGCTATTATATTATTAATTTATAATTTTATGTATAAAATACATCTATTAGTTAAAAACATATGTGAAATGTATGACCATAACATGTTCAAAACTAAAAAATTGCTTTTCTGTTTAAATAAATCAAAATCTCTAGTCGTTTAAATCACATTCGTTATACCATATACGAAATATTTATGGTTTTAACATTTGCAATATATTAATGAATAATTTAATCTAGGATGCTGCAGTATTTTTACGTTCTAGACAGATCCGCAATGTAAGTGCTATAACCGTAGTAGGTACCTTTCATGGTGCGTGTATCATGTTACTCGTGGGAGTGAACGATTTTAATCAGAACGTTTTATTTTCTCAACTCAAGAAGTTACAATTTATCGAGCTGACTTTAATCATATTATACTGTACTACACAAAAATTGTGTAATTTATTATACAACCAAACTTTTTTCAAAATCGTGATACTCATACAATATCGAGTTATGGTTATTTAGAAATTTATTTACAAACGTAAGACGATAAATATATTATAAACTTGTCTTAAGATTGTTTTAAATTGCAGTTTCAGACTTGACTAGGATATTATTGCATTTAATTAAACATAAAAAGTTAGAACTTATATATTATTATAGTATATTATATTGTATCTATATACAACGTGTAATCAAAAAAAGTTCAAACAAAAAATCAAACTTACAAGAAGAGTTTATATTTTATTGTCGAAACATTTTATAAAATATAAAAATGTTTTAAATTTAAATGTAGTAGTACATTAGGTAGTAATGTACAATAAGTTTTGTCTAACAAAAAATATGTATATATATGCAATCAAATATTTAGAACATATGAATTCTTATAGCTTATACATTTACCAGTAGCTACTAAATAATAATATGTGCAATTTTGATCTGTTTATAGGTAAAATAGTAAAATTTATAAAAGTTATAAGAAATTGCTATTTTTCCTTGGAAGACTTTTTTAAAAAATGTATTTTTTATTTTATTTAATGGTACCCTACGACCCATGTATGATATTATATGTTTATATAAAAATAATTATATGATGTTTATTTATACATACTATGAATATTACAATATAATTCTGGATTATAACATAGAGTGAAAAAAAATGTCTGATAACATATCTAATAATATAATATGTAATTATTATTATCATGGTTACTTGTAAATTATATTGTAATGTTCATATTTAATTTGTTAAAAAAATTAATTCACTACCTACTCTTTGTATTCGTAATTTTTTTGGTGAAATCATTTTGTTTGTTTATTATTACTTATTATAAACAAATATAATTTATTAAGTGATGGGTTGGTTATTTGTATACATTATACAATTATCTATGCAATATTGTGCTTTTGCTTTCCAAATATCTAATTAATTATTAAAATAATGTTGTTAAATATTAATGAAAAAAATAAAAATATCAATTAATCTAATTTATATAGAGCACTACCTACCTATTCAAGAAAATTTAAATTAATTGGTATTTTATGGACGTAAATATTTACTTGAATATTTAATACATTATTTCTAATAATAAGTTTTGTAAGACATTATGTTGTAGGTAGTAAAAATCGTAATCATAATTAATTTGCAATTAAGTTGTAACACTAATGATTAGTGAAAAAAATACCGGAACATTGCCAAAATTTAATTTCATGGAGTTTTTTTAAAAAAATTGATTAAACTTTTCAATACCAAACATTTATCATAGGTACCTATTATAATGACATATTTAATATTTATATATGACAATACTAATATGAATAACAATATATTATAATATTATATACAAAAATATAAGGTAGACAAATATAAAATCTCATAGTTATCATAAATACTGCAATAATGAATTTGCTGAAGCGGTCGGTTTTTGTTTTGTGATATTGAACAAAATACAAATAAAATAGAGGTTGGTTAGACAAACAAATTATTACTGTGGGATGATAAATAATAATATATAAACAATAATAATATTGTTTTAAAAGAAACTGCCAAACTGAGCTACTGATGTTTTCTTCAATTTCGGCAACGTTCCTTTTGTACTACTGTATAATATATAGGTATATGTAACCGTTATATACGGTGAAAAACAGGATACTCAGTGGATTTGCTAGGTCATTAAATATTAATCTAAGTTGAATATTTTTACTTTATACATTATTACCACCTCTTAACATTATATTATATCATTATAGTCTGAAATGATGGTGCAGGATGCATGGGTTTACAATGTATAACATAAATATAGATATGATTATATTTTATTTCTGCATATAGAGCATAATAAGGTATACCTATACTTTTTCAAGTTTATTATCGTGTCAGCCGAAATGAAATGTCGAGGAAAAACGATTTGAGGTGGTATTTAGGCCGCAGCTAAAAAAATGTTTGGACGTCATAATAATAGGTATATAATATTATATATGCCCTCTAAGATATTGATTCTTATATTATGTGTGCTACGACGGCGGCGTCGGCGGCGGTGTGGCGTCGGTGACGACGGTTAAATGGTAAGTTGCATGTGGAGCCCAACTAAAACCGTTATATATATAGCATTTATTTGTAATTTAATTTTTACTACCATTATGCACCAAAAGCCAGAAGCCGGGGGGAACACCAGGTGCTGCAGTCGGAGGTCCACGCAATAAAAACAAAGTATTTTTTTTAAGAATCCACTAGGTATATAGAAACTGGAGCTTGGACAACTGCGATAAACACTCGCGTTTATAGATAATTTATGACACAATAATATTATAATTATATAGCTCAAATGTTTTATTTGGAATCGAACAATATTTCGAAATAACAGGACATTATAGTCGCAGTGGTGGTGTAGATAGGGTACCGAGTTCCGTTCGATACGAATACCTCATTCGCGATGACGACAAAGATTATTGTTGTTATTATTATTGTTATAAGTACCTATAGCAGTAGTAGTGTGTACGCATATATTTACTCCGTTACTCGTCGGGTCAAGCTCCGCGTGAAGGGGGTTTTATGGTGGAAGGGTGTGCACAATAAGTTTCTATGGTGCGATATAATAGAGGATGAAAAATTAAACGAAACAAAACAATAGTTCCTAACCAGTAACCACAATATAATGCAGTTATTATAGGCACCTTTATAATATTAAATTCGTATATTATGATTTATGATGATACCTATAATTGTATACATGATAAACGTAGGTGTACGATATGTGGACGGCCAAGTGACGTATTTGTACGATTGTGCATAAGAATCGTATGTGTAAATACATCACACTACTATAACACTCATACGCTATACAACAATATAATAACGGGCGTGAAGAGCCTATATTAATGGTAATGCGTGTGCAATAATTATTATTCATACACATAAGACTCATATATATATGCCATAACTCATAACATGCGACTGTAATAATATAAGCACAGTTGAGAATAGACTTGCCAGACAGTTGTGGTTATAGAGAAGGTATTCTAATTAGTTAGACTGTGTGTTCTTTGATACCATACTATGTAAAAACTATGATAAACTATTGATCATAATATGATTAGGTACAATATAATAAAGTTTTATGAAAAATAGAATAACTATTATTGACTATGTGCCTGATAAAAGTATATTAGGGTAATGTCTTTTTACCAATTCCACAGACGTATATTATACTACTCATCTTCTGTAACCACAAGAAATAGGAGTCTCCTCGAGCTTAAGTCTAACCAAGCAATTTCGACGACAAATGTTCCCATAAACCTATAATACCATATAGGCATCGTGTTGTGATATCGGTCGTTTATATCGACGAGAGAGAGGACGAGGTCAAAATATATTACGCTAAAAATACCAAAAATAATTTTTCAAAAAAACCCGTACCCCGGTGTCCGTCGATGGGGGTGGCTGTGGGCGGCGCGACCTCGTGGCCGGCGGCCGCCGCGTAATCGGGCGTCGCGGACATGGACGCCGGAGGTGGGTTGACGGGATCGCAGCACTCGCGTTCGGGGTACTCGCTGGCCACCGCCAAGCCGGCGGCTGCGGCCAACATCAGCCACACGGCCGCGAACATGACGGCTGCTGCAGTGTGGCTATCAGTTGTTCACCACTGGCCACGCGCTTCCATAAAACGTCGTCGTCACCGCTCTGCGATTCTTGCGGCTGTCGTCGATCACATCGCGATGTTCTTCTCGTCCATCGCCATCGTCGTCGCCGCCACCGGCCGAAGAAAAACTGTGACGATATTACCCTACCGACCGGCCGTGCAGTGATCAACGGTTCAGCGGTAATTAAACGAATCGAAATAACATTAAGCCGCCGACACGACTAATATCATATGATCTCGTGTATGTCGAAAGAAAATTATACTAGGTGCAAAATATCGTAATACAAATGACACGAAAATAACACGATTCGACTTTAACGGTTCTAATATTGTTCGACTACGACGACCACGACCACGATGACGACGACGACGACGACCACGATCCCGTGCCCCGCTGGCGGCGATCCGGCGACGACACGCTGGCCGGGTGGTTTTCGATTTGTTGTTCGCGCGCGGCGCCCGAAGTACGACTGACAAAAGTCCCGCGGTGCTTTTGACGGTGTGTGGAAATGCGTGTACGCGCACACGCGGTCGCGCACACGCAAACTTTTCGTGAGCGCCCTTCGTTGGCGGCAAAGGCGGTGACGCGGTGAGGCGGCGGGTGATCCATTTAACACGCTACACCCGTTTTCTCCGTCGATTTTTAAGATTTCGAAAGTATTCTCTCCCTCCCGTCGGTGCCACACCTCCCGCCCCGACGTTTACGACCATTTACTTATCAGCGCCCGACGTCGTAGCCCGCTCGCTTTTTCGGGACCGAACAACTACTGTACAATGAAAACAATTAAATAATAAATAACAATACAATTAACCGACTACCTACTGGAAGTGTGACATAATGTTATATAATATTTTCGGGTTTCGTGCCATTTTTGGTTTGAAAAGTTCTGAACACTATTTTCGTATAAGTATATTCGTTAAGCATACATCATATCGTTACTGGGTATAGAAAACATATAATTAATATAACTATTATGTGCGAATAAATAAATATAATATGTCTATACTATTATAATTATTAAAAATTTTTTTTTTCGCTGATAATCGAATTAAGACCTAATATATTTTTATTTTTAACGATAACAGCGTACGGTTTAGTGAAATAGAATTACAACCATTCATTAAGTATATTTAATAATAATTCAACTATAGTAAAAATGTTTTAATAAATATCAAAACAGTTTTATTCTTTGATTCTTTGAAAAAACTGAATAAATAAGACGATTTTGTGAATAATATGATTCTTAGAAGTATCGTGTTACACGATTCGTGTATCTTGTATTTATTATATAACTAAAATAAAAGTATTGTTGTAAACATATTATGTACCTATCAAAATATTCTTTTTTGATAGATATTTATTATTTCACCCATCTTTATAGTTTCATACTCTTAATATTATAAATCACGATTATGTATTTATGTAATACGGTAACGTGTAATTATGTCTACGGCAATTTGTTACTACAACTCAAAATTATTGTGTTCGTCTAAAGAAACGAAAATGGAAAATATTTATAACAATAAATTGGTATTATACCATTATAATAACATCACACCAGACTTCATCAATAAAATGAACAGAAATAGGAACTATACTTCTTGTGCGTAATTCATAGTTCCTAGTATTACTGTCATTTTTTGATTGCATTGTATAATGGTTTTTATACTCTTGTATCTTGAGCACAACTTGATATTTCTCCATCAAACTATTCGTAAGCTGATGATATTTATATTATGTTTTTGTTTTACCTGTCACAGGTAAAGTTAGCAACCACTTTACAATTTTCTTCAAATAAGACTGTTTGATTAGAAACTAAAAATAATATTGATACGTACCTATGTTTATTAAAATGAATTATTTACTTTACGAATCTAACTAATCCGATGATTGTGATCATGGATAATAATCACTAGCTAAATTAGATCGTATATTTGAGTTAAAAATATTCCCAGTCTTGTTTTCCCAGTTATTATTTGTCAATATAATGTAAAACTGTCCCGCGGTTATCTATATTGATTGTTTAGTGGTATAATGTTCGACCTATCCCAATATTATATTAAGCGGCGAACAGAAGCAGCACGCCAGGACACACAACTATACGGGACCGTCTGGGTTGCGGTAGACAGTACAAGTATAATATACTATATTTATATATATATATCATTATTATATCGCCGTCGGAGATCGCGTGACCTTCCCCTTGGCCACCATCCCGTCCCCCGGCAGACATTATAATCCCTTCGACTCTTAAACAGATTAGTGCGTATCAATTAGCATTAAGACTTAAGAGAAAGAGAGAGACAGGGACAGAGGAATGTGTTAGAGCGAGACCCGCGATGAAACGCAATGAATACTAATCGCTAACACCGTGGCCGGGGAAATTATACTATGCGTTTATTTTTCTTTTCTCTCTTTTCCTCGTCCCGGCGATTACGTACACAAAATCCACCCTCACCTAATATATATATATAATATAATATCATTATTATATTATTGTAATACTCGCTGCCGGGCCGGAACAAACGAAATGTTTTTTTTTCTTTCGGATTTATTATTATTATGAGCAGTTCAACCGTCGTCTGCATATTATATTATAATGTATGCAAGTTTTTGCGTACGCAACATTATATTCCGTATATTTTTTTACGGCCGTGTAATATAACATACAGGGTGAACCATAAACCCTAAAATAATCAATTTTTACGCTAAAATTTGGACGTGTAAAAATATCATCTTCATAAATTAATCTGCAACTGTTTCAAACCAGAGTACCAACTAGATTCAATTTGCTACAAGAAACCATCCCCAAGGTTGAAAATTTTAACATTTTTACTACTCTTAAAGGTGATGATAGAGATATAAAATATGTATTAATAATTTTAAATCCAACCGAAACGGTCAGAATCCAAAAAATATTAAAATCAAATTTAAAAAAAAATGCTATTCATATGTTTTGATATAATACGTATATTATTGTTAACAGTACATTTTACCGATTTTGACTGGTAAACAATCTCCTAAATTCTAATTGTGCTAAATTTAAAAAAAAAAATTGTAAATTTGCCTACTTAACGTAAAAATGCCATGTTCATGTTGGATAAAACGTTTGTAAGACGGAGACAATATCCATATGTTATGTGGGTGTAACGCCCTCTTCTTAACTAAATTAGTGTTATTTGTTTTAATTGATTTTTTTAGGTTGTTGCGTGTATATTAAATACCCACATGACAATAAAAAAAAATGAAAGTATTTTACACAATTAGTTAATTTGAATTCCCTAATAATTGTTAACACGATTAATATACCTTTTCACTGCTGTAGTTCAAACATAAACCCTATGATATTATATTGTGTGTCATTTATCGTCTGACCCGAGACACCTGAGTTGACACTCAGTAATCAATCCCACCTACACTCAATATTTATTCAAGCGCCATTAAATATGTAATGTACACAATAATGTTTTTAAGAATAAATATTTAACGAAATAAATATTTCAGTTTAATGGTAGCACATCGTATATTCATATAGTTTATATGGATTTTATATTAAAATATATAGGGTGATCCGGGCAAACGAGACAATTTAAAACAAATATTAAAAAATTAAAACATTTTATTTTATTAATTCGAAACACTCAACGTTAAAAATTAAAAATAGTCACTGTTTAAAAATAATATATGTTTAATATAGTATTTAATATGTTCAACATAGAGGCGCTGAATGATACACTCAGTCAGTGGATTTTTGAAATTTTACATTGCCTTATCCAATGTCGAATTTTATATTGATTTCTTCACCGATCTGTCTTTTTTAATTGGAAATGGTTGTATTGCGAAATCTATAGACAATAAAAAATAAATCATTGACAGATTTGTCGTTGAAACGGGTTATCCAATTAATGTCAGAACTCTTGGATATAACGTTGTTACTGAACGACCATCTTGATTGCTGCCATCGACACTCGGGGAGAGTGTGGGATTTTCTCCGTCCTGTCGAATCCATATCTTTTCAACGTCTATGCTTGGTAAACTTTAAAGTTTTAGACCTAAAAACGTTTCAACTATTGTGACATAATTTCGATAAGTAGGCTAAGTAGTTACCTACCACATTTATCTTCGAAAAATACAGACACTCATTCAGTAACTTTATAAAAATGCAACGGACGATGTTAGAGCTGTTCAATATTTTCCGGGCCCAAAAAAAAAATGTTTGTTTACAAACACACCCATTTAGAATCTCCAAAGCCCACTTTAGAATTGTTATCTTATATAGTTATGTCTAGTGATATTAATATATTCGTATGTCATGATATGTTTATATTATTATCGAAAAATTACATTGGTTTTAATTTTGTTTTAGTTGTCTAACAACGTGTTTACATATGCATAGGTTAGGTAACCTAACCTAACCTAAAGTGAGAGAGAATTTGGATTAAATATCATGTGGGCTGGTTCAATTGGTTTCAGTTTTCATTTAAATTGTAACGTAAAAACGGTAGTAACCGGATGAAAAATTAAATTAAATTTCCATAAGTTATAGCGTTATTAAGCTAAAGAAAGACAACGGCGGATAAGCAATGACATTTAAAAAAATCAAAACATCTTCGAAAATCATATGTCATCTAATATTGCTAGAACGGGAAAATGTGTCTCCAAACCAGATTATCTCCGAGATTATCCGTTGTCAAGACGTTGCTACGTGTAATTATATGAAAACTGATTGGAGATGAGGTATAAAATAACATAAAATATCAATCATCATCTGTCGACTGTCACGTGGTCTGAAAGTCTTTAGGCATTAGCGTTATGGCACCAGGTTGTCGAGTTCAACGTTCAGCTGTCGAAAAATTAGGTACCTACCCACTGGAGACAACTTGTGAGTTTTACACACACATCTATAGGTTAGATACACATTATAAAGCATAAATCTAGTTAAAACCTTAAAATATGTTACATTGAAAAATGTATAAAATAAGAAGTATGACAACTTTTGTGGTGTTAATACATTAATACATTAATCAATACATCAAACTCAGACGAAAGTGATATAATATATATATTGACGTGTTTCATGTGAGGATTTAAATATGGGAAAAAATTAAGTTATCATAATTTTCTCGAAGTGTTTATATTGAATATAATATAAATTAAAATGTTTTTGCTTATAAAAATAAATAATAATAAATTGCCTTTATTTTACAAAACATAGATAATATTATATTGAATTGTGGCTATATTTTAATGTGTGATTTAATTTTACAATATAATTATAACGAGTTGACAACACAAATTGTTATAAGTGAAGTGATTTTGTAGAATTCACTTTCTAAGTTATTTATGTGACTTATTTTGATAATAATTTAACTAAAAAAACTAGACAATAATTGTAAAATGTGGCTATTAGTTATTATATTTTTCAAGTTTTTGACTTTTCCAAACACTAGGTAGTGAAAAATTAAAAAAACACAATTTAAATTACAATATTTATGAAAGGTTTATGATAAGTTTTATAACTAAATAAACATTGTTCTATTTTTATGACAAAAAAAAAAATCATAAAATACAACATACATTATAACTATTGGGAATCTAATTATAGCTCATTCTCTCTACTGGAAATATAATACGTATTTTGGAAAATACAATAATAATTTATTTCATAATTACCTATATACATTTATAATGTAATAGGTATACATATTGAAATATAAACGTAAACATTATATAAAAACAATACTACCTACCAATACATTAACTTGAAAATCAGTTTAAAAAAAAAACACTATTGAATTCCGATAAGACAATGCCACCTGAATCCATTAGAATCTAAGTTTGTATAAAAAAATGTATTATTATGTGGTTTCGAACTATGGCCAGATAAAGGTCAGAATATACAGGTGTATACATAATTTATTTTTGAACAACAGCTTTCCCTTTAACGACATTTAAATATGACATTAACATATGATTTTAAAAACTTTTATAATTTCTTATATTTATTCGTTTATTATTAATAAAACAGAAAACGTTACTTTATAGTGTATAGCCTTATTTAAATAACTTTTTATAACAAAGACTTATTATGTATTTCTTATGTAGTAATAGGTATATGTTGTTTTATAAAAAATGTTATAAGTTTATAACTAAAAAATTTTAAATGTATCATATCACGGTGCCCAATTGTCTAGATTTAATATAAACTTAATTGTTAATTGAATACAAATATATAATAAGATAATAATGATAAATAGTATCATCGATAAAAAATACTACTGCCTACGTATCAAGCTTAGATCGTACTAAATATATACCAGGACCCATGGGCCACGACCCGATAACTTGAAGCACATATACGCGGCGAGTCTCTGGCGAAGATAATTGATGTGCGTATCCGTGAAGAGAACTGGGCTATGTTTATCTATATGAATTGATATACTTAAGTATGAACCAACAGCTAAATATGATACGGTTTGCTTCACGCATGCGAACATCGGAACATCAAGTATCTCCATCAGAGACTCATTACTTGTATGTGCTTCAAATTGTTTACTTACGTCCTACACAGACGAGATGGCTCCATATCCATATTTCATAGTAAATACTATATGATCTAAGGTATTAAGAGAACGCAACACGTTTGTAAGTACTCAACATACCAAATTTACACTCAGCAGATCACCTTCAGCTTTGATAGTTTAAAAACATGAGTGAATCGACCTATTATGAAACTTGTTAGTAAGAACATTATCTGTGTTTGTTGGTTGGTTTTTTACGATCTTTAAATTTTTAAATAAGTCATGGGCTATTTTTTTAAAAGTAAGGCTATATTATATACGCAAAATTTGCTAAAATGTGAACTATCATTAAAAACCCATGATAGGTTTCATAATGGGTAAATTCAAACTAATTTTTAAACTAACTAGTAACGATATTTGAGGATTATTATCCATAGAACAAGTATTTTAATAAGTCAGAAACTGCATACTGGAATTTAGATTTAAATACATTAAAATGTTCAAAAAAAATACCCGATAAATAATTTGCAGTAAAAAAAGGGAAGGTGTCCTCATTTGAAAAATATATGTTAGTATTACTACAGAGACACTCCTTAAGTAGTAGAAACAATATCAGGAATTTGAAAATTCGGTCTTTAGGTATACTTCAAAATTCTAAAATTCAGAATTTGAATAAACGAAACATTAAGAGAAAATGGGGTTGAACATGTTTAAAAAATGACCCTGTATATATTAATATATTATTATAGTACAAGTGACCAAAGTCTGGCCACATTCCCTGTAACAGAGTGTAAATCATATAATATGTTTATGTCGTTCCGATTAAGTCTACGATAAACTAGACGTCTTGATCGAAGAAATCGAAAGAGACCGTCATTACTTCCAGGTTCAATATAGATTTTTTTTAAATATCTTCCGCTATAATAATCTGCAATTCAAGGATGCTTAATGGTTTTGTATCTACTTTGAACGCATCCCATACAACTATATACAAATGTACATATTATTTGCATATATTCATTCAAAAAGGAGGAAAGCCTTATATGGTTACAGATAGAAATAATATTTTTCGGAAAATACTTAAGGCGTTAAAGACAAGTACCAATACCACACAGAACAAATTACAAAAATATGTGACGACTACGATAGGTATAGGTATACCTAAGAGAAATAAAATAGTTTTTTTAAAATAGGAAATGATTCCCAAATTCAACTTTAATATTAAACATTAAAATTTTATATTTTTTTTAATGTAATTTATTATAACATTAATATCAACTTATCTTTAAATAATTGTACATTGAAAAATTTGCATAACGAACTGTATTATAATATTCATGAGTAATAGGTACCTATGTAATTTGTGTATTAAATATGTTATAATAATACCTAAGACCTAACCTTATAAGTAGTAACCTAAAATTACCTAACCATCTAATGCCTATACGTTTTATAAGGTATTAATGATATTATAATTTATATTGTGTAATTTTTATATGCAATATAGTATTATTTACTCAACTTAATACAATCCTACTGTCTAAAAACTGTATGAATTATAAACATTGTTTTGTGTAATGTGTATGTCAAATAAATGATAGGTAATATAAAATCTACGAAGCTTATAAACGAGATTATAAAATAGTTTTTACCGGTGATCACGGGTGATCAATATTGTTCAGGACCAATTCACCTTGAGCCATAATATACTAAATATACCTAATATAATAACTTTTTTAGTTGTATAATATATACATTTAATCTTTTTCGGTGAAATAAATAAATATCAATACAAATAATAACAAAAAAAAAAAAATTCAAATAAAAGTTGAATAATGGTCAGACTATTAGACCTATACAACAAAAAGCTAGTATTCAAATAACATTTTTAGATTCTGAGCGGAGCGATGAATGTAGTGGTTTTACAATGATGTGTGTTTTTTTATTTTAGATTCTGAGCGAAGCGATGAATGTATTGGTTTTACAATGATGTGTGTTTTTTTTTTTATTTTTTTTTTTATTTTTTGTGTCTGTCATCACCTTTTAGGACAGTAAAATGCTTCGATTTTCTTCAATAATAACTTTTCTGATAGGTAAGTGAAGAATCTAGTTGGTACTTTGGGGGGTAAAAAGTAAAAATTTCCCAGTAGTTTTCAAAAGCGCCGTGAAAAACAAATGAAAAATTAAGGAAAAACAGAAATTTTACGGAAAACCAATTTTCGACAAACTTGATTTTAGTTTTTGGTATAACTCTAAAAGAAATGACCGTAGATACATGAAATTTTGACCGAATGGTTATATAAGCATTTTCT
>JANEHU010000081.1:0-172764 GCA_027563435.1 Nasonovia ribisnigri
AATTGTTGTCCCTCATGGGTAATTCTTTGGGTTATCGGGTAAAATTATACAAAAAATTATAATATAATAATATGTCAAGCCTTATTGTGTGTAGACAATGACGAAATTTGTGATATCGTGGACTACCAGAAAAAATTCGAAATCCTGAACACTTTTGAACAGGATTCGAGGTCCGAAGACGTTTCGGCGCAATTTCAATATTATGGGCAGTGTAAGTTGTACCATTTTGATGTATATACCGAACAAAATTCACAGCTTAAAATGTTATTTCAGCTGCAGGTAACTCAGAAGACAGTGATTATACAAGTGATTTTAATTATCCAATATGTCAGCAACAAGCAAATTCCTCAGCCTCTCAATTTAGAAACCTTGCCGATCAGTTAGAAATGAGTCCTTGCAGTAGTCCAGATCATCCAAATACAAGTACTTTAAAATGATTATTTGTTATATAATATCTTTTTTCAACTTTAATCATAAATAATTGGCTATCAAACATTTAACAAGGAGAAAATCGGAAAACTCGGGAAATTAATATTTATTAATAATAATAAAATGTAGAAAATGATTCACATTTTACAAACGCGATATTTTTTTCTAAACTTTTAGTGCATGCACGTTTTTCTTTTTTTTTCAAGAAAATGTTTATCAAAAGACCTATTTCAGTAAATAATTTACTTTTAAGTTTAAACAAAATGCATTATTGTTATCAGTAAACGTCCGGTTTTCTCATATTTATTCGTCGTATATTTAAATTTTATTATAGTTCTTAACTAGTTTATAAATTTTGAAAGTATTTCATTTATATTTCTTCTAGAGAAAATATAATAATCTTGTATTCATCCAATCTTCGTGAAATTTCAAATCAAAACTTTGAATTTATATCTTATATAAACATAACAAATATTTTTTATCAGGCTGCTAATCTAGTTCGTAACTTATAATATTATTATCACTTTAATTTCGCATTCAACTCGATAATAGACCTGATTTATAACTCTTATACTTCTTATTAAACTTATTCATTTAAACATCTGCTCATATTAAATCACACATATTCACATCATAATAATGACTGTTGTTAATTTCAGTTGTGTTACAATTTTCGTAAAAGCCTTTTACGTATAATATTAATTAGAATATTCTTATTTAAAAAAATAAAACATATTTTAATAATATTTTGTTTTAATATAAAATGATAAAGTACAATATTGAATTATATTATATTATGAAAATGGTACGTAGCTGTCCAATTTGAAAATGAAAACAATACTGATATATTTTTATAATTTTAGAAAGCTCAGCGGGTAGTCAACATTTATATGACTCTCAAAGGTATGACGAAAGGAGGGTTCCAGAGGATGATCTATATTATAATAGTAGGCCAAACAATTATAAAGACCATAAAAGGTAATACAATTTAATGGTCTAAGGATGTTGTTTCTAATATTTTATTGATAATGAACAATAATGATGTGCAGGCGAAAAAATGACTATAAAATAGGGACCAGTGAATGGTATGATGAAGGGTCTTCAACAACATTCCTCGACCAAGAACAATTTCCCACTTCTTCCAGACATTCTTGTAAAAAGCATATTTCTAAATATCACCAACGAAAGACAAATAAAAGTATGTTTAAACTTCATTACTTTTATTGTAAATTAAGTGTTTTATTTTTTTTATATACTTTTAGATCGGAGGTCAAGTTTGGAAAGACAATCATCTTTGTACCGACCGACTTACTACGAAGAATATTATGATAATGGGGACCAATTTGAACCTTATGACAATAAACAGTGAGTTATATTTCATTACACTAATTATTTTTAAGAATTATTATTTTATTTTATTTTTGAAATCGATTTTTATCTTGGAAAATATTTGCCATTTTTTTTTTTATTATTTAGACATATTTAATAACTTATAAAAAATTCAAAATAACTACTTATTTACTATAAAAGTTTCGATTTTTAAGTCACAAATAGTTATCTTAAGTTGAAATTGTAACATTAAAAGAGAATATTTTTCTGAAAATGCTGTTATGCATCATTAGAGGTGTGAAAAAATAGTAATCTAAAAATTATAAGAAATAAAATATATCTTATCATATTATTTTAATCGCAACTAAAAAAACCGTTATAATTTATAAGCCATCAGGCCAATATGTATAAATTTATGTTTTCAAAAATATTCTGTTAGAGAACAACTCAAGTCTCAAATTATTGGTTATCATTTAAAATCCAAAATAATTGATAATTTTTTTAAACAAAATATTTATTATATACTATTATTACTTATATAATATATTATATAAATTGATAGGTACCTAATTAATATATTTTATTGAACGAGATATTTTTTCATTTTAAATAATGAACTGATATTATATAATAATATATCAATATTATACCATATGATAAGTTTGTAAATTTATACAATAATTATAGTTATTTTATTTTTAATCATAATATTTATTTTCTAGAAATTGCGAACAAGTGATTCCATATGGACCAGAAAAATATTACAATGATGGACC
The DNA here is from genome assembly GCA_027563435.1 of Nasonovia ribisnigri. Classification (NCBI taxonomy): domain Eukaryota; kingdom Metazoa; phylum Arthropoda; class Insecta; order Hemiptera; family Aphididae; genus Nasonovia; species Nasonovia ribisnigri. Next base: position 2,535 of record JANEHU010000081.1, read on the forward strand.
CAATGAAGAAATTTACAACTATGATAATAGGTTAAACAACTGTCAAATATTGCTAGTCAACTTAAGTAAAACTTATGATAAACTTTTGTGTGTGTAGTTATAGTTATGCGGACCAAAAGGAGGAAGATAGTCAATGGGATGGCGGGGGTGTTGGAGAGTACTACTATTCGCCTGGGTCGAGTAGTGACACTCAACAGCTAAAAACCACTTACCCCGTTCAGCAAGAAGTCGATGAAGAAAACGAAGAGGTACTAAAATCAATAAAACATATTATTGGAAACTGGCAAACTACTATTTTTGCCCATTTACTAAAAAAGCAATTGAATATAGGTTTATCGTTTATGTTTATTGTTAGTCTTCGAGGTAGAAAAAATGAGTAAGGTGTGATGTTAAATTTTATTTTGTTGACTTTTGAGTAGGTAACCAATAAAATACGCTTCACACATATTTGTTCAATTGTATTTGTTTTCAGACGGATAAGGGTAGGTAGGTCACTGCTAGTATATTGATTATAACTTATAATAAATTGTACATTTAACAAAAACTAATATAAACATTAGCATTCAAGAATAATTAAAAATAATATCGTCATTGTTGTCAATATACCTATCTATTTATATAAAACTAATGATTTAAAAATAGGTGAAAATAACTATTTTAAATTTTAAGGTCTGCTAATATATTATTTATTAACCGCGAAATATATATTTTTCCAATTAAATCTTTACAATAATATAATAATGATAATACATCAAACATTTTTTTAAATATATTTTGAATGCTATAATCTGTGAAAAATGAAATTGAAAATCTTTATTAATTTAAATAGTTATATACTTCATTCAATTTAATTGAACTATGGTTTTTATCTCAAAATTTTAGATTTATATTGTATTTCAATAGTGATTATTTATTTAATTGAAATGAAAAAATACAGAAGAACCACTTTTATCTTTTGTGAAACTTTTTAATAGAGATATATGCAATTTAATGTAATTTAATAATTTTAATAAGATTTTCAATTCTTAAATAATGAACAATGAAGTATTAAAGAAAAAATAATGAAATAATAGGTATAATACAAATTTGTTGATGGATATTGTTACATAATTGGTTTTTAAGAAATTAAATATTTAATTAACTTTTGAAATAGCCTATTGCACTTTGACCTTTGAAGTGTAAAAACATAATTGTATATAGTCTTAATTATAATTTTAATAATTAACCTAATTTTAGTTATAATGTTTATGAAAATAATAACTTATGTATGATTGAACAATAACACAAGTTATGATAAGAATAATATTTCTATTCTATTATTACATTAAAGTTAGGCATCAACTCTTAACTCTCAAAAAAAAAAAAAAAATAAGCGAACACAAATCGTTAGTATTTATAATATTTTAAGTTTACAATGTTTAAAGTCAATTATTCAGAATACAATAAACGTTTAACCTATTGTGATTTATAATTATAAACAATTTGTTTTTTAGGTATATTTTTCACCAAACCAAAGTTATGAAGATCGTCATTACAACGAAACTCCATACGAAGTGTCACCACCAGCGGTACCGGCTCAAAGGCATAAACAACTTCCCGAAATACCCGCTAAAAAGACACCTTATATGGAATACTATTCAAATTCGTATTATAACGAACAGGTATCGAGTACCAAAAAAATGTTACCTCAAATACCTCACTCCCGGATCAAACAATCGCCTTCGTTACCACAAACGTATCAAAAAATTCAGCGAAGAGCCAGCATTGACCAGAGGTCCAGTTCGTTGGATCATAAAGACGGTGAAAATTATACCTATACCGAAACGAATATTAAGGAGCAATTCGAAGAGTACGATGACGGCTATTATAACGACAACGTTAGCTTACAACAAGAAAAACAGTACGCACAAAATAATATGATAAGTTCGACTAACGCGAATAACGAATATGAAAGCCAAAGAGATAGCATGGACGATAAAAAAGAAGAAACAGAAGGATTTAACCGCAGGGATACGTTTATGAAGTTTTATCAAAGAACAGTGAAGCATTTAGAGAATCCCAGAAGTTTTTTTCAACAACACAACGATTCGGCAGAATCACAAGAAGAACATAAAGAGGTGATTGATGCATCTTATTTAGTTATTAAGTATATAATAAGTCTTGAAAGGCATTTAGGTAGGTTAGGTCAGACATTATATTACTATAGTAAATTACGAAAAAATTATTTTTCAGTTTAAATAAGTTACTATAGGTAGGTAACTAAAGTGTCGGTAATGCGTTTGTAAAATATTATTTGTGATCACTCAATTTTGATAGGTATATTTGATAGAAAATAATACGATAAAACTATTATAATATAGTTGGTATAGTTTTATAATTTGATATTCTAGTAACTTTTTATAAAGTATAATATTTCTAAAGTTATTCCTTGACAAACAAGCTTGTAGCTTTGCTCAAACAATCAATAAATTATTAGGTATAATCTGAAAAATGTACTCGGTAGTTTAAAATGTTTAATGTATGATATTCTAAAGGATTACATTTATTTTCAATCTTTAAAGTACCAGCTGTATCATGTGTATTTTATTAAAAAAATAAAAAATATGTTATGTGATCAGTTCAATTAAAGTTATTTATGTTTTATAAGCTACAAAAAATAAACTGTAATGAAAGAAATTATGATATATGTTATGAGACATCAAAAAAATTGGTATGAATAAATATTTGTTCAATAAATACAACTTTTAAATTAAGTAAAGACTGAAAGTTTATTCAATGTTATAATTACTTAGGTAATTCTCTATATATTCATCTAAATTTGAGTTTTTTAGAACGTAAAATATTCAATAAGCATTTAAATTTATGTAGAAAAAATATTATACATTACATAGACTGTATACCCATTTGTTAAAGTAGATATTTTATTTTCCATACCATCTTCCAGTGATTATAACTGTTTTAAGCATTTTGTAACTTTATGATTTATGCATTACTTGATTTATCTACTATAATTTTTTTTATAACATTTTCTAATGTTCATTAAACTAGAAACCTAGAAACATTTATTGTAATATTATGATAAAATGCTTGCTATCTATAGGCCAATCTATGTTTTGAAATACCTAAAAAATAATATAAATTTTATGAAATATTTAAAAAAATATATTAATTTGTAGGTACTAGCATTTAAATATTATTTTTCGTGCTAATATAAAAAAAGTGAGATCATTATTCAGAGAATTTTAAATACCTAACATTTTTGAAACTTGAAGATTGAATTATTTTTGTGGTTAAATATTATACTATTATAGGTATTTATTTAAATTTTTTTTTCAAAAATAATTTTAAATTATTTTGATAATGTTAATGTTATGCCTATTAATGTAAACAAGTAACCGTATTTAAAGTCAGTTGATACTTTTAGAAGGTTTTAAAATAATCTATAGATACTTAAGAAACTATTTTTCATTAAAAAAATGATTTTTATTGATTGATTCGAAATTTAAATAAGATTATATAATTGATTTTCTAAAATCAAATTCTTTAAAATGTTTAAAATTATTTTTTTTCTGATTATAGTGGTTATATTAAAGCTGTTTCGTAGGTTGATGCATGAAGGTGTAGGTACTTTAAAGGTTACTATAATCATTTGTTTAGTTAGTTGATTTTATAGATACGCGTTTTAACACCGTAAGACGAAAACTTTTATTAATTAAGGTATTTAATGTTCCTGTAAAATATAATACATATTTAGAGTAGACTTATGTTTAATACCTATCTTATACAGAATGATAACCAATTCATTAAATATACTTACTATTTTATAGTGGTGTAATGAAGTTAAATTTCATTTCTACTCTCCATAATCTTTTATGCTATTATATTTATTATTCTACTTCCGATCAATTGTTTTTAGAATTTATTATAACTGATTTAATCTGTTAGAATTGACATCAAGCGTTTAAGTAGCCAAATTTGGTACCTACCATAAGTCACCATAATTGTTTTTCTCGACTTGTTTGTTTTTATTATTAATATCAATACAGAAATAAGTTAAACCGTTAAAGAAAATGTTTAAAGTATTGACTTTGATTCACAATAATATATAATTCATATTACGATTGTCATCTGAAACGTTTTATTTTATTTACAAATTCCAATTTAATAAAATATAAATAATGTTTATCAGAATGATCCACTGAAATGGTCTTTCAAATCAGAAAATCCAGAAAGAAAATATGGTCTCTTCTTGCTTTGGTTTGGAAGGAAAACTCTCCATCAAACTAATTGAAATTCAGTAATTTAAAATTACACAGATAATTAGCAATTATAGAAATTAATAATTAAATTGTATAAATATGAATTAATAAACATTTTTCAATTTAGTTGTTTTCTATTGTTTTGATTTCATTAAATACGACGCCTGGTATAAAGAAGTTGGCTTACATAATTTATTAAAGAACATAAAATATAATTATAAGTCCAACCGGCTTCTTGAGTTAAAGTGCTTATGTTGTTAATAATATAATTAATAATTTAAAATTAGAATTTATATAACAAAAAAATGTATAACAATATTTTTAATTCCGTTGTTATTTCAACCATAACATTTTTATAATAATCTGAAAGTTTATAAATTAAGTATTAGGTACTATAAATATAAAATTTTTATTTAGAAATAAAGGTTACACATTTTAAGAATATTTGTAATTTATTAGACTATAATTTTGTTAGGTTTTTAGGTTTTTTTTTTAAAGTTGATTTGACATATTTTCTGTAAATAAATTGATTAGGTATATTATATTAGGTTAGAATTTATAAGTAATAACTAATAATACCATTTTGTGCTATTTATATTTGTACATAAATAGATGTAAAAAAAACAAGTTAATACATTCATAATTTAGTTAAAATATTGTGTATAGTAGGTAAAAATTAATTCTAATTTTTAAGTTTATACTTTTAAAATTATTTAAAATACTGCATTATTATACTTAAGGATTATAATTAAAAGATACATTTAAAAATTACATGGATAACAGTATCATATTAATTTTAAAATATCTAATACTCATTTTTCTTACCTTAGGAATCTTTTGAAACTGCCGTGTCGTCAGTAAGTACGTCTAACCGACGTTGGATACAAGAAGTGTCTTCATCGAAAACCAACAGTTATGAACAGTATAAACCTAAAGAGGATACATCGTCTTCTGTAGGCTATACATTAAGACCACAGGAATCCACTGAAAGTTATCAAGATGAATTATTACCAGTGGAGGACCACAACGACGAACCGGAATCACCCAGGGTATTACCAGAAGTTCCCACTTCCACCGGTTCTGTTGATTTGTTCTCCAGTCCCATAAAGCACTTCCCACCCTCTATATCACAACAACAGCAACAACTGCAACTGCAACAGTTACAACAACAACAACAAATACAACAACAACAGCTACAGCAACAACAACAAGATAGTATTGAAGAACACGAGGATGATGATCAACTGGATCTGGAAGAAGAAAAAGAGCTGTCAGTTGAAGAACCTAGACTTCCGGAACAAACAGCTCCAGAAGAGAAAAGTAACTTGGCTAGAATGCGATGGCACAAGGCGTATAACAAGATCGTTCATCAGCTAAATGTGAGTACCTTTTATATTTTTGGTAGTTGTCAATAGTAGCAATATTAAAATCTACTCACTGATTAGGCTATATTTTTATTTTTTTTTTAAATAATTAAGTGAGGGAATAAGCTAATAAACTGACGTTTATATTTAAGACAATCTTTAAAAATTAAAATAAAAAAATTTATAATAATTGTATTTTGGTGAATAGTTTATATTACAGGTGTAGTATTGAATACTTAAAAGTTAAAACTAATGGTATTCTATATAATAAGTATGATATAAATAATTAAAAATATCAATAGGTATTACAATACTATAATAGAGAATTAAATAATATTTACTATATTAACCATATTAGTATGCAGTAGAAAGTAATCTAAGTTTAAGTTGAATAACATGACATGCTTAAATGTATATCTGCATTTCTACATTATGGACTACAATCAATAATTTTATTTTAGGTGTATCAAAAAAAATAAAGTTATTGTGTAATATAATGATATTTAAAGTAGGTACTGGTCGAAACTATAGAAATTATGAATTATAGTATTTTTTAGATTCTGAAAAATAAATAATTTTAATCGAATCAAAAATAAAATAAAAATATAATCATCAATATCGCTGAAATTGTTGGTCCCTCTATTTATGAGTAAACTTTGAATATATTTGTCATCGAGGAACATACAATTTTGTGTTAAAAAATTAATGTAAGGACGAAGGGGAGGATACAATTTTTATACAACCCTAAGCTGCAGCCATGAAGATATAAATATAAACATAAAACAAAATTAATTTTATTTGTTTATTTAGTACACGAAATAAATATAAACTAACCTCATATTTGTTTTTATCTGATACCATTGAAAAATATATTTGGTTCTACAAACAGTCAACATAGCTGTTGAAATGAAATGAATAAATTCCCTACGAACCCTTAGACTACTTCATAAAATCAAAAGTATTAAAAATAAACGAATATAGGTGGACGTTAAAAAATAGTAAAATACCCTAGATTTCTTTTTTTTACAATGGAGCAATATATGCTGATATAAAACTCCAAATCAAGATGATTGTACTTCATAGAAAAAACAGTTTTGGAAACCCTTTTTTGTTTGAGACGTTCTAAATAATAAACATCGATGATTACGGACAGTAATATTTTGATACAACATTTAGATTTTTAATCTAAATAATAATATTTTATATCATTATACAGATAGTAATTATTATCTAACCGAATGCATCACAATTGTTGGCACAGTTCTGAAAATAACATCCATTACCATCATTATGTGTTATATTGTCTTAATGTATGCTTTTTATCCTATTTGTTGGTCAGTGAAATGCACGTAACTACCTTTAAATATGTGTGTCACGCATACATCGAAGGAAATTAAGTGTATTGGAAATTCGAAACTGTTCATAAATCATCGAGATTTTGCTTTTGTTATGTTTTCACGTTATCCGTCGGCATTTTCGGTATTGCTTGTGTTGAATATTAAACTATAGCAAATTCAAATTTACATATTCCAACAAGTAATTATCGACAATGTCATAAGTATTATAGTACCTAACTTATAGTTTACCTCGAATAACCACGTCGAACAACTTGGTAGCTCAGTGCTACAATATTAATTTGTATGATTACTGACCAAATTAATACCAGATTTGTTAATCCGTAGTCATTAATCTGGTGACTTTGTTTGTTTAGTTTTTTTTTTATTATTAGTATTTAACTACCTACGCACCATTATTATAATGAGAAAAAAAGACGTATTATGGTTTTCCATTTATTTTACGATGCTATTGACACTTTCGGTAATCTGGTTGTTATGGTATAAAATGATATTCCATTATTATGAATAAAATCATTAAAAATGAGGGGATAAAATGTGATATTTTATTATTTATTTACTACCGTGTATAATGTATATACTAAAGAATTATTCAGATTTTAAAATTGATGGGTAAATTTATGGGATATAAAAAAATGGTATGTCAAAGCGGAACGTTTTTTTGCACTCCATCAATCCTCGTGCCTCTCCATTTAAACCATAATACACTGTAGGAAAACATTCCCGATAATAGAACACGCAAAGTATAACGTCGCGCACTGTGGTTAATTTTCCGTATAATAAGTTGAATATATTATGTTGTATAATATCCAAGGAAATATATAATTGTATGTATAATTCGTATTTTTATATTTTATAAATGAAATATACATTATAAAAACCACTTTGAAATCATTGATCATACGAAAACATGAATTATTTTTTCAAAATCTAAAAAAATATTAGTTATATTTGTCTATATACCTACTAGTTACTTATACTTTAACACATACAAATACTTTTTGGATGTTTTTTTGATGAATCATTCTAAAAATGAACGTTTCAAATTTCTGATAAACGATTACCTAGACACTGTTTAGAGTATTAAGTTTGTATTTTGAAATAATATTGTGGACGATTGTCTATAGGTACCTTTTTAGCAACATAGCCGTATAATAAGTTCTTAATACTACTTGAAAACATGGATTAAAAATAAGTTATACAACTAGCTGTAAAACCCAATGTAATCACTGCAGCTTCAGAACTTATAAGGGTATTATGTACCTACCTAGGTATTATTTCGTATTTTTCCGGCATTCGTTTTTACTATAATACTATATTGTATTTAATTTACAATATACATTTTTAGGGTTATGAAAACAGTTACTATTATATATAATGTTTTACCTATAATATAATATATTACCTTTTATAAAAAAAAATGGTAAATATATAACATTATTAGCTCAAGTTCGTGAATTATTTATTGTATATTTAGGTTTTTCACTATGTCATACATTTTTACGTAAATGCGAAAATTTAGCTGAATACGTTTTGTAGATTTATGCTTCGGGCAAAGAAATATACATAAATAATGTCCATCCTTTTTAAGACTTTCACCTGATCGAATTTTTTAACTTTTGGTGATTTATGAATTTAAATATAACGTTCACTTATCAAGTTTTCTTTATTTTCTATTTTCTTGGATATCTTTTAAAATATAAAAAATTTTTATGGTTTACTTACAAAAATAATTCTTAATGAATCTACCTTTATTGTGTACATCTCTCGTTGGAATAAATGAACGCATTGTTATAAAAATGCTGTGTGAAAATCTGAGAATAGAAAACTATAACAAAAACGAAGCTTTTTAACTTTGATATATTTGTATTTGTAAATTTATAAACAACAATTCTTTGTTTTTGTACCTAGGTAGTATTAGGTATATGCATAACTCTCTAAATGCGCGAAAAAATTATATTATAATGTTTTACTTCTAAATACTAAAATGTATGAATATTTTTTATTCATTATTAATTTACAAATTTAAAACATTAATGTCTCAAATATAGGTACTTTGTATTGTATATTAATTGTATCTCATCACAAATCATTATCGGGATTATATCTTTGTCATCTTCGATGTAGAAGTAAATAAATAATATATTTCTAAATTTCTAATATTATAATAGAATATAGGTGCAAGTTATAGTATACTAACAAAGTGCCATTTGTAAAAATATAAAGTATAATTCATCTAGTTATGATATATGTAGGTGGTACATAGAATATGCCATTATATACACGAGGATAATCGGATAATGTCTTGACAACGTACAATTAGAAACTCCGATAAAGGACAAGTCAATAAAAAAATTTAAATATTTTACATATTTTGTAATAAAATATTGTTAGAAATCATATTTTGATTCATAGTTATGCGTCGGATATTTCTCTATCGCAATTTATAATAATGCTATGTCCTGTATTGATTCGATAACTGAAATTATAATTGACTGAATAATCAATGATTTCTGGGAAACAATAGTGAAGTTTTTTATTTGCATAATAATAATGAAAAAATAAAAAACTCTACAGTTGAAAACTTCTTTCGACATCAATCAAAATGTATGTGTACTCAATCATTTATAACGACGGAAATACGCGAGGCAGAGAGCAACGGGTAAATGCAATAAGAGCGAAAAAAAATTAAACTTTAGCTTGATTGCATGCGATTTAAAGGATTGCGTACTAATTTGGAATTGTTAATGAGTGTATACCATATATATATTATATATAGGAACACTCACACTTCCCATTATATAATGTCATATATATATTATATAAATCCGTCTACTTTGTTTAAGTATAATATTTACGTAATTTAGATAGTTATGTAAATTATTTTAGAATTTGTCGAACATTTGTAATAAGCTTTCAATTGTTGATTTACTCAGAGTTGATTATTATCACCGCATGTTTCGTATTGGTTGTAAAATACAGAATTATTTTTGATGACGAAATCGGATGATTTCGAATTGAAAACTCTTGATGCTATTATAGTACTTACCTAAGTAATTACTATATGACTAATATGATATAGTTGATATATAAACTTAAACCGACTTGCGCTTTCTAAATATTTGAAAACAATTATTAGTGCAAACGATTGAGATTAACTAAATATTCAGACAAAACTTTACTACAACATACACACCAAAGATCTATATGCACAGGTATTCGGTTGTTTACAAAATTGATCAATTATTTAAAATAATATATAACATGTATATATTATGCGTTAGAGAGCAGGTAGTTTAGTCGAATCATTATATAGGACATATAAGTTAGTGCAAACATTAAATAACGGAATTGGGTTAATGAAGCAATCGTATTTATAGGCTATATATTATTAGTAATATTTATGGTAACAACAATAATAACGATAAAGTAATGTGCAAAGTCAAGACCAGTAATACAATAATAGTGTGACCAGTAAAGTAGTAGATTAAACAAAAACGCGGTATCATCACGTGGTATAAAATTATTAATAACATTCATTACATTTTGGCAATAATGTAAAATGTTTTATCGTGCCAAACCAACGTGCGGTGGCGGGATATTTTCCAAGTGCACGAAGTTTTGGTCAAACGCGAATAATAATAATAATGTACTCTTTGCAGACCTTGCGCAGACGAACTATATGATTACATTTTCTAGATTTATGTTTACGGAGATCAATTCCGTTGAAATTTGGTCGCGCGCATTTCGTTTGGTTTGCCGGCGACGGTGGGGCGGTGCAGTGGGCGGTGCGCGGGTATATGCGTTTAACCATCCGGAAATCATTTCGAGCACTTGACCCATTTGGGAAGGGAAAATTGAACGTTTTCTACCACACGCGTCGCTATATTTATTATGTGTGGCGCGTGTGTATATTATTAAATAATAATATTAAATGTGCCAGTCGCTATAAAGAAAGACAGGAGCAGTACGATGATACCAGGCGGCGACGTCTTGGAAATATTTTCGAATTAAAATAATGTATGCGGCGGCGGTAAAACAATAATAATATCACTCTCCGGTGGTGGCGTCGAAATGAATATTATTACGTCGACTCACGGTGTACATGCCGCGGTGAAAAGCGCATATACGATAACAATATGTCATAATAATATAAATTATAATATTATCGTAAAATATTTTTTCCGTGTGTATACAATGACAACTGCAGGACCCCAGTGTATATAATAATATCATTTAAATATCACGTTTACCGTCTCCCGAATTGGGTCGTTTGAAATGATAAAAAAAAACATCAACAAACAAACAAATGAAACAAAAAAAGCGAAATACGAGGGGGCCACTGAGTGTCGTACGCGTATATACGATATAATAATAATAATACGTGTTGTATACCTATATAATATGGAGCGAATGGCAATTATTATTGTACAGGGTACCGGTGTGTGCGCGCGGAAATGTGTAATGAAAATGCGGGCTAGACGCGCGTGGGTGACCTTAACCGTTTACAACGTCGGTTCTGACCATCCTTGTTTTTAAATACGCGCACATGACAAAACGTTAAACACATAGGTATAGGTACATATTATTATTATTATTATTATATTGTTATAATAATAATGTTATACGCGTGACGTGTAGCTGTTGTATATAGTGGGCCATAAATTTACGAGCCAATCGAGTACACCATATAGATGCCACTATAACAGTATACTGTATAGTGTCTACACTCGATTACTATATAGATAGGTGCCTCTACTCGTGAACATGTAATATCAGTATGTATTTAGGTATATAATAATATATACCTGTATTATAGGCCTCGTTTAGGAAGTGTTAGGTATTATTCAGCGCGGTGACAATAATATTATTATTTAAATTTTTTTGCTATAAAATATAATATACAAAGACACGACTTTATTGGTCATTGGCCGTGATTAGAGGGTTACAATGTTACATAATATTGGTTTTTAGTACATCATAAAAGTATACAGGTTTTTATGTTGGTTTTTCGAGACAATAATTACTTATAATATTATGCCAATAGAAAAATATATAGGACTGTGCCCGACCCGTGCACATATAATTTATATTTTATATATACAAAACACTTTGTTTACAGTGTAAAAGATTAATTAGGCCAGTTAAGAATATCATAATTTATAATATATTAATATAGGTATCGATATTACGAATACATAATATTATATGCCACGATACCTACTCGTTGAATGTAAAATAACATTTTGCTAAAATTGCGATAAGGAATTTTGTGAAATCGAAGTCATAATACTATTATAGAACATTATCAATTGTTTTTATTTAATTTTTATCTAATAACAGTAATAATAACGCACATGACAATTTTAATCTATACTAGTTGGAAGTTTTGCGGTTCTTTAATAAATTGGTCGGGAGAAAAAAATATGATCTTATGGTCACGGAATACGATTTGATCGAGTTATAATTACTTTTAAGTTGCAATATTGGTTTTCAAAGTGATAAAAAAAATAATAACTTGTGATGGATGAGCTCGAAAAATTGTTGGTAATTAAATTGAATTGACTAATACCTTGTTAGTATGAAAGACAAGATATTATGTATAAGAAGTTACAGTTTTTTACAATATGTTACTCTGTTTAGGTTTCTAAGATATGGTCTTTAATTATTATGCCTGGAAGTCAAATATTCTATATTTCCTCATTCGTTTATTTAGTTGGTACGTGTGTTGAGTATATTATAAAAAAAAACTTTTTTATTTATATCATGAAATATACCATACGGTCCGTATGCGTACGAAAAAAGTGCACAATAAGCTTAAAGTTATATGAAGAGTGAACATAAACAGGCATGAACAATTTGAAAAAAGATGCAATAAAAATATTTATGAGTAGGTACAAGCCACAAGGTAATAGGAATATTTTTTAAACTTTTATGTTAGATAAAGTAGATAATATTAATAATAAAAAAAAGATTTAGGTGAGGTATGTTTTCCTGAAATGGGTTGCTTCTGCGAAATCTACTCGTTTTTCATTACACATACGGTTTCTCAGAAATATACCGTAAACGGATGTACCCAGGAGAGTGGTTTTGAAATCAGCATCGGGCAATTTCAATTACACATTACAGTGCTTAAGCTCATTTTGGATGCGAGTGGGTAGTTTTTTCCTCTTCGACCGTCATAATAGCAATTCCGAAAACCGAAATGAAAATGTTTAATAACTAGGTAATAAGCATATTATTATTATTATCCAAACATGTAACGTTTAACAGATCTATAAATGAAAACAAAACATTTCGCCGGTCCAATGATTGTTTTGTCCGCGAACGGTCCATGGCCTGAAATTACACGGGACCATTGTTGAACACGAGTGTCCGAAAACGTGTTATTAATTAATACCGGGTGTCACTTGGTTATTGTGTTTAGTCGGCATATTGTGATTACTTTAATGAGTGTTTTCTATTCGTACAGAAAACGTGTAGCATTAAAATTTCGTTGGATGTGGTTTTTGGTTTATCCCCGACTATTTATTATTATTTGACAGTTTTTTACTTGATTGTTTGACATAAGTGTAGTAGTAGTGAATAATTAAATCAATTAAAAGTGGATGAAGCAACGTAACTTATAATATTACACATTTTTATTCAAAACTCAATTTGCTAGATTTCGACGTCTTATCTATAGTATAGAATTTTGGTATTATTTATAATCATAATATTATATTATTAGAATATTGCGTATGTTAAAATATTTTGTTTTCATCGTCTTCTTTTAGAATTGATAATCTTTTATTTTTGATGCATTCACATTAGCAATAAACATTTTTGCGTTTGAAAAGGTTATGTTTCGACACATTTTAGTATAACTAATACATTATTACACAATATTACTTTTTTATAAACATAATTTATCTTTTAAAATTATTTTATCTAAAATAAGCGCTAGTTTAAAATATGTTAAATAAAAACAATTTATTTGTTTTTTGATTTTATACAATTTATGAACAATTTTCAATGTACCTATAACAGATTAGTTGGTGATAATTTTTTTTCCGATATCAATCAAGATCGATTCGTATAATTACTATCAATAGGTAATATAAAATATTAAACAACTATAATATTAGTTTTTAAAAGCATCGTTAGCCGTAATATTAATATACGTTATAATATAGGTACTAGGGAGGTATCTACTTATATTATCTGATTTTATTTCTACCATATTTCATCGAATTATGACATTTGATCGTTGGATCGTCGTGTCATCACTCGACATCTTTGTCGGCGTCACAAAGGTTTATTTCTGCATCTCGTCGATTTTCCGGTATACCTACCTATCGATAATATTGTGTTGGTATGGATGTCAACAGCTGTATCTCATCTGAAGGGGTACGCACGGTCGCCACAGTTAGAGGTGGATTTTCGTACTACCTTGTACGCGGGACAATTGAAGCTTTCCTGCTCTATACTGCAGAACTCGGAGGCTGTAAATCGAACCGAAAAAACGCTGCAGAGTAAAACCAATTACTCGAAAAGCGGACGATCCCGCGCCGTGTCGTACGCCCAGGATGGTTGATATAATAATGTAACATACAACCACGACGCCATATATTACAGCAATCCAATCCGAACTCGAGATGAGTAGACTCATCGCGAATATCCCTAATAATATTAATTATGATATTAAACTAATATTGTTATTAGTATTATTATTATGCACTGTGTGGGCATGTAGGTGAAAGTACACAGATATACGCGTATAGAAAGCGTCAAACGGTGTCGACAAATTAGGGTTTTTTTTAATTGATTTAAATAGAATCTCGCTAAAAGCGTAGACCTTGGGGCGTTATCATCCGCAGCATGCGGTATACACAAGATAATTGAAAGGCCATGTCCGCCGGCACAGCGTGTGATAACGACCTCCCACCGTCCGGTATTTTTGTGTGTATATTTTTCGGTTTTTTTTCTCCCGTGTCCGCCAACACATATAATAATATAATATACACGCACACACGCCGAACTCAAGTACAATATAGTGGCACTACTGTGACTACCGGACGACCACGACCACGACGACGACGACCACCACCACTACGATTACGACTCCGACTATAGTGACTACAACGACATACAATATCGTTTCGCGATTGAAGTGTGACGTGTGACGTGTGTGAGCGCCCGGGAGCGCAGCTTTCGCAGTGAACACTTCGAAACACATCGACGATCGCCGTGCCGACGGCATACGCGGTTTTGACGACGATCCGGTTATGGACCCGCCGGCGGGCGGTGGAACCGGTCCGGGAAGCAGCGGCGGAGGCGGTGGCGGAGGATTTTTGTCCAACAGACGGATCAAGCTGACGGCCGTGTTTCCGATGATCGTCGGTACCCGGCGCACCATATCCAAGTCAGACTCGTCGTCGTTGGCTAAGACCGGGAACTCGGAAAAGTCGACGGTGGCAAATGCCGCCGCGACCGCGGCGGCGGATAGGCCGCCCGTCTCGCTGCCCAGGAACAGGATGAGGAGGGGCTCGAGTCTGACGGACCTGAAAAGATCGGACTCGCTGGCAGGTACACCATCGCATAGTTTTACCATTATATTCTGACCCGAACCCACACCGCGGCAGCTGTGTCGTTCCGGTCGATTCCTCCGTGTACCTAGCGTGTTTTGTGGGGTTGTTTCCCACCCACCCACTGGAATATCGTGGTTACCCAGTTATCCGGCTTTAAAGCCGGAGGGTGTTCGAGTGACGGATTTCTCGGAAACGAGCGAGTGCAGGGTATATATTATATTATATATACATGCTTAACGTCTGGATCCTCAGAATACATATACTTGAGGAATTCATAGGTCGCGTCGGTTAGAACTTGGCTCGCATTCAAACTTTGTTCATCGTCCTTAATAACTTTTAGACGTACACTACACGTATACCGAAGTAATTTCTATTCACTTTCAATAACTTCGTCGGCTTTTCAAATAAATTTATAATTTACTTTGTACTATGATGAGCGGATACGCTACCTTTAAAAACCTACGAGTCTGCAGTAATAGATAAAAAAAAATGCATTATCACGTTATTAAAATCGTCCAATTTATCCATTCAAGAAATGTAAACCACCGATTTAAATAAAATTTATCATCCATCAAATAAACTTTTACAACAACGTTAAATATTTATAGAAATTTCGAATAAATGTGAAACGCGAGGGACGTGAGTGCATACTTAGTATAGTAAACTTACCTACATATAGTGGATGGTTAACAAGAAAAAAGTCAAAAACAATTTCATTAGGTAAGTCATATTTTGCCATAATCGTCAAATCGAAACAAAATATAAGTACATTATTTTCTGTATCAACTAAATTTGATTAGTTTAGGAATACGCTATGATACATTTCTATTACAATGAATTTGATTATAATTATAAAATATGTATTATTATTTACTATTTCCATGCTCCGTATAGTTTTTCAAAACTTTTCCAATCATAGTTAGTCACCGAAGAGCAAACATATGTCGTACGTCTATTACACGGTTTTCGTGTAATCGAATCATCCTCAAGATTTCCCCATAGGCGTAAAAGATAAGAAAATTGAAATAAGAATTTCTTTCGGATGCCGTGTCAGAAAACAGATCTGCTGGCTTCGAGTGTTTCTGTTATTGATTACGTTTTCTGCATAAAACTCCCCAGAAGCGGTCGCCACGCCTCGTTTCGAGTTAAAACCACGACAGCGAGTGAAGTAGGCGAATACGACGTACTTGCACATGTATATACAGTATACACTCGTGAAAAAGAACGACGCTTAAAAATCTGCCGGCGCGGCAGCTGTTCAATAATAAATACATATATGTAATTCACGTTCAAGGAGTAGTACCTAGTAGTGGTAGTAGGGGTACTGAACACAAATAAAGAAAAAAAAATGTTTTTAAACAATAATAATAATGAATATATTAAATTGCCGAATTGTTTTCTCAATCGATTCACCCCGGTCGCGTTACCAAGTTAGGTTTAGTTGGTTATGCATTGAGCCGGAATGCACGTCCGACGTTATCATCTTTCCGTTGAACGGGATAAAAACGAAACAAATTACACGCAAGGGGCAAATCGCTCAGTGAAAGCACGACCTACTATATCGTGGTAACGAAGCGGAGTCGAGCGGAATTTCACTAGCAGTCGTACAAGTCCCAAAAAAAAAAAATTTTTTATAAAAAGTCGCAAAAGCCGTTGTGGCCGTGGTATAGATTGAAGCGGAACGTCGCGGCGTGCTATTATAACGCCGTAGTCGTTGCCGCGAGTGTGTATGAAAAACTACGGTACGGGTATTGTGTTGTGTGCCCAAGGTTCGACCGGCAGTTTTGGTGACCTGATGAACCTAAAACGGTTCTACGACGACTCGTCGGTGGGCTCGGCCGAAAACCTGGTGGCTCGGGCCGTGCCACTGTCCACCGTGTTCTGCCGGCAGCATCTCGGAGCCGCGTCCGAAGAGTCGGTGACGGCTGCCGCGGAGGCTGCGGCCTCCGGCCCCTACCACCACCGGTCCCGTATCGACTTGCAGCAGAAGCAGCAGCTGCAGCTGCAACAAGCGCAACAGCAACAGCAACTGCAACTGCAGAACAACCACCAGCAGATGCAGCAGCAGCAGCAGCAACAGCATCAGCAGCAGCAGACCCGCCGATACGCTTGTGAACTCGGGGGAGTCCGTCAACAACCACCGCAATACCGGACTGCCGAAATGACTAGCCAACAGCGCATCGAACGCATGTCCAGAATAATGAAACAGCAAAATCATCGGCCCGAGCAGATGATGCGGTTCAGGCACACCGTGACACTAGTAAGTGCCCGCCTCCATAATATTGTGATTTGTGATAATACTTTGCCTATAATATAATTTAGACGCTCGAAGTTGTAGGAGGAAATCGTTTGAGTGGTGAAGGGTGTCATTTTGAATAGCCGAAATACCTACAGTGAAAAATGCTTGCTCGTTCCCACGAAATAAACGTTATTAGGGGGTACAATATAATATTTTATGTAACAGATATTCACGATGATTTTCAAGGAGAAAACTTCGATGTACCTATAGGTACTTATATCGATATGCGCAGTAGTTACTTACCGATTATAATGTAGTCTCAAGGTCCGAGTCCGATACTGGTGTATAAACGTACCGCCGCAGTAGGTATAATATGATACTCAGTAATTAAAATATTATTAATATTACAATATTATAATTAATAAATATGTAACTTACTATAATTCTTGATCTTTCGACATTTTACCGATACATAAATCTCGAGAATATGACGTCACTACTACAATACAGTAGTATATGTGTGTTGCATAGTCCTATATCGTGGCCGATGGAATTTTTCCGATACGTATTTTCAATATTTTGTATGGGCATGTTTTTTTTTTTTTAAATAATAGCAAGTGGAGGCCATCGTCGTACTTAGTTTACGGAATATATTATGAATTTTTATTCTCAGTAAGTATATAACATATCGTATTCACCGCACTTGTGCATAGAAAATATTCCAAGCACCTACTTTTCTATAGAGGAAAATGTTAAAGTTATATTATTTAATCTCGTACTTAGGGGTGCTTAGAAAACTTTTGGAGCGAAAACTCGCATTAGCCCTCACCCGCGATTTATACTTTCTCGATTAAGTCCGCACAGGTATTTGCACGTCGCCATGACGGAACCGTGTACGCTGTTGGTTATTATACGCGAAAACGCCGAAAATAATCGGATGTTATTAAATCACACACGGTTTTCGTGCAATATATTGAACGCACAATGTCATCGTACCTATACGGGCTATACGTGCAAGTACGCGTGTATGTATTGGATATCTATATGTATGATGTATGTATGTATGTATGTATGTATGTATGTATGTATGTATGTATGTATGTATGTATGTATGTATGTATGTATGCGCGGATATAACGTCTGGCGGGGACGTCATAAACTTAAGTGTAGGACCCTGCTATATTATATTGGCGTAAAGGACGTAATACTCTCGCGAGCGTGCGCGTGCATACACACACTTCATGTCTGCTACTGAAAAGTTTTTACGGTTTTTATCGTGAGTCGGTCAGCGCCGCGCAAGAGGCCTTAAGTGCGTCTGGACATCCATCTACCTTTTCACCATAAATCTAATATATATATTATATCTATATGTGTATTATTTCTAACAATGCGTATACACACTTGCACTAACCCGGCAGACATGGTCCACTCTATATACCCGTAATACATGTATCTAATACGCCTACTCGCAACGCGAAAACATACTTTAAGCTCCGCGAGCAGTGTCGTTAAAGATATATATATATATATATATGTATATTGTATACCATATACCATATACGAACTTTTCATAACATACGATAGGTATATTATTACGGTGTCAAAATGCTATTAGCGCACAAGCAATAATAATAATAGTAATGACGTGGGTACGTCAAATCGAGTAATAATACGACGTAGCTGGTATATGTTCGGTATGTCTGAAACGTATTTACCCCTGGGGAAGTTTTACGTTGAGGTCCTGACACCGGGGTACGACAATAGTGAACGGTCGCCTGTAAGTCCACCATACCACCGCCCTCGGCCTGTAGGTACCATAGATAATATATACATGGATGGACATACCATGTATTCAAGCGTGATCGAAGAGCATATTATAGTTTCCAAAGTGGTTATATGCAGTAGCATCCTCTAGGGGGGAGGGAGCTAAGGAGGCTTCAGCCCCTCCCCATTGGTCGTGTTACTGTATAAATCTTATATAATTAAAAACAAAGTACAAACCATGATATTTCTAAAAATGGTTTTGATACATTTTGCGTAGTATTAATTATCAATTATTTATTCAGCACCCTCTCCCATTGAAAAATACTGGGCACGCCACTGGTTAAATGTAATTGAGGTGTGGTATCATAACACACCGTGATAAGTGAAACCATAATATAATCATGTATATTATACTACTTCAGTTTGTACTTTTTAATAAAACTTAAAAACACTAACAAAATAGTGGGTAATTACAATTGACATTAATAATAATAATAATATTAATTTAAAATTTAAATAAATAAATAAAAAAGCCTAATGAAATGAATTAAAAATTTGTCTCTATCGTATAACCGCAAATAACCATTACGGTAACTAGTAGACTCTTCGTTCACAGTATACCTTGTATATCAGGTATAGGAATGTCGTCCCATCCATGTATATAATATTATCTACGGTATAGGTACCCTGCAGCGGCTGCGGTCGGTATATTGTTATGATGACGTACCTTCATAATATTATTGCCATACGTATATTGGGTGATCCGTTTTCGTTTATAATTATTGTGCACTATATTATTGTATTAAAATATTATTTCACGATTCAGGCCTACCGACCGTGGCATGTCGGTGGTGCGGGCTCGCCGCTTGTTGAGTAATAATATCTATGGCTGGCTCACGCAAAGCGACTCGTAGTAATAATAATAATAATATCATGTAGACGTCACGGACGACCGCGTACTGTTTCGACGTCGTATAATATGCATTATTACCATCGGTCTGACTGCCGCGGGCATGTATTATGCATACGATAGGTCGGATAGGTAGGTATACACTTAGTATTATAATAAAATGCATCAGAATTTTGTTCAGCTGTTCGACGGGGCGTTTCTGGTCGAACGCATCCGTCACACACTGTCTCCGCGCGCACCGCGGTGTATACAATTCGTGTGCGAATTATAATTAATTTATTTTGTTTAATTTAGATATCAAGAGATTACGGCGGGGCCTCGCCGATAGGAACTCGTGTGTAGAGACCCAGGGGTAGCCTATCGTGGTCAACGAATTTTCCTGAAAATATACATTTCAAAACATAATTAATAATATGATTGACAAAGGATAACAGAAATCCTTAAAAATAATATTACTATTCCGCGGTATTTAAACTCAGTATAATATGTTTATAGTTTTAGTTACATATCATATTTGCACATCGAATCGGATGAGGAGTGTATTTTTTAACGAGGGTAATGGGCATAAAGTTTATATCTGAGTAATTATGGCAATATAGAGCATATGGGGTGATAAAATATTATGTTCGGGGACCCTACTCTGGAAATTTTTTTTAGCAACTAATGATAATCTTCATAATATAATGAAAATATTACGATAAATCGACAAAGATACATCCAAAATTCAAATATTAAAAAATCGAACATTCGTTCTAAGACGATTGCCAGCAGTAAAATCGTGTGGACAATGATGTATTACTTACGATCGTAAATGTAAAAACGAAACGTGTCTATATGTATATTCTATAAAACCTATAGGTAGTCGGTTTACATTATTAAATTCAGCATCACTTGAATGTTGAGAAAAACTGAGTGATAAAAATCGATCTTGGTTGACTCTAGAAGTAATATAATATCAGGAGTTGAGGATAATATATTAGGGATGCCAAGTATTAAATTTAGAAGTTGAGAAAAAGTTTTGAAAATGAGTTGTATAGTTTTAACACTTTTCTGAATTAAATTAGTTTTTATTTTTATACAAGATTTATGCTAGTCGGCTAAACACCAACAAAATACAAATGAGAACTCAGATAAAAATGACCACTACTATTTTTGTTTTTTTTTTTTTTATCAAATTACGACACTTCATATTATTATCTTGAAATGTTATTCACCCCTAAATACTCCTATACGGCTGTGTCATACCTAATAAATATTATGGTCCTGTAGGTACTAATTATGCTTAGGCCTTATCACTCACCACAAACGGCCAGAAGAGTGAACGACATCATGGTAAAATGTGATACCTATACTTACTATAGAGTACCGGACGATCGATGGTACTATCCGTCGTCGAAATTGAGTTGAAAAATCATTAGTGACCAGATAATTATATTTTTTGCATTTATACCTGTAGACAATTTCGACATGTTATTATCATAATATTATATTCGTTCGACGCTGAGGGACGACAACAATTAAACCAGCAGATGATTGATTTTTTCATTTCATACTACCGTTGTTGAGCAGCAGTTATAAACTGTAGGTTATTATTAATTGTTGTCAAAAGAGTATAATATAATAATATCGGGTAATTCAGCGTCATTAACTTTTTATACTCGCCAAATTAATTTTTTAAACTATAGATAAACTTCATTAAAAAAATAAAAATAAACTATTATATTTAATTATGTAAGCCGGGTTTTTTCTTTTTAAAAATGAGTTCTTTAATGCATAAAAAGATAAGACAGTTAATTTGAGTGTCATTTAGTCTGCAACCAATTAAACTACTTAACATTTATTTCTTAGGTAGAGTTGTTGTAGGCGTCGACGTTTTTGGTTACTAAACGAATCTACTTAAATTTTTCCCGAAAACCTTGCTCATTTAAATTAATTTGTATTATTGTTTTTTTTCTTATTTATGTGATACTTTAATTAAGAATAGTAAACTTATAATGCATATACTTTTGAAATAATCCTTTGTCTTCAAACAATGTCTTATACAGTTTACAAAATAAAATTAGGATTATTTAAAAAATGTATTTTACGACCAAACATAATTGAATACATAATCTTAAAAATAGTATTAACTTTGAAAAATCATAAACCATATATAATGATAAATATGTAATATTGCAACTAATATTATTATTATATCATTCGACTTATTACTGCATCAAATCCATCTCTTTTCTTTTTCTTGTAATTATTTTTTCCAATTAAAAATAATAACTACGTTATAATGATGAAATTATTAGTGCGGCTATGTCTTATTGTATTGTGCTTATTTCTTAAGACAAAACAACAACCATCTATAAAAATAAAAAAAATTAAATATTTATAAATCATTTTGTTAAAATGCCGATTCTATAGAGAATGGTTATTATTTTGTAAATTACATCAAAATAATCAAAATAAATTTATTTCAAAATAGTCTAACTGAACATTTCACTACCTAGTTATATATTCTACGTTTAAGTATTTTTTTAAATTATTCCCAACTATCCAAAGTTTTAAACCTTAAACTTCTAAAGTACTTGCAGTTTTTTTAAAAAAGTTAAGTGATACTTTATATTTTTGGATCTCTGTTATCGACTAAAACGTATGTTCTAAATCTGTTCTATAAATTACTTCTTGAATATGTTAAACCAATTGACTTATCGCTCCTTTCAATATCTTAAATTTGATTTATATGATTTGCGTTGTATAATATTATTATGACGCATTTACGAATTTGCAGTCGACAGATGTCATCTAGTATATTATGGAATGGGTGAATTAAATGTTTGTAATTTATTTGAATATTGAATAATATTGGTGGATGAATAATTTCTCCATACATTGATCAAATATTTTTACTTAGTAATCAAGTACTTATATTCTTCTTTAAAATAACAATAAAAATCATCATAACGATTATAAGTTATGACAATTTAATATGATATTTATAAGTTATAATAATTGTAAAAAAAATATTATTTGAATGTAAACAATTAGTATGCGTAAATTATATAATGCGGTCTTCTATTATATATTTATTAGTTTTGTATTTAGGTAAGTTTATACCTAAGTTTATAGCTTATGCAGTTTGCACCAGGTAGGTTTATCTACTAACGTTATTTATGAAAATAACGCAAAATATGGCATTTATTTTTGAAATAGTTTCTGAACGAACAATATTACTAAAACAAGTAGTTAAAAGTCAATTAGTTTCGTTTTCAAATTATTTTCGATGAATCGCGCGGGGTGATAAAATAAGCCCTTTGAAAAGACTTAATTAAAAATGGCGAATATAAAGGAATAAAGGTTGTGCGTTCATGGCGAAGCAACAGTGATTGGCAATTGTAGAGAAATATGTTTGACAATTTTATAATATGGATCGTGCTTGTCAAGAGTAAGACCATAGCCATGGTAGCAAAATAAACACACACGAACTTATGAACACGCAAACAACACACGTGAACCAACTTTATGGATCGAAACCCCACCACCGCCGCCGTCCCGCCTTCACCATCACCTCTGTTCTGGTCACGAGGGCAAACCGTCTGCAAATACCGTACAAAATAGGAAGTCAAATAAAACGTTATCAATTCTTGTTATCAAATATAAGTGAAAGTCTCCCAAAAAACGTTTTCTACCGAACGCACTCTGCGTTTCGTGACTGATCCGATTTTATTGCCGCAGGCAGTTATAAGATTCGCGCAGGTACCTTACATTATTAAAGTTAACTACTCTGTCAATTTGTTGCCGCTGATGTTTTATTTTAATTTGCTTGAAAAATGATAGGCACCTATATAAATATATTTATATAAAATTTCCATTGTGTATATTTCGGCCATTCATCATCTGCGTGGACGTTTTCCGATTAATACAATGCAGGTGTCAGTTGACCAAAAGTTTTCGTAATATACAATTTTCCGACCCCGGTGATACACAGCAGTGATAATGTAGGTATATATATATATAAAAAACCATCTCCAATTGCCGATCCATTTAACACATTTATTTCAAAATAATTTTGGCAAGGTTTCAATATTTTGTTCTACAGATTGGATGTATTTCGAAAAATTCTTATATATTATACTATATGGGTATAGGTATATACATTATATAATATATTAAGCTCCTTTCAAAGCAAAAAAAGTAAAATATTTCTAATGCTCTACGTTCTATTATGTTGAATGGCTTTGAACTGCAAACTTTTTATTTTTTTTAATGTGAAACGAAATATTAAAAAAAGAAAATTTTTTCATAGGAATAAATAATATTATAATGCATTGCTATACGTATATTTCTAGACGCTTTATATTGTTGGTAATAATATTATTATGATGGGCGTAGGTACATAATATAAAATCCTCTGCTATAGTGTTAATCAATTTATTTATTTTGAAATCAACAGGAAAAAAATGTTTAAGTAAATAATATAATGTATATTTTACTGTAGGTTAATCGTGGAAAAATCGAATTTCACAATTTACATAATTGAAATGGGTCTTAGCGTGTATCTATAATATTAATAACAGCTTAGAAATGAAAGGATTATATTATGGAGCACCTGGTCGTATAATAATATTTAGATTAGTAGTCAGGGCTATATTAATAAATCACCAGTTTTAATTAATAATTCACTTGATTGGAGGAAAGGTAGTGCAAAGTTTATGTTCGATGTCTATATATGTATAGGAATATAGTGTCTCATAGTGCCAGCAGGGTTGGAAGTATCAACTTGTCTTATTAGATAGGTATGTACTTTGTATTGGTTTGAAAAGTGGGTTATATACATTAGGGTCCTTGTAATTGAACTGTCGTGTATTGCGATACCACGTATACCCTTCGAACAATCTAATCAACTTGGTAATTAGTTCGATTGATTTAAAAACCAGACATCGGTATTTGTTGTACTTTTTTTTTTAACAATAAGACAATTCTCCTTTCCAACCCTACGGGGAAGGTTATATTTTATATGTCGTTCATTTATAGGATAAAACATAAGTCTTACGTTTGTGTATTCGCATAAACGCATGCATTATGTGGTGGCGTATAAACTTATATGCATGTGTTTGCGAGTATATTTTGATCTTCCCGAGAAGAACGATAGGCGTTTCGCACGTCGCACAAAATTGTTCCGGCCCATGAAAACAGAATCGTCCCGACCGTTAAGTCGTCCCATCATCGTCAAGACGTGGTTTCAAAAACGATGTCATTTTTCAAGTTTATTGGTTGTATTACCTGTCGTCCTGCCGCGAGTAGAAGCCCCGAGACATTTGGTTTTATCCTTTCCCGCTCCGTTGGTGGCACATCAGTCTTAATCAAAACGGACGCTAGATATCACTCTTGTTTCCGCTCGTCCAAAAAAAAAAAATAAAAAAATACGTAACATAAGCCTTTACCCTCACTCCGGCCCATCTACCGTGATGCGATTTTATTATATACACGTGTTTCAAAAATCGTATTTAAAGCGAATGTTCTACGACGGAATCGGAGAGTGAGTGTCTATAGATACCTGCAGTGGTGCGCAACCTGGGTATGGCGATATTTTTTGATAGGGGTTCACCAATAATTTAACACAAAACGAAAAATTATTGCAGGTTAGAATATATACTTATTCAATGTTGGTAGGGAGTAGCTCCATCGAAATAAATAAATTTTATCACTGAGCTATATATAGTGGGTATATCCAAAATATGGAACGTGACTGCAAGATCAGAGGTTATCTTTCGCTAATTATTCGCGTGCTTAAACGTACTAGCCTATTACAAGAACCGGTGCCAGGTTAGGTGAGATAGAATGCGTGACGAAGAGTGGCAATTTGTGACATCACTAATATACCGACAGAAATGAGAGAGGTCAATGATTCACCGGAGTGCATGTCATTTTCGGAAAACTAATGGGACTAAAAAACATTGAATATTTACAACCACTCATTTGTTATTCAAAAATTAAATCAAATTTATCAGGAGGTCCCTGATTAAAATTCATAGGAGAATTTCGTATAAATGCGCAATATACTTGCATATATCTTGCCTACTTGCGTGGGGTTACACACAAGTTCAGTTTTCCCATAATCCGCACCACTACGTCGGGTTAGCCACCGTGGATGTCTGTAAAAAAATAACCAAAAAAAGGGTTAGCGACTTCGAGCATTAGCATGTTTTTTAGACGGTGAAATAAATATCGACGGGCTGAATAAAAATCCTATTTGGAATATAATATGAATCCAGAATATATGAATATGAAAATGGTCTGTGCATATTTATTTGGGTTTGCGGTTATTAGAGCATATTTACACATTTTCTTTATCATTATTTACCTAGATTTTTAGAGCTTTTTCTTTCAAAATATATTCTGCAAATAAAAATTGTTTGTAAAAATGTAATTTAAAATTCAAATCCCTCTATTATACCGACATCGTGTGTTTTTCCCTTGATAAGCTTGGCCGTCAGTGATATATTAATAGATATTTGATAGTAATTATAGTATATTGGCTTACAATTTTGTTTTTACGAAAGGATCGGATGACACTGATACGGAAGTGATAACTGATAAAGTTATAAAAAAAAGAGAAAAATTAATATAAATACACAAAATAAATATAAAATAAAAATTCTATTAATTCCGTTAAGCATTTTTTTATTTTTCAGTGTATAATCGATGTTTTTTTGCTGCTTATCTTTATACTTCTTTTTGTGGTTTTACAGCTATATGCCAATATGCGTGATAATATGTTCTCTAAGCATAACTCATTATGCATAGACTATGATATATATGTATAATTTAAAACAAATCTCGCTGCGAGTGTTGTTTACGTTGATAAATTAAAATTTTAGTATGAATATATAGTATTACACTTTAGAGTCGGAATAAACGAAACGAATAATAATTATAACAATGTGTATTATAAACGTGTTTCACCAAGCATTGCATACCCTATTTTTTTCTTTAATAATGCAGCTATTCAAAATTTTATTTTTTTTTAAAATCAGAACTCAACTTTTTTACTGTTAATTATTTAGTAGATATTTTTTTTGAAAATGTTTATTTACCAAAAATACAAAATTCAAACGAGCGTAGGTTCTTGTTTATTAAAATGTTTATTCCAAGTATAATAATAGTCCTTAAAAGTGGTTTTACAAAAGTATAAAACAGATGTAATATAGGATCTAGTATATTTTATTATACTTGACCATCCTTACAAACTATTAACTTTGATTATTTAATATTAATAACCATCATTTTTAAATCACCATAATCCCCGTATTTTCCAAACCAATTATTATGGACCTATTTTCCTCAGTACATAAAATTAAATAACTCAAAAACTAATTGATTGAATTTTGACTCTATAATACGTCAAAATGTTCAGAAAGATTATCTGGTGAATAAATTACAATCAAAAAGGGGAGTCTCATTTAAAAAACGGAAGCTCAAGTTGTCACAGGACACTCCTTAAGTACTACAAAAAAATTCAGGAATTTAAGAAAATGCCCTTTGAGTATATTGATTAAAAATTCTAAAAATCATAATTTTAATAATTTAATTAGTAAAACAAATAGAGGGGGTGAGCATGGTTAGTGAATCACCCTGTGTATGATATCTATTACAATAGTATTTAGTCTGGACTGCAGTCGCCGAGAGGTATAGGTACAGTCTTCGTGAATTCCGACACAATTTGACCTGTGCAGTCGGGTAATCTATATTATAAGAACCGACGACCGGCCGATTTATTACTGTATGCGCGCATCGAGTTTGCGTGTGTGTATATATATATACATATACGGTCAGCAAAGTTGTTTGATTAACGCGATACAACACTTTTAAAAGCATTATGTGTGTATATACGAAGATCGAAACACTTAGGACCGTGTGTGTATATATACGGACGGTGTTCCCGCCGCGATGTGCGGGTACTACGCAAACTTGACTAGTTTTTGGCAAATACGATATAAATGAGAAACGAGTTAAAACGTCGACTACTTGTAATGCTCGTGTAATACCTACTTTCGACCTAAATCTATAGGTAGGTATATAGGTATACTTATATTGCACCATTTTCTCTTAAAATTTGATTCAGTTATATTCACCGCAGTTCGCGGTTTCACCTGCAGGACGACGATTGATGCGCTGAATCCAAATCTAAAAACCACGTCTGTATATTTTCGTAAAACAATTTTTTGTGTGTATAGTCTAAACGTATGTATAGGATTCCGATGCTTATTTTTAATCAATATTATGGACAACTTGATACTTCAGTTCCTCAACACGTTAAAAGTGTTATTATCGTTTTTATAAATAAATACATTTGTAAGAGTTTCTTGATTAAACTTTCTTCGACAAACGATGTCAAATTGTGAAAACATGCCCAGAGTTTAACAATACTCAATGGGGAATGGTTGCATTTATTTACTTATGGTTTCGAACAGGAGTCTTGACATTTTTTTCATTAGCTTTTGAATGGCTTTTTTGCCCTTTAACTTTTTTGAACTCCCATCGTCACGATGACTATTTTTAATTACGTTTTTTTTTCTTCAAATATTTTAAGACTCATTTCAAATGAGAAAATAACGTTGGTTTCCCGTCGACAAGTTTTATGATGGATAGTGACATTTGTTCATTACACTCGAGCCGTTTAACAAATCGATTTACTCTGCTATTAAGAAGCGCAATTTCTAGAAAAGTTGGCAATAATATTTTTAAAGATAAAAAATGTATAAAAATGTTTCTGATAATTTGAACTCTATATTAATAGTCTATACGAATGTCCAATAGTATATTAGACTACAGTTTATGGATAAAAATTACTAGCACTCGTCCTGTATAGAACATATTTACTGGAAATTCTATTATTAAATCGTGTATTTATTATTGTTAACCCCGTATACGTAGTTATATATTGTTTGATTAAACGTTCGTATAAGTATTTCACACACATTGATAATCCGTTTAGTACATACAACTTTTTGTGCGGTAAAGTAATGAAGTTACTACAATTGTAAGCCACAACAAATAAGACGCACTTAACGAGTCAACCTACATATAGATACCCTTAATTGTATATATTTTTTAACAGTGTTATCAATTTATTTTTAATTTTGTAACTCTGTGTACTTGGACGTGTCCCAGGCATTTGACCGCGTTTGGCACCGGATAAGGACCTCTAACACGAAATGTGATTATTACCGGGCCCTTAATACCTCACGGCTCACTCTAAGCTGCTTTCCAACAAACGTTATACGTTTCTAAGAGGAACAAAATGAAAACCGCCCACGGCCGTAGTTATCCCCACTTTGGTCGAGCGTATTAGTCTCGACGTTATACACGACTTGTTATTACCACATTACACCGCCGAAATGTCTCACTCCAATAAGTCGGTAGGCACATTATAGCCTCACATATAACCACTAGGTATATGAGAATTTTTTTTTTTTGAAGGAGGGAGAATGTCTTGGGATGGTCTTAAGTAGTCTTCCTGGATGACTATTAGAAGCCCCTCCTCCCCCCCCCCCAAAAAAAAGGTTTAGTCAGTATTAATTATCATTTGTAATATTAATATACTTCTAAGATATAACATAAAAGTAAACAGATTATTATTTATTTTATTATTCATCTATTTACATTTATTTACGTTTATATACGTACTTGGGGTAAAATTTAAGCAGTAAGCTGGAGGTCGAGCCTGCTCAATTTTTGCAATGGGTAAAACTGTCAAGCCTTCTAAACATTTCTGAACCAAATATTCACCAATGGAGTACGCTGTAGGTACTACTGTACCTACGTGTAATATACATAATATAGTATTCTAAAATATGGCTTATGCTAATATTAGGCGCGAACAACATTAATGATTGGTAGGCACAAACGAATACGAATCGACCAGATTCACCACTTAACTTAATGAGAAATCTCTGAAACTATTCCAGTCCTATCAACGTCTGCAATAACAGTCGGCCATAAAATGTGGCGATTGTAAATAATTGATCTTCACATACTTTAATCTCACCAATCAATAAACCCTCAGAGAAATCACGAACGCCCATTGGTTCGTCGGTAACCATTATTATACACCGACACCATACACCGTATCCACATCAAGACATTACAATATTATCGTCGGGGCAATATCTGTGGCACTAAACTCATACTGCTACAAAACGGATTCCAAAAACACTACAAAGAATAGGTACTCAAAACTAACCTAATGCACTTATTTTTAAGTTTGCTTTCCACACCGTATTTGATGATTTCCAGAAATTCGTTAAAATGAAATAGCCCGAAAATCGCCACCGGAATTGTTGAAAATGTTTTTTTTATTAAACTCGGTGATGGGTTTTCAAGAAGTATCTATACTGACATCTAGATTATACACAGTTATATTATGGATTCTATTTTTCAATTTTTTTTTTTTTGTAATAAAGCTTAAAATTGTTGAACTAGTCACAAAACATTATTATACAATTTAAATTTCTACAATAAAAATAAGAATAATCCAAACAGTTTTCTTTGCAGATCAAACGCACAATTTACACAATACTATATTAGTTGCTTGAGATACACTCTCAAAGTCTCGAAATTAAAAGTGAATACTTAAATCATTATGATTAATTAATTTAGACCTTACAATAAACCAGTCTTAAAATATTCACAGTAAATGGTATTACGGTTCATTACCTTATCAAAGCAAACGCATTATTCTACCGAATTAACGACCGTGGTTCAGCTGCTTTTACAATTAATATTATCTAATTATTGTAGTAGATAGATAATAATAGTAAATGTATAATATGTGTAAAATGATATTCCCCCAGGAAGGTAACAATGAAATATATTGTGATTATTTCCTGTTCATTGGGGCTTAGCTATATTTTATAGTAAAAGTCGATGGTTAATAGTAATAATCTACAACTATCTATAATATGATTCGTCTTAATGTCAAAAATACGGTTTTATTCTTTATTAATATATTATCTGTTTTTTTTTCATATTTTAATTTTATCCCATACAAAAACGAAATATAACATTGGTATAGAATAATATATTTTCTTGGCATACATACATGAAAATAATATTAATATAATATTCTACGCTCGAGAGGCGTTTTTGTTTAAAAAGACATTATTCCAATTTAATTATTTGTTGCTAATTATTTGAACTACACTATCTATACTTATCTAATACTACATATACGATACCTAAGGATCCGTAGCTTTCTGGCTTATCTTCTCCGCCGAGGTAATCACATTAAGTGCGGTATCGAGATAGATATAATATTATTATTAAATTTAACGTTATTGCATTGTTATGAATACGCTTATGGCAAAATAAATTCGACCACATAAATACACATCAATATTACACAATTACCTATATCATGTAAGTACCCACATAATATAATAATAAACTAATAATTTATAGCTGTTGTTTTTATTCCAACAAAACCAATGCTAATCAAATATTTTTAAACATAATTTGAATATTTAGACGGGTCGCGTGTTGTAGCTTGAATTGCTATATTCTATATTATAATATGTACAATGTACATACCTATTTTATTAAGTTTAGATGTAGGTACGCGATATATCAATACACTTCTATAACAAATTGATTAGTGTAAAGTACCTACGTATGTTGGATATAGATACTAGGCGATACACCGAGCATGCTCTCATCCCCCTTTTATCCTTTAATAATGAATTTGATTTAATTCTGATTTTTTAATTTATAAGTAGGTACCTCTTAGGCTATACTGACTATATTTTCAAGTGCCCACTGCTTAGATCTATTTTACCGTACAAGGAGAATCCCGGGGCGATATAAAACCACATTTTTTTTACTGCAAATTATTAATCATTTGATTTAGTTTACAATATTTTGACACATCAATATCGATAAATATGAACTATAGTAGTTTTTGATTCATATATGAGAAAAATAATATAATATAGGTACCTATATGAGCATTTTCAGTAAAAATTAAAAAATTATTTTTTACAATGGTAAAAAAGGTGGTTTTCATTTCAAGAAAAAGAAGTTTGCTTCGCCACAGGACACTTCTTAAATTGCATGAAAAATCGAAGGGTTTAAAAATAAATATATGGTTCTCAAAAATGACAGAAATCAGAAATTCGAATAAATATTCATTATTTAAGGGGGGAAAACGGGGATGAGCATGCTTGGTGAATCACTATACGTATACATATACATAAATACGTTATATAATTCGTAGGTTTGAATTTGCAATAAAGTGTTCAAAAGTGGATAACGAGAACTCCGCGTAAGACGCACACCATAAATATTGTGTCAGTGTATAGCTGCTGCAGCTGGCTGTCATGAGAAATACGTTTAAAATATCTTTGTTCATCTATTCACTTTGGTGCGAGCATACGCGCGGACGTTGCTGTAGTTCTTTTTTATTCGGCAAACCTCATTTCGTTTCGGCTCGAATAATATACTTCAGATGAAATATTTTCCGCCGACAGTCGTGCGTGTGATATAGGACGGTTTTTCAAGATTTTCGAATCCCGAGACGCGAACAACGGAAAGCGAAGTGTGTGATGAACTTTTAATGGCTTCAAATTGGAAACCAACGAAACGAAGTTCGAATTTGTTCGCGAGTGTTCTCTTCTTGGTTATGATTACTCCGGAATGCTTTACAAAAGGTGCGAATAAATGGAATACCTACGTCATATTCACTTATTATACCTAATATATCTTCGAAACTTTTACTTATTATTTATAATTGACAAGCCACATTTCAGGGTTCGGTAAATAATTATTATTGTTTATCGCCGTCTGCTGTGAACGCACAGCTGCTGTTGGAACTTAATAGTTCCCCGAAATATTGATATTTTATTAGGTTTTTGCCATATACAGGGATATGAAAATTGCTTAACAAACTATAATGTACGGGAAAATAATAATTTTATGTCCATAAAATTGGCGTTCATATAGTTTTCACGCTGGCTTCATTTTTACATTTATTAATAAATTATACGGCTCGAAACATGTCACATTCCCGGCATTTATCTTGGTGTCGCATATTAATTATGATTTGAATAATTTAGAATATATGATGACGTAGTGAAAAAAAATAATAAAAACTAGAAGTAAATATTGAGTTTTATGAATTATAAATAAAATAATTCGTGTACGAAATTCGCAAATTAATCGAAAGAGCACAGACAAAAAAAAATCATCGGCGATATATCATATATTCATATGACAGTATTTTTCTGTTGTAACAAATGGAGGATGACGGTTTTGGAACGTCCTCTCCGCGTTTATAAAATGTATAATAATCATTATTGTTGGAACGCATTAAATAATAATTCAGAGACACTCCATTGACGAGAGAGTACCTATATAGCTATTAAATTTGTTTCGCATTATATGATTAAACTGCAGTAAGAACTTTACGTACATAGTAGTATAATAATAGTAATAATGTAATAATAATAATACAATATAAACAGGACAAAACTAGATAAAACTTTTTGTGACTTTGTGTATTCGGAATCCGTTATAGCCGTTCGAACCCTGCAATTCCTTTGTCGAGTTTATAAAGCAATAAACAATTTGCAAAAGAAATATTCGCGAAAACCCTAACTTTTATAATTTAAATAAAAAGCCAAAAGCATAAAATGCCCTAAACATATTCATAAACGAAACACTGCATCCGACCACCGACAAAACAGAACACCAGATTTAGTTTATTGTGCAAATGGGCAATATTTCTTATTGCTGTATACTGGTGCAAATTGCGTACATCCATTTCGCAAAGCAATTTAATACGAACTCTGCCGTTTTCGTTATTTTATGTGTCGTAAAAACGCAGCGTAAAGTGTGGCCAACAGTGTTGTAATAGGGGAAAACCCGTCCACGAGCGTTTCATAAAGCGAAAAATCACGATTTACATTTAGAACAACTTTATGTGCACGGTTGGCAGTATATATATATATAATAATTACCGGCATCGAGTGCAATAATAATAATTATTGTGCTCGTGCGCTCGTTTGTGGTACCTACCTAAACATTTTATTTCTGTGTCGTGATAGCTCGTACGGTCATATTTTACGAAAAAGAAAAAATCCTTCTATATATCACCTCATATATATATATAATATAACTGCTGCGGATTGCCT
Source organism: Nasonovia ribisnigri (assembly GCA_027563435.1). NCBI lineage: Eukaryota > Metazoa > Arthropoda > Insecta > Hemiptera > Aphididae > Nasonovia > Nasonovia ribisnigri. The sequence goes on from JANEHU010000081.1 coordinate 37,173, forward strand.
GTCTGGGTAGACCACCCCGCAAACAGCTGGTATATAACGTTTCTTAATAAACTTATACCCGGTAATCGGTAGTTGATTCACCTACTTTTCTGGTGCGATTATTAACTTTAGAGTGTCTACTAGTCGATTAAATAACTCTCTTCCTCTTACATCGTTTCTTGTTTTATCACTATAACTGTCTTTATAATTATTTTCATCTACACCATTTTATGATCTCGCCATGAGAAGCTTTATCTTTTGAGACCATTTTCTTACATAATTGCATTAATTAGACAAAACTTGTTAAGTATACCTACTTTAAGATATTTGCTTGTGTTTTCGGAAAAAAAACCCCAACCATTTTAAATATAATCAAAGTAAAATAAATAAAATTATTATTTCACACCTCCCCCCCCCCCGGGTTTGAATTAAGGCCATGTTAAAAAATATTATCTCTGTAATATTTCGAATGGGACTACAGCGAGGCCTAGCAAGAAAGTTTAAGTACATACCTATCACTAGATGATCATAGTAACACGACCCCCCGCATTCTGAAAGGACATAGGTATTAGGTATCTACTAATACTATCTAGTAGGTAGGTTATACTATAATCGCGTAGCGGACGTGTTAAATTTTAAATAATCTAGTTATCTACAAACTTTTATTGTTAATGTGTGACATTCAGCTAATTATTTTTAATCATAATAATATGATGATACAGTTTTTAATGTAATAAGTAGGGTAGGTATCTAAAATTGAGTTTAAAAAAGAAGTGTTTGGTAAATGCCAATCAAATAGGTACCGTATATTCATATATATGTATGTATATGATATATTCTATATTTTTACGATATTAGACGAATTATTGTTGATAATAGTGCAAATTGTAATGGCTGTTTTGAAATTATATTGTATAATATTATAACAACATAAATTATAATTATTTTATTATTGTATTATTATATCATATCATTATTTTTAATGCGAGATGCAAGTATCTTGTACTAAAAAATTACTTTAAAATAAACCGGACACAATTATTTATTTACACCCTTTTTTGTGACATAACTTACCCCGGACGTGACAATTCCAATTCAATTATATCATTTATTCTAAAAACCTAACTATATTATTTTAATATATAACATTATTACCAGCCGGTACCGTGATCGTTTAACTATATATTTTCTTTTTCCTTCCCAATAGTGTAAATCACTTCGCAAAGAAATCATACACAAAATTACAATTTAAAAAGTGCACCATCTAAATGTCATCACTTTTGACCAAGAAACGCGAGTCATTATTCACCATTAACTTGCAGAATTTTTTTTGCTGGCACACAGGAGTTTACGGTTCTAAATGATAGCCGAGATATAAGAATAAACTGTAAAGTTTACGGATATGAAAATAATACAACATATAAATGCTTAAATTAAACGAGCCATGTTTAGTCAGTGAATGAAAATAATATAAATGTCATGTTAAAAAAGAAAAGAAAAAAGTAAAAGAAATTAGAAGTTTTAAATTTTCATTGCACTTTGTTCGCGATTGTTTCAAGAGGGAGGATAGACCTATTAATTTTTAGTTGCGGAAGAATCGTTTTCGTGTTGTTAGTTTTCGCAATAATAATTATATAAATTCACCTAAACGATATATTAATTGAAAACGATTGAACAACAAACGAGTGTTAAAGTAACTAACCTTGGGTAACTTTATGAAAAGTAAAAATTGATAAAATAATACGTGTAACGATGAACGGAAATTAAACATTTTAGAAAACCATTTTCGCGAGTCGAGGCGAAATGAGTTGTACAAAAGTTTAAACGAAAAACGAAGAATATATTTTGCTATACTATGTATTTTAATCATTTGTACAGATTTAAAGTTTAAACAGTATGACATTATGTACAATTAATGTTGTTTTAACTGAGTTATACTTAATTGTTCTCAAATGTATACTTCGTCTATTTTTGAACTGTTAATATTTATATTATAACATAATATATAATATTAATAGACTATAATATTATATCATAAGTCTTATTTCAACACTTTCTCTCTTTCTCTCTCTCTGAAAATATTTTCCCTTTTTTTTTTTTATCTAAATTGACAAGAGATTTCACACTGTATATTTCGCATTCGTTTATATTCGAAGTTTTGACGTTCAAACTTTCTATGTCACGGGCACATAGGATTAAATTGTTACAATATTTTAACCTAACGTACAGACCTATTGGGATGCCATGCAACGTTTGTAATACATTTTCATATAAAAATCACGGTGGACGCGTAATCGATTTCTATCTGATATATTATTCTGAAACCTGTCAAAATGTATTGTATTATCTTTTTAAGGAAAAAAAATTATATTATCCTCGTCGAAGTAATGCTGAAATATATTGTTTGTGTAATGTTTTTGTCGAATGCGATAAATAATAATTATTCTAATGGCAAATCGTGTATACTGTTTAATACACTTTTATACCGTGTCCACAACATAATTTACCCGAAAAACAGTTAAATAATATTTCATTGCAATGCGAATTCGTGTGCCGAAGAAAAAGTGCACAGCGCTAAGGAGACGTATGGATTTTTTTTTATCGAATTACATATAAATATATATATATATAATGTAATATATACATTACATTTAACAAACTGTCTATCCCCGGAAGGGCATAAGTCGGCAGAATATCCTTTTTCACTTAAAATCCCCAATACTATAGTCACGCCCTAAATACATTTTTATCGTGTGCGAAGCCGAAGAAATGTATTGGTTTTACAACGATGATGTGTTCTCTGTGTGTCTCAGTGTGTGTGTTAGTATATTTCTTGTAGAAAGTGTGTTCCAAAATGTCGTCCGTGTATCTATAAAGATCGTAAATTCAACAAAGCTTTGACACAAGAGAGGTTGTTTTCGGAATTTTCCAGAAAACAGATAAAAACTATCGAAAACCGTCACATTTGCGGAAAACCTGGTTTTAACTAAATCGATTTTGGTTATTTTCACTATTGTTCTGAAAACAATATAACGAAAGTCTATTTTAGTTTTTCACTTCTCGTTTTTTTTTTATTTCCAAGTAAATTTTGTAGATTTTATGTAGTCGTAATTAACAAAATAATACATTTCTAAATAACACAATGCTGGAGAACGGCGAACCGGGCTAGCCGTGATGCCTCGCCAAGCTAGTTTTCTTTCCACAATTTGAATTACTTTTTTTAAATTTTTTTATATTTTAATGCAATATATAATAAAATATGTAACACTACTATTATATATTTATTACCTATTTAATATATTCATAGTCGATAGTATTATTTTAGAATTTTGAACATTTTATAATATGAAATATATTTATGTGTTGCGAATTGGCTGGGAAAACCATTTTATCATGATACTTTTTTTTCAATATTATAAATGTTGTCGCATCATTTTAAGTGTTGGTTAAACACTACATTTATGCAAACAAATCCGATCTCTTAGGTTTATCACTTTTTGAATAACAACACATGTTTTTAATATTAAATTTAGTAGCAGAATATTTTGATGGATCTTTTTGAGTAGCTATTCAATAGCTTAAACGTTATCAAGTATCAACCCAACATTTTATGTTAAGATGAGCCCACTTATTACTGCGGATATAATTAACTACCCTCCGCTTGCCTATATACACTTTAAAAGTGACCCAACATTTTGAAAGTTGAATTCATAATGGAAATTAGTAATTGTACTTTTAAAATATTAACATAAATTAGCCTTATAACAAATTGCAGGCCGGCCAACTCAGATTTGCATGGAATAGGAAATAAATATTTTAGTGAGTCGAGTCAATGAAAAACACGAAGAACTTAAATAATGTTAACTGTCCAAACACAGGATAGTACCTACCTAGTTGTCCTAGATCACGTTTTGCAAATGCACATTAATAATAAAATAATAGTCGTCGGGTTAGCTCGTGGCTCCGTATTATTATGTGTGAATCGAAAAGTAGACAGACAAGAAAAAATCGACTGGTGTAATCGAAAAAGCTTATAACGTGAAAAAAATTCAACCCTTATGCATTTATACCTTTGTGTCCGACGGTTATATAATATAGGTATAGATGCGCAGGGATAGTAGTGGAATAAATTTCCATATTTACATCCGAATTACGTGTTTTTATGCACACACGTGCCGCAATAGTAATAAAAAAAATTTCCCATCTGTCTGGTTTATTGTCTAGGACAGCCACGCACTATGTGCAGCGCTGTTTATAACAAGATACGATAATATAATATACATTTCACGTGTTTCGTAATGTTTTCCTAGTTGCATTATATTATAGGTATATACCTATATTATATATAATTCATAGACTGTATAGGTACGATTAAGTGTATTTTCGCGATACACAGTCATACTGCAACTGCAAGTACAATATATTACCTATATACGATACAAAACCATATTATTCTTCACGTTGTATCGCATGTCGAAACCATAAAATCATTCGGTCATTGATCATAATGTTATGTATATTATATTATACTACACAGGTGCGTGGTTTCAAGTATTTTGTATTAAATCGACTTTATAGAAATATAATATAATACAATCGAATTAGATAAAATAATAATAATAACAATATCTATTGTAGTGACTGCAGGTATATGCTGATGCGTTGTTCAACATAATATTATGATACGATATAGGCCTTATACGACGGGTCGCATTAATATTTCTACTCTTGTCCCCATAATATGTAGTCTTAATCGATTTCGCGCGGCTGTATTTGCAATACATAGACTAGTGAAGCGAAACACTCCTGCAATATTATTCCATTCCGTCTACAAATATTTTTGTTGAGTCCGAAAATATTTGAATTTTTCAACGTTAAAAATATCTGTGATACTTTATTATATTGTGAAAATATTTATTACGGTGTACAGCGTGGTTTTTTAAACGTCCCCACAAAAAAATCCTAAGTATTCGAAAATATAGTTTTCAAGTGTCTAGGTATTTAAAAATTATGAAAATCAGAATTTGAGTATATTATTACGTATAATTTAAGCATGCATATAGGGTAAGCATAATGCTTAAAAAATCACCTTGTATACTGAGTGGTTACATACAAGTACACTTGCACGGAAATACGTCCTCAGTCCAAATTACACCTATCTACTCGGAAAATGTTTTGAAGAATTTATAATCATGATAAAATCACGATCGGAAAGCCGTAGTGTCGTGAGTTTAAAATAAAATATGATTTCTATGGTTTTAATACTCACCGTTATTTCCTCCTCACTGTTGACAACATACGAGAACGTTGCTTAAGTCCAGCACACTCCGAGTGTGCACGATACAATAATATATTAAAATATGTACTATATATGTAAGGCGAGGGCCGATAAAAAGTATTGACTGTAAAAACATATTGACACATACATATAAAATGGCTGCAGGAGCACGCAGAAACAGCGCTTAAAAGGTTTTCCAGATATGTATACGGGGGGAGGGGGAAACAAACAAATAAATAAATAAATAAGTAGAAAAGATATATGCCATTGTAAAACCAATAGTTTCCACGCACACCCGTGTTATTGGTATACCCACGGAAAAATGTAATTTAACCCGGTATATGGTGCATTCTGTAAAAATTTAACATAATAGTTCGAGTCTCGGTCTGAATTTTTTTTCCCTCTTGCGATATTAATAAAACGCTAAATTTAAATATAAAAAAAAAAAAAATGATTTATTAAACTTAAAAGACATTACCGCCCATTCCGCTGCTATATCATAATAATATCATGTACCTACCCCTAGGTAGGTGCGTATATAATAATATAAATGAACATTTTGTGAAATACGCGGGGTAACCAGCTAAAGTCTAATTATCATAAAATCAATAGAGCGTTACGTTCGGGAAGGCAAACGGAAACGGCGAATGTAACCAAATATTAGCCGTTAGTTAGAATTACTAAACGTAAACGCCGTTTATTAAAATATGAATTAAGTTTTATTTTGTGGTTTGATCAAATATAATAATATTTGAACAAAAAACGTAGAAAAAACGGAAAATACGAATACGGATTTTGTGCCTTTGCATTTATCACCGTGCGTGATGTGGATGTGTGTGCAAGCACGACATATAACATGGTATGCGCATTATCAGCTATGGACTTTAGGGAAAAGGTTTTATTTCGTACCTTATTAGAATGTCGCATACTCGTATGAGTGTTAGAAAACAGTAATAATAATAATAATAATAATGATGATAATAATAATAATAATAATAATAATTCAAAAGCTCGAAACGCGATTTTCTCGTCACTCAATTGCAGTATTCATTCTCGTACCAGCTGAGGTGGACAAGTTAATGACAATTCAATTAACTTGAGTCGGTTTATAAAGCTATATAAATACGTTAAACAATAAGTTAAAATTTAACGGACAATATATTATTATTTAACTTTATAAATTTAGAGTAAATCTGGAAAAAATATCAACCTCGGTTAGAAGTAAATTAATTTCGTGTTATGTATTTAAAATCATAGTAGGTATATATGATTAAACAAAAATTAGTTAATTAGTTACTAAGTTGCCGTAATATTTTTGAAATTCACAGGAAAAAGCGAAGTAGTGTTACAATGGATTATTTTATATCAGTAGAGTTATTAAATTAATTAGAAAAGTAACCAAGTAGGATGTTAAGTAAAAATGTTTAAAATGTTTAACTTTTTAACTAGTCAATGCTCGCCTTTACCATAAATTTATATACCTAACCACATACATATTATATATTATAACAAAAACCATAATATTACATTGTGGCCAAGTGGACGACATCTGTTATCAAATTTTATCAACAAGAATAATAAATAGGCTAAATGTGGAGCAGACTTATAGATGCTGATGGAAGGGAAACCTCTGATAACAAATATCATTTTTTTTTCAAGTGTATCGGGGCAGCGTTTAATGTTATAATATATTATGGTAGTCGCCGTCGTTGATAATAAAATATATCAAACACAATTTATATTATTACACATTTTTTAAAGCTTTATACGACGCGTATATATGAAGTATTACATATTTATTTTGTGTCTAAATAAATGTATGTACAGGATGATTCAAAAAGCATGCTCTCTCTTTTGTATCCTTTAATAATGCATTTATTCGAATTCAATTTTTTTTTAATTTTAAGTATATTTAATGACTATATTTTCAAATGCTTTGAATTTTGAACCACTTAAAAATGATCCTGTGGCGATACAAACTGTCTTTTTTTTCAGACGAGAAACACCCTTTTTACTGTAAATTTTGTCAAATGATATTTACGACAATTTCAACTCATAAAAACCTAAATATGAACTAGTGGTTTTTGAGTTACTAAACTTTCTGTGCTATAACTACTAAGGAAAACAATCCTTATTAATAATGGTTTTACATTCAAAATATAATGTGTTGTCTGGCACCAGTCTTGTTAAAAATACTTTTCAAATATATTCAGGATACTTATTCGAATATTTTCTTTCAAAAGTATTTGAATATAAATACAATAATACTTTATATTAGTTTAATAAATTTGATATTTAAATATTTTTACGTTAATCACAAATAGCTAGATAGATACTTGAACTTATTTATAATAATTTAAATTAAATACTTATTACACCTATATATACATAATTTAGTAGATCCGGGGTCGACTCGGTTAGTTTTTTCATTATCTATATTTATTTTTTGAAATCTTATTATTAATTCTTAGAAACACAAAAAAATATTATTTTTGGAAACAAATTTAAAATATTAAAAATACGAAGATACTGGTCATACGAATACTAAAACGAAAAAAAGTATCTATAGTGTTCCGGAATAAAAATATGAATAAAAAGTATATATTTATAATACATTGGTCAAAAAATATTTTAAAAATACCAATTTGTAATACCAAAAAAGTATTCAAATACTTGCCTATAGTAGTACTATAGACACATTTTACAAAGTATAAAACTTGAAAAAATTAATATTAGTTGTTATAATTTTTAAATCATCATAACCCCGGCTCTTATAAGTTACTATCATGGATTTATCAATTATATTGGTACACAACGTTTAATAACTAAAAAGCAAATTAATTGTTCGATATTGATTAGTCAAAATATTACATGACAATTTGCCAAAAAACGTGGTTCTCATTTGCAACAATAGGAGCTTGTATTGGCCACTGGACGATGATATATACGCATAACAAATCTGAGTATTTGAAAATATTATCGTGTCCAGTGTACCTACTTAAAAATTTCAAATATTAGTAACGAAATTAATTCTGCGTTAAAGGAAAACAAATAGGGTCGAGCATGGTTGATGAATGGCCTTACAGTATATTATTTTATATATTATAATGAATTATATACATGCACGAAACAATAAATTATTTTATATTATTTTTTTTTTGTGTAAAGTATTTATGATAAAAACATATCGATCGTGTGGTACGCGTGCATGGCCCTCCCACCCGCGCGCTCGACTTTTGACAATGTACGTACAAGCACGTTACGGACAAAGTATGAAATCGGTCATTGTATGCTACAGCGTCCAGTCATTGTACGCGAACATAGTACAATGCTCGGTTTTAGTGGTAAAAGTAGGAAAATGTACCTGTACATTGTCCGGGCATAGTGCACAATGACTAAATCTCAACGGGCCCATTATTGTAGAACGCGCGATTTTATCATCGGCAAAAGAATACATATATACTGGCAATCGCATATTTTCATAAAGTGCCAAGAAATATGGAAGACCAAGCCAACCGTTTTGTTTAGTAGCACAGAGAATCATGACAGCCATTTAAAACGTTGCGACGTTTTTATTTTATATATATATTATATTCCGAACGGAACGATAAATGAATTTGATTTTACAATGACGCACTTATGTTTTTTTTAAGCATTTTCATTTTTCCGTCTGTCGTCGCCTTTGGGAGCGATATCCAAAACCTAGCGTCACAATTAATGCTTCAGTCTCTTGACTCTCGGGCCACTTTCTCGCGGTTAGTTGGTAATTAATTGGGTATAGGTTGGTCTTTTGGAAGGTTAAGAGTAAAAATTTCACAGTATTTTTCAAAACAATCGGAAAAAACTAAAATAAAATAAATGAAAATTATAGTGGAAAATGGGAATTACTACGATAAACCAGTTTTAGACATAATTGATTTTGTTCGTTTAAGTTGTAATTCAAAAATGAATATAGTTGTGAATGGTTTGAAGTTTTCACCAAATATTTGTAAACTCATTTTCTAGAAAAAATATCGATTTCAATTTAATTTTAACACATCAGGCTTGAAATACATACGGGGTTCCTCGTACATTTTTTTCTATTAGAATTTAAAAAAAAGTTCAAAGTAAAACCATACACAATTTTTACGAGTGGTTGGAGTTTAGATTTTGCATTGTATATAATATTATTCAAACGTATAGTCACTAATTATTCAGAAATGTTTTGTGCTATTTTGTTATTTAAAAAAAAATATTATTCGTAACCGACTGCCTGCATATATTGTTATTTATTATACAACATATTTTGATTCATTATAAGCTATTTATACTACGAGCCTATTCACACCGTAGTATACTGTAAATAATATTATGGTACATACGTCAATATTGACTTATAACATATAATAACAATATAACATATACTAATAACATATAATAATATAATATTGTATAATATGATATAAATTAGAAATAGTTTAATAAGTGATTTGTTTTGGCAAAGGATACTTCAAACCTAATGTATTACTAATATCAAATAAGCTAATGTAAATATAATAATCATATAGAATAATAAAATATCCTTAGAAAACATATAGGTTGACTGTCTCCGCTCAGAATCGTTTTTCAAATACAAAGATCTATCGTTGAATTCAAATTTAACACATACATTAGGTACTATGCAGTGACCTACTTTATGATAAGGTACACTCTCCACTTACCTCGTAGATGTTTTAAAGTTTTTGAGATTTTTTACTTACATTTTTTTGTTTTATCGATACTTACGAACTCCCTCCCCGATCAAGTATTTATATATTATGTTGAATAGTTAAATGTTTACATGTTCAAGCTTTACAATTTGTTTCTGAAGTACTTAATATATTTTTATTGTTAAAGACCACGATGACGTGGTTACATAAAATAACACACACAATACAGCATATTAACCTGTTATTGTTATCAAATATCTATCCACTCACTAACGCTACGTCTGCAGCTCCTATTAAACACAGTGGGTAAAACAATCGTCCTATCGTCGCATCGCGACCGCCGCCAAATGTAGTTTATATTTTGATAAATTGTTATGCAGACAGTTTGAGAAACATGTTGATGATTCAAAGACAAAACTTCGTTTTATCTATATTCTGTACCTAATATGAAAAATAGAATAAAAATGTGTCAGGTATTTTATCATAATTTGCATGTTTTTCGCAAATTATGATATTCTTTTTTTTTCTTCGCGATTTCGGTAATAATAAGATATGCTTTAAAATGATAAATTTAACGTTTCCAACAATGAATGTATACTGCATAGAACTTTATAGTATATATATATAGGTATGTATGCTAACGTTCTGATCGCTTTAACGAGAGTTTTTGGACAGTCAATGATAAATGTAATTAATTTTTAGTACCTTTTTTTTACGTTGATGTTTGCTACAGATATATTTGTTACCTATTGTGTACATGTTGAGGGTATTGTTTTATATTATAAAATATGCGCACGCGTCAACCACCGCCATGCCACACATTCGTCAGAAATCGGTCGACATACCGCGATGATAACGAAATCCGTACTAAATACAATGTACAAACGATCGCTCCGCATTATACTCTTCCTGCAGGGTCGTGTGATCATAATCTTTATAAATGCACAAGTCTCCTAAGTTCCGAGTCACGGCTCGGCTTAAAGATTCGGTGGCCTAGCGAACGATTTCAATGGCGGGATCTTAATCCTTACGAGTACCCCCTCCCCACACGCTCCTGACTATATAACGGGAATATATTATTATACGAACATATATTATACGTGACAAAACATATTATGGTAGTATCATCATTATATTACACACTCCTATCAGTTGGTTACCCCTTGCGGACTGGGACCTCATCGGAACCCGTCGGAAAACGTCGGGGTGCTTTTATACTCGGTCAAACCAGGATGACGCAGCTCGTCCTTGACACAGTCGATATGACGATATGCGTGATTTATTTCAACCGTTAAACACACAACCATCCTAGTGAATAGTCTTGTTATTTATATAATATAATGATTTGGAGTAGGTATGATAATATGATATTGTATTCCACTTGGTGAGACAAAAATCGAATCTGTTTTGATTGTGTGTAGCCGTTTTGATTATTTTTCTAGTAAATTCGGCACGAGAACGTTGATCCGATAAATCTGCAATAACTCGATGGCAATCGCTGCGATAATATTTATTGTGACAACGCGCGTTTAGGTATTCAAAACTCTCAAAATAATATGTCTATATTGGGAAAACGATAGGGCTCACTGCTCGTGCTTAAGAACCACAACTGAAGTGCGGATTCTCACATACATTAGAATGCGCATTAATATAATAATAATATAATATATATATATATAACTATTTACGTAGGTACACAATATTATACACCGTGTAAGAAAGCAAGTTTCTTGCAGCGTGGAGGTAGGTGAAAATCACCCGCGTGCCCTTCGCACCACATACACAAATGACTACCTACAGAGCGTTTTACCATATTACAAATATATATATAGAAACAAGCTTTTGCGTATATGATTAACACACACACAAACACACACACACACACACCCAAATACCCGCCTGCCACCACTACCAGTGCCGCCGTGTAACAACCATTAATCTTGTCTTGTCCAAGAATTCCGGCGGCGGTGGCGTTACGCACAATGCAACGTAAAAGGGGCCTGACGTCTGATCAATTACCCTCCCTCTCCCGCCCCTCCCCTTCGATATTTCCCTTTCGCAGCTCGGGCACTCTGAACCGTCCCCCTTGCCTATTCCCCCCACCGGAACCACACCACGCCTCTTCCCACACAGTCGCACGCCCAATCCTCTGCACCGTAACCGGTACTCCTCCTGCTGCAGTCGTCCCGGACCGTCGTCGTCGGAGGGCAACCCCGTGGCCGCGGGGGTTGGATTTTCCTCAACAGAAATCATTTGCGACAGTGTATAACAGCAACGCGCAACAACAACGGCGGCGGCAAAGGTCATCAATCAGGAAAAAAATTATTCCTACGCTATATAGGTACCTATATACGCGCATATCATATTATTATTATGCACCAGCTATATATAATATATAATATAATGATAAAGGTACACGCGCGCCGGTTCCGGTAAACGGAAACCAGCGACCGGGTATCGACGACGACGACGACGATGACACCGACCGATATATATTTATTTTTTTTCCGACCGCCTATATACCACCGAGATATTGCCCATCATATCGATTTCGAGAGCGCGCGCCAGACAGGTTTTTAACTAAATTATTTTTGTACCGCGACGCCCTCGCACTGCAGCGTTACGCGATATTATTTATACGTCATGTGTATTTACATTATATTATATTGCAATAAAATACCTGTAACAATGTTTAGGGACCGACAAGAGAATATTATTATTATATTATAAAATATGCGCGTTTAAATTTATTGCGGTTCCGTGCCCGCGAGGTCTCGACGTCTGCAGCCGAGACGCCGCGGAAATGAGCTCGCAGTCAACCGATAGTCACGAGTGTATTCCCCCCCCCCTCCCCCCACTCTGCAGTGAATGCATTTCTCGCACGGTGCAGTATAAACGCATAATGCATAATATTATCATATTCGTCGTGATAATATTAGGGCTCGAGCACGATTTTTTTCCACAGCCTAACTCAACGACGAACGATTTTCCGACGACGATCGCGTCTGCAGTCGATAGAGTTATTTGAGCACCTAATAATCACGTGCAGTGCGCACACATATATTATTAGAGTTCACTGCAGTACTATAATTTATAGTATACACTTAAATTAGCATAAAATGGCAAAGGGTACACAGTGATCCGTGCACTGTTTTGAACGCTACACATATAGTGCGTAAACTTAAATAATTATTCTCATTGATTGATACTTACTGATTATACATTTTATTTTATTACGTGATGTTGGAGAGAGGGGGGAAGGTCCTAGCTCGTGTTCACCAGCACTTACCAATCTCTAAATTAGTAACCCATAATTATTAATTTAATTTGCAAAACAATGCATTCTCAAAACTTCTCATTTTTGTCATCTAAAATGTAAACATAATATATCGAATTATATTTAATCTTAAGCAAAATAGAATGTACAGTTTTGAAATAAAACAGTGTAAATATAATAAAAAAATTGAATTTATTTTAATTAGTACGTGCGTTACAAGTCATATTAGTTTTCTCAGCACCCACACATAACTTAACTAAACACAAATTAATATATTATGTAAATAGTAAAATAAAATAAACCTTTACTAACCTATTGATTGATTAAATATAATAAAACGCATGTATACACAGTCAAATATGACGTGGAATATAATGAGATAATTAAAGAAATTGAACAGGTATCCGATATAACAATATTTTTATTGAGCTGAAAAATATTTAATACAATAACTTTGAACTATAATAGTCGTTGTGAAGAAAATGTATTATATTATATTCTTAACGGAGGATATTATTTTTCCATTCAACTTAATGCTTGAGCGTATTTACCGACGACGGTGGCGTAGGATATAATACACCTTCAGAAGAAAATGACGCAGAAGGGGACGCGTTTTAAGCGTAGTCACAGAATAGTAGTGGAGGGACTAAGTCGCCTCGCCCACCTCCCCCCCCCCATACACTTAAACCCCTGTATATATTATAGAACGCACATGGGCCCCCGCCAAAACGACGGCAAAAGACCCGAAGTGGCGACCGACCCCGCGCGCGATAATAATATAATATATTATATTGTATATATATTTTTTTTTTTATAAACTTCCCTCGCCATCGCCAAAGGTATTTAATCTTCGTCTTGCTAGGTAAAACACTAAAATGGTGTTTTTATAACAATATATCATTATACGGTGCGCCTAATTAATAGCCGGTGACGATCGGCTGGGTGGGCGGCGGCCGTATAATAATATGTATGGCCGACTGCTGTGGCCCGTGCGCGGTGCGTGCCCTCACGCAGTTTATGGACGATGGGTCGTATCAAGTTTTTTAAGCGGACCTAATTAGTATACTTCGGCAAATACGATTTATCGTATTTGTTTTATTTTTTTTTGGCTTTGAAAAATCGCTCGACATTTTGGCGTTCGGTCGGCCATAGATAAAATAATAATAATAGTAAGTATATTGTGTTTTAGTAAGTGCAGTTTCGCGCGATTCTATTTTTTCCCTCGAGGCAAACATTTTCCAGTGTTCGCTATCACCTTATTCTTTAACCCTATTCTAAACACCGTTGCGGTTTTACATAGGTAGTAGGTACTTTAAAGTTGCAGATGGTTATGATGAAAATATTACTAATAATTGCGCACGCACAGTATACCGGAAATGTCTGTGCACGAAGATAAAAATAAGTAGTAACCGTTTACGGTAATATAACCGTTATATGTCCGCCGTTAACAAATTTAAATATCTTTTGAATTAGCTGATAAACATTTTTATTTCTCTACCCGTAAACCATTTTACAAGTCATTTATCGAACTCGCCGACACGACTTGTATTGTGCCTCACGCCCATTGTCATTTATTTATAAATCGTTTTTGGTTATTTATTTTACGTTCACCATCACGTATACACATAAATACATATAATAATACGCACGTATTTCAACCAGAAACTTAGGTGCATGCCATTTTTTCGTTTGTTAAACGCCACTGCCGTTTTCTACATTAACATAATATTATATATAATGCGATAGTGATATTATTTCAGGGCGTTATATCTCTATCGAAGTATACAATAATAAAATGTATAATTTGTACATATTATTATTATTATTGCAACTCATTGAGCATTTAAATAAATATTTTGTTCTATATCGTCATGTCGACGTGGGTGTGTGTGTGTGAGCATATTGCGTTTAGCATTTTCGCGAATAATTCCCTCGGTGAAAACTTTTGCGTGCGATTTTAGAATCGAGAAAATAAAGTTATTGACACACCCCGTAAGCTCCGGGACAAAGATCTCGGCGGGGCTCTACAATAATAATATATATAATACGCTCGCGCATATCGCGCCCAGTAATTATAATCCCTCACCACATTAGTTTTGATAATGTAATGTATATAAAGACTTCCTGCTGGCATGCAAAACAGACTTGTGGTTGTGTGTGCTCGCGAGAGAAGTGGTTGTGTTTCGGCTTAGTTCGGAAAATTAATATTAACATGTTTCCCGTGCGAGTTTGGCAAATTTAAACGAGGTCGGAAAAACACACCCACACGACCACGGCCCAACCGTTGACGCGTGAGTGCGTGCGGAATATTTGGCAGATGTCTTAAACTACCTGTACCCCGAGACAATATATACACATATATTATATACGTATTAATATATTATTATACATAATTTGTAGGTAGACGGACGGCTGAAGAAATATTATAGGTATAAAATATTTAGGTATATCTACAATAATCGAACATGAGGTGGTTTACCGCATGCATGTTCACCCCCGTGTTTACCTTTAATAATGGATTCGTTCAAATTCTGGTTTCTTGGAACTTTTAAGTAGATATAGTTTAAAAAAAGGCCATATTCTCAAATAATAATATTTTTTATACCTATATATAGTACCTATGCGTATATCATCCAGAGAGTGTTTTGTGGCGATACCAACTTTTTTTTTCAAATAATAATCACTCATTTTCCCTGTAAATTATTAACCAGATGACTTAAAAAAAAAAAATTATGCATCTAATTCGAAATTCAAACGAGTAGTTATGAATAATTTATTCAACTTTGTTAGGATAGATAAGTCTATAATTAAGTTATAATTTGAGGCTATATGAAAAATTAACTCATTTTTCATACATCTAAATATATTTCATAATACCTATTTGTAAAAATTATAAATGCGTATTGTCAATACTACTTCCAATATAACACATCTATTCTCTTTTAAATTTTTTCAAAACCATTTATCCTTAATTAATCCACCCGTTCAAATTTTGATTTAGAAACATTGACATTTTCATAAAAAACATTTGAAAAAAATAAATTTGAATCTCCACCGGAGTACTGGACGCTCCTTATTTCTTAATAAATTTAAAAAATAAATCTAAATGGTTGGAATTATTACAGAGTAAGGTATACTTAACAATTCCAAAAATCAGAATTTGTATAAATGCATTATTAAAGATAAAAAATGAGGGCAAGTAAGTACCTATGCTAGCCGAATCACCCTATATTGTAATGACATTGGACAAAATCGCTGGTCATTCGGGATCGTGCCAAACCGTTATAGGCATTGTAGGTCACAGCAAGATTGTTATTTTATTATTATTTGTATATACGCAAACGATAAATTATAATTATTATAATATTATCTGACGTGATGTTGTCTACCGAAATAAATTACAAGCGCGAAATCGTTTGCTATAATATACGACATTATTGTACACACAAATACAATATAATATATATTATAATGATGACAATGGCTTCATATAATACTATACTCGTCCCGTCGCTGCGGCGAAAAGCGTATTCGAAAAATGTATATCAGTTTATCACTATATCATATAGACTATAATATGCTTGTACGACGCATACCAAAACGTACACAATACCGTGGGTGTATATTAAAATACAAAGTATAATACTCCATATCCACATAATAATAATTATATAGCCTTGTGTAAATACACTTGAAAACTGTAAAGGGTGAACGTGGACATCGCTGAATATGAAATTAATATAATACACCCACACACACACCTAAAATCTATATATTATCTATTATGCATTTATCTCTGTGTGTGTATGTGTGTATGTGTGTGTGTGCGGCCGCGCGAACAAGTTTTTCAATGGTATGGAATTGGTTAATTAAAAATGACATACTCCTCTGGGACTGGAAATATCCTCTATAAATTGTTAAGAAATTACACGGTGGGTAAAATGTATTCATATTCAGTGCTTGACTTGGAAAAGTAATAGTAGCAGGTGTCTATACAGAGGTATGCTGATGTCGCATACAAAATTTGCGTCCCAATGCCTAATTAAAACACCGAATATAACAATATCTGTTCATTGCACGGTTACCTCTGGTCCAGCGACCGATCTCAATCATATTAATTCATTATGCTTGCCATTCTTGTGGATAAAATAATATAGCTCCTAAATATTTTATGTTTTCGACCATCTCGCATGTATAATGATGTGTTTGCTCTATGACTATATTTACATATTCCTAGGACGTCTAGTCACGATCACATATGCATATACTTTGTTTTATTCTCGTTTACATTTAGGGTCCGTTTTCCTGCTTGACGTGAGTATCATGTTTGAGCTTTCTTCGATTTCTCTTAGGGGTCCCAACACTATGTATACTGCAGGCAGTGTAGTTCTAATCCCCCCTCATGCACCAAAATTCAGTTCTAAGTACGCCACTGACTGCCGGTAACGTTGTATTTTCATTTTACCAATCATTGATATTTATAAATAATATTTCCAGCGAGCTTCAGTGTATACTAAGTATATTTATGCTTTTGGTGACGGTGTCACACATCAGTTACACAATAAATTTATTCTTAAAGGACTGGAGTGAAATAACTACATATGCAAGTTATATATTAATTAATCCACCTTATGAATTATGATTGCTAAGCAGTAAATACAAAACAGTAATACATTTATTAAACTAGGTACCATAATTACTTAAATGTTATATGAAACAAGTAGTTTTTGAAAATACGGTCCTATAAGTATAATAAACGAGTTATAATATGCTTAAAAACTATAGAAGCCGTAATTACGATACATTCATAATTAAAGAAAATAAAAGGTGGTCATCATGGTTGGTGAAGCACTCTGTATATGATATTATTGTGTACCTGCGCGCTCACTTTTGTAAAAAATAATTTTTACGAAAGCCGCCGCTGGTAGGGTTTTTAATTTAAACTAAAGTACACGCAGTAGATAAATGTATGTATATATTATACAATATGAATATAAATTATAATATATACAGTTTATGATATTATGTATACGACACATATTGAATGTGTGCTTTTAATTTAATTTGTTTTTTTTGTAATTCGTCAATAAAATCCGATATTTTATTAATTATATATTTTCTTTATGCATGATGCTGAAACGTTATTCATTTTTCATTTTTGTACCATTTACCAATTATATTGATGAAAAACTGTAGTTGTTGTGGTGTACATCAAGCGTCCACTGCTAAAATAATCAAAACGTGCTCGACTCCATAATAATATTGTTTTTTAAACGTTCAGATCATTTCCGAATGCTGATCACAGCAATAATATTTTAAAAATTGTCTATGCAGGTGCCAACATTTGCCGAACACTGTTTTAGTTTCGCTCGATAAAATTTCATCTTACATAATTTTCTCCAGACAGCTGTGCGCATAATAATATATAATATATAAAACTTTATAATATTATTATTATTATTATTGTTACCTATTCTAAAACCTTGTAATGGGGGCCACTGTCGGAAATAAATCAAGACGTAATTCCCAAAGGTGTAAAAAATGTAAAACCACGAGTTAGGTTTTTATGCGGAAACCCAGGTCGGGATAGAGTAGTAAATATTGCGATATAAAAATAAATAACTCTTTTTATGACTGTATAGTAGGTATATACAGCGGAGTTTATTAATATATTTATCAAGATGATTTTGAACCTAAATGCAGATGGAACGTTTAGATATACACAAGATAATCGACTTTACCGCCGAGGAGAAAACACGCACAGGCAATTTTCTCCGCAAAAATACGCATTAAATATTATCTCGACTTTCGAAGTGTACCGAAATATCTCGAAATAATAATAATAATAATAATAATAACAATAACGTATCGTCTACTAATAATACGACGTGCAGAGCCCTGTGATAGGAGCTATGGCTGCTGTTGCGTAGTCGTCGACACATTTGTGCGCAAAAGGTTGTATAGACTCGCGCAGTTCAAACACACTGTATATAAGCCGATACGTTTTTTTTTGCAGAATTTTTTTTGCTCTACGCAATAATTATTATCATCACAGTTATTGTTATTATTATTGTACGCAAACAGAGATGGACGCCCCCGCCCGATAATATACAACAATAATAATAATAATAATAGTATATTATAATAGTTTAATATGCAGACGTCCGAGGTCGTGAGTTTATATAATAATAATAATATAATGGTGTAGAATATAAGTATTGTCGTGTATACGACCAATATAGTACACGACTACGCGATATTATGATGGCGATTAAAATGTCTGCGTCGTAAATATTCCGCGTCCGGAATGCTCTTCTCTCGGGTCCTGCAGGACGTGCGGCCTGCGGAATCGTCTAGGAGAACGCGGGACGATTCGTCCTTTTACAACAACTGCGTGCGCCACTACTACAATACTCTTATTATTATTTTTTTTCACGCTTAATGCGCTTTAAAGATTCTTTTAGGTCAAAAGATCTTGCGGACGATGTATATATTATCATATATATATAGTATATACGGAAGCGCGCGTGCGCTCTGACTCGTCGAACTTTTATGTATATATATATACCGCGAGTTCTAAGCCTAAGTGCTTTCGCGAGTGCCTGCCTCAAGGTCTCGGATCGCGTATTATATAATTTATATGGATGGAATATAGTAAAATATTTGAATTTTCTTTTGTTTTTTCGTTGATATACGGTTTTCAGCGATGGTATGACCGCGATGTACTCGATATAGCTGGTGTATATGCACGATACACGCAATACTCCTCATCAGTCTTAGCTACCGGTTTCATCGCCGACGCGATAAATGATGAATTTAACGAATCAGTGACGATTATAGGCTGTTATTCGGTAGATAAGCTATCGCCCGTCGAATCACATTTTATTAGTATTACATATTGTATAGGTACCTATACTGTATATTTGAATTGTAAACTATATTTGTTCATTATATTTGAAATATTATAGATTGTTGACATTCGTTCAAAATCCGATCAATTTCAAAATTATCTTTTTGTTTTTTTATCAATAAGTCATTTTATCACATAGGTATGTTCTTGATTTTTAAAAATTTGAAAACAGTAATTTTATGCAGTGACTATTACATTAATAATATTGAAAAAGACAAGAAATTTGAAATCGGTTGAATTTTGAACGAAAATTCTTAATTTCAAAAATGTAGAAAATATTGTATAATATGCATTTTTATAGTTTTCACACTTTGACATACAACTATGGAGCGTTAAATACTATGTATACATGTATAAATGTATAATGTGAAAAATTTATACTTCTCAACAGTCAAACTCGAAGAAAAAGTGTCATTTCTGCTCCCAAAACAAAAGATAACTTTCCTAAATCCACTTTAAATTCCGATTCCGATAACCCATTATTGCTCAAGCTACTTCTTCTAACCATAACCATAACCATTTTTCTTCAAACATCGAAACATTATTTACTTCTTTTATTTTCGAGTTCACAACTCTCATAAAGCCCCTGTTGTATCTTCTAACGAATTTATTAAGTAAAGGTCAATTATAATTATCCATACTGTTGTACGTCTTCCACATAATGCTGTTATTGTTTCATTTAAATATGACAGCTAATTACACTAGATTCATTATTTTATATAAAATAATATGAACATATACACCTATACTACTTATTAATATCTATATATTGTGTTTATATTTTATTCTTCTTATCATATATTACAATTGTTAAGTTTTAATAATTTTAAACTAATAGCTAATAAAATAATAAATAAATGTTTAATGTAAACCTATAGTTTATGCAATACCAGTAATGCAATTATATGAGTGATGGGCTATTGGGGCTAATCCCTGGCACTGAATTTTTTTTTTAAATCCTGGTAAAACTATTAGTCATATTCTAATATTAGATTAAAATAAACTGCAGGAAAATATTCACACTACGTTTTGAATTAGGGCTACCGACTTTCCAATTATTAATTAACATACTACCTGTATAATATATATTATAATTAGTGTCATCCGGCGTCATGCATAATTATTCACATTATATTATTGTACAATACCGATGCGAAATCTACATTTACAAAATATATAAGTATCATAATATATGCGTGTACAGTATTATGGTACGCGCGCGTACGGAACCGTGAGCAGATAATGATTATTATATTATTATTATTACTATTATTACGGGATGTGCGCGTACGAGACGATCTTTGGCAGCTTCGGCGCTACTGCGGCGGCGGGGCCAACAGGTGGGCTGTTACCTTTCGTGACCCGTATAGGTCCGCCGACGTGTGTGAGCCGAGTACAGTTTTCAACAACTCCGTCCGTTTCCGACGCGGCACCTCGGTTTATTACGTGTAATATATCGATGACGAAAAAAAAAAGAAAATGATAAAAGAAAGAATTTCTTAATAATATCAAACTGCACGAACGCGTCCGTACAGATATATATACATTATAGTCGTCTAAGACGGTGGTGCTTGTAGACTTGCATTACGACTTGGGGAAGTTCTTATACCGTTCGACAAACACGTATACAGAACTCGATTACGTACGATTTACCTATTTGGGGGGAAATCATTAAATACGAACGCACGATACGAAATAACCGAAACATACGATCGAGTAATATAATTATGCTCCTCGTCAGATTTATATCTATACAATTTTAAAAATACACCAACAAATCAAAATATGTATTTATTATTTTATTGACTGCAGCTTGAAACGAAAAACCCAATCGCGTTTTAAGGGTAAAATTAAATTAATTTTACTCAATAATCAGTATCATGATATTATATAATTAAATATCATCGGTAAAAAAAAATCGAAAAGAATTAATTAAATTTTAGCATAGTGTCTAATTATGCACCTGTATATCATAATTATTAGATGTTAACTGGTCATACATTATTCAAAATAAAAAATTTTCTTGGAATATAAATGCAATTCAAAATATAATTTTGTCAATTTTATATATTTATCATATTATTAAATTTGAATACGTTCTAAATCGGATGGAGAAATTTTTTTATGGTATCCTTTTAAGATTAAACACCTTTCGTCATTGTTTCACGTTGGATCTTCATTAATATTGATATCACTACACGTTTTTATGCGTGGGCTTGAGCACTGTGAAATTGGCTGTTGTACACTTTGCAGAAGCGTTCAAGATTTATGTTGTTCTGTTAGCTTATATCCAATACAGTAAGTTGTAAGACGCATTACATTTGGCAACATTGCACAGATATAAAATTGATTCAGCGCACGGAATAATGTTATGAAAAAGGTATCGTCTAGAAACACCGCAAGCAATCGTATTCTACCTGTATGAGTAAAAAATACAAAAGTTTCCAGATTTTTTTTTCAGTGTACCTTAATTTCGTTTTAAATTTGACGAACGGTAAAAAAATAAAACTGATATTTAATGTTATTATAGATAACAGAGAACATCTCGTCGAAAGTACGACTTTATACAATCGAGGGACTGATCAGGTGTAAGATATATTTGACTTCAAACCAAAACGGTGATCTCTGATACTCTAGATTATCTGAGAAGTGTGAAGTATTTTATTAGTAAATACTGAGATGAATGAATAAGATGAAATAATTTAGTACACTAAGCACTGAATCAAATTCGTTGTAAACTTTTCATTTCACCTGTAAGTTCTGTTTCAGCTTACAAACAATTTATTCTTCATGATAATAGGTAATAGGATAATTATTATTCAATCTTATCTTTGATTGCATTAAGTTTGTCTTTTATATTTTCATACAAAACACATAATACTGTCTTATTCAATGTACATACATATTAAAATATTATATTATTCTACATGTATAATTATTATGGTAATAAATATACATATAGAGGTTATCTATTATAACTATTAATATTTAATTGTTAGATAAAATTAGATTTTTTTAAGACATTGTCAGTACATTATAATTTATCAATTTCGCAATACTAAATTTTTCCATGACGTGTTCTGTTGTTGTTATGGTATGGTATCATTTTTCCTCGGACGGATTTTTGGTATAGATGATTATAATTTTCATAACTCCATAATATGTGGATCAGTGGTACCCTCAATGTAGCCCATTTACAAATTTTCTGTGACTTGTATCAAAATGAAGTTGTACATTTAAAAGCATATAATATGTGTACAATAAACAAGTAATTGTGCTTAATATCTGTGTTCAAAAATATGGAAAAAATGAAAACTTATTTTTGTGATTCTATGATATGCAAGATCTTTGCGAGATACGGCAAGATTCAGGTGTATAATTGCTTAATTATCATTATGTCATTTAATAATATCATTAATGAAAAAAATGTAAGTAACTTTTAAACTTATATTTAGTACATTATATTCTAAAACCCTATAGTGCGGTCCTCTGCTGTAGAATGGGAGGATTTATCACTACAAGAGCGGATTTATCATTGATATTAGGAATATTATGTTTGAACTATTTTCTTTTCAACTACTGGTGCGATATTTACACTAAGATTTACGTAACGATTTATATGGTGGTTGTCACTTTGTCAGTTCGGTGGTTGGATGGCGAATCGTGAACTCGGTACCCTCTACACTGTGTGTCATTTTTTAATTAAATTAAGGAGAAAATGGTTTTGTATACTTACGAGCGATGAGAAATGTGATATATTTAAGGTGAAAAGTGTCGAGTAATACGTTAATACTCTGATACTCATAATTCATATAGCTATAAGTAGGTAGTTTATAAGTAAATATACACGTTTGTTCAGTTTTAATTATTACACTGTTACGGGATGTAATACGAATGTTACACAGTATGCGAATATGAGATAACGTCGTCATCGTCGTTGTTAAAATTCATTTTGAGTATCGTAAACAAAAAAAAAAAAAAAAGTAGATACTATAATAATATAATTATTTATTTATAAATTTTTATGAAAACTGACCTCGGATTATCAACAACATGTTTAGTATGCAATACGATACTGATAATAATAATAATAACGTTTATAGAGCAATCGATCACTGTTACACGGATCCCATGGTAGGTAATAGCATATTATGAGGCAGGCGACAGCGTACATAATATTGTTATATAAGTTTGGCCAATATTGGTTGTTGTCCGTTGCGCGGGTGTGTATACTTTTATTTTACTACATCCATTTTTTATTTTCTGTATTTGTTTATTTTCCCGACGTAATATTATTATTACTGTTACCGTTTCCCGGAGCGAATACACATGTGTACTATATATTATAATATTATGATATAATAATATAATAAACTATTATCTACATCTGTGCGTAATGCGTGTAGGTACAATTTATATACTCAACGATATTCCATATTATATACGATTGCGGCCGCGTAAACAAAAGTATATAGGTAGTTAATATGATATATAAAATCGACAAACATGTATAATATTATATATGTTCGCGGTGTGTCGATAAAGTGAATTCCGCTTTGCCGATGCGCCACCGCGCGATAAAAGGATAATATTATATTTTTTCTCGTTTATAATATGGTATATATACAATTCTTTTTTTCATCATCCCGAGTGCGTAATCCTGTAGATTCATGTCGAGATCACGGGTATGTACAGTACCTATATAATACACATATTATACACCATTTTCAATATATAGGTATATATAGTATGCGCATATATATACAAACTATAAGTCTCCCGCAACGTCTATCTTCGCCTCCTCGATTCGGTGTATGTATTGTAATAGTATATGTACTTACTAAATTACAAAAATAATATACTTTGAGCGCCAATTTGTAATACGCTGATTTCCATCGCTTCCGTGTGTATAACGACGACAGACGCTCCCTGGGAAGTACGTACTTTACGTTGCAATATATTATTATCATTATTATTATTATTATTATTATTATTATTATTATTGTTAACTAACACCTCGGTGGTTCTCAAAGACTGCCGCCTGCTATACTGCGGCTGCAGTATATAATACACCTACTCGAGTGTCTACATTATATTACATGTAATACATAATATATAGTGGAAAAAGTGGAAACGCTTGGCATAACAAACAAACGGGTGAGTACGTTTTAAAGACAGATAAGGAGAGTGCGAAACAGAAAGAGAGCGAGTGCGAGAGAAAGCTGGGAATTGAGAGTGTGTCTGATATAATTTATAATACACAGACATTCGGCATGTATAGGCATCACAGAGATAATGTTATAATAGTGTGCATTATGTTATACAATATTTTACATTGTACACGCGAAACGCTGCTGCTGCAACAGATCACTCTCAGTCGGACGCTGCTGAGGTCAGAATGTACGTTTATTTATTACCATCGCGGACGTTATACGATACAAAGTTGTTGTGATTTCTCCCCGCACGCGTCTTGTTTATATTATTATTTTATTATAAGCTATAATATTGTATATTAAATGTGCTCGTCGACAAACAGATCGCGATACCAGGATCAGTACAGATTGGTACGCACAATAACGCACCCTATTTGCGTACACCTAAATAATTCACCTCGTCCTTATACCCTACACTCCCGTCTATACACTTTAAAAACAAATAAATAGTATAAATAAAATTAATAAATAAATAGTAGTGACGACCCGATACGTGGTATGCACAAGAACATGATATGATATTAGATTATACCGAATGATTCATGTAACGTAAGACACTCGCATTACTTCAAAATTTATTAATATTTTTGAAAATATTTTTTTTACACGATTTCAAGGTTTTACAAAACAACAGTTTTAAAAAAAAATTATACTCTTTATCCTTAACATTTTTAATTTTTTTTACTTTTTTTGAATTACAACATATAGTTTTTGTGTGATCTTCGGTAGCAGGATAATTTCCTGAGTATTTCGATATATAAAAATCGAAGTTAGGACAAGTAGCTTATAGTTGTTAGTGCATAAAGTTTAGATTAGGGGACCCCACAAAAAATTGGTCCACTACTCTGCTCATAAAAACTGTCATTACATAAAACTTATAAGTAATAAGTTATAAGCTTATAACTCATAAACTACTTGTGCTAAACTCGATTTGTATGTATCGAAATACTTTAAAAAAATATTCTACTTTGTACAGTGAAATTAAAATTGAATGTTGTCGTTAAAAAAGTTTAAAAATTTAAAAACATAAAATAATTATATATTTGTTTAATATGTTGTTTTCTAACGACCAGAAACTATGTACAATTTTGTTTTCAAAAATATTTATATTTTTTAAAATAAAATGAGTGTTACATGATAAAAGAACTACCTGCTATACGAAGCGATTCTTGTTTAACGTTTGACAATAGTTTTTGTTTCTTTATTCGATTTTTGTGTTTTGGTACTTATACGTACAACGAGTTTGTTTGAGGTCTCTATTGTTTTAGATTTTGAGCCGAGGTGAGGAATGTATTGGTTCTACAATGTGTGAGTGTTTTTTTAATATTAAATCATATTTTGAATCGAAATGTTTTTCTGAAAAATGTGTACTACAAATATCGAATATTGAACGAAGGGCTTATTATTTATAAGCTTTTAAAAGTAAACTTTCTATAAGCTAGGTAGTTTAGCGAAAATTCTTGGAGGTTGTCCCCTGCCGACTACTATTATACACACCTTATATAAAGTTAAAATTATTATGAGTTATACACTATTGTGGGTTCAATACCTGCTATTTTAACATCTAAGATATGAAATTAAAAATATGCGTATACTGACAAAAAAATGTAAAAACATAAAACTCACGGGGTGCAAAAAAAATAGTTATTGATTTTTTTCCGTCTTGTAAAAATGAAGTGATAAAAGTACTTTAAACAACATTGTTATAAAAAATATATAAACAATGGCTAAAAAAAAAAGCCTCTTGCTTAAAAAATAAAATCACTTTGTATACTGTATAATATACACTCATATTGATATGTTAAGTATATTTTAGAGGCAATATCGAGCATTTAATAACTTTATTTTTGTAAATTTTCAAAAGTTAATACAATAAATTCATAATTGACTTTTAAGATTTGGTTAGATTATTTTGTAGGTGTGTATAAAGTATTGTAGTTCATATTGTATTATGTTATGATGGACGATGGTACAGTATAATCGATAATAATAAAATATACAATACATTCATTCGTTTCTTCGAGTGTTATCGTAACAAGTCGAAACATGCAAAATATATATTATAACACTCTGATTAAAATGATTTATATAAATATATCGAAACGGTATTTAGTGTGAAATGTTAACGATTTTAATTCATGTACATCAGGTACCTACGATTTAAATGTTTAATAGTTACATAAATATGTATAATATTTTATGTTATATCCATTACATATACATTTTATAAAATATGGACCTTCAAATTTTTGTATTTTAGATTCTGAGTGGAGCGGTGAATGTATTGATTTTACAATAATGTGTGGTTTTTTATTTTTATTTTTATTTTTTGTGTCTGTGTACACGATAAGTAGTTGAAATAATGTTTCGATTTTCAACTTCAGTATCTTGTTCGATGGGAAAGTGAATCTAGTTATTGTATTCAGGAGGTAATTTTTTAAAAATCCCAATATTTTTCAAAAGCGCAGGGAAAATCAAAAGAAAAATTAAGGAAAAACGAGAATTTTTACGCAAAATTGATTTTAGTTTTTGCTGTAACTCTAAAACAACTGACCTTATATTCATGAAATTAACCATCCATTATATAGTATTATACAGTGGCCCTCTTATAACCTACTGTACAGCAGAGTGACATCCACTTACCCGCCCTTTTTATATTTTAGATTCTAAACGTAGTGAATAAATGTACTGTAACTTTAAAAAAAATGTGTGTTTTATCGTTTTTTTTTGTTTCTGTCATCAACATTTTGCATAGTAAAAATGCTCCAATTTTTTGACATCAGCGTCTTTTCTCATAGAAAAGTAAAAAATACATTCAGAAATTTAAAATTCCCAATAGTTTTTGAAAGCGCCGGGAAAAACAAAGAAAAAGAATAATGGGAATAATGGGAATTTTTATACAAACCCAATTGTTCACAAAATCTATTTAAGCTATTTATAGACGTGAGACATTTTTTCAAATTTTACGAATTTTACAAACATTTTTAAATTATTGTCAGTTAAAACTTTTTCACTAAGTAAAAGTGTTGAAAATGTAATTCAAGGCTACACATAAGTTGCTTTAATAGCAGTTTAAAAATATTAAAGATCCATAGATATGATAAATTTTATATGCATTTAAATTTCGTATTTTGACTAAATTCATACAAATTCCGAACATTTGGAAATTATTTTCAGTTAGAAATTGATACAACATATTAATTTTATAGTTAGCATGAGAATTGTTAATTGAAGGTTCCCAACAAGTTGTCTACCTTCATCAAAAAAAAAATAAATATAATTTATTTTTTATGAGCGTTTTATTTTAAATTTTTACGGTACTTCATATTCAGCGGTTTTTAATTATTAAATTTGATTATTTATACATGTATGCTAGGATGACACACCATCTCTGCTCGGAATCATTTTTCGTATGCAATGGTTTTTCATTGAATTCAGATCGAACACATCCATTACAATGACATACTCGAGTACTCGACAACTACTGTACAACATAGCTGTATTACCCACTTGTCCACCTTCTGTCCTCCACTTACCCTAACTGATCTCGTTTCAACGCTTGATCCATGTATTGCTACGCCTGCAGGTCATCGGTAAAGTAAAATATATATTAACATTTTATATCAATATATGTTAAACGTACTCGGTATAACCACTAAGTGTCTAGTCCATTATTATTGACATCAAAACCCTTTATATTCCCCTGTTTGGTATTAATCTGTCACTGCAGATACACTGTACCTTCAGAGATAGACAACGTTTTAATAGGTACCATATATCCTAGCCTAGCCTATCACGTAACAGTTATATAATTCATGACGTCAATTGGTAAACATGAAATAAATACATTTTAAAAAAAGTGCAAACATTTTGTCATCGGACGGGGATCGAACCACGCACGGTTATTACCTGTTGATTAAAAGTGACTAGTTTCACGTAGAACGGATTAAATACCCATGTTTTTCAAAAACTCACTGAACAAGAAATGTAAAAGAGATGTGGGCCGCTAATCTAATTCTCCAACGGCACTTATACACCTCCTACTGTAGTTGGCTTCGGAGGGTTTAGCTTTCGGAGAGCTTGTTTAGTATCAACACATCTTTCGATCGACGACGCCATCGGACGTACAGGTGTTAAAGTTATTTTTTTGAATATTTAAATACACGATTTGTTTGCTCTCGTGGCAACGAATTGAAAAACCGATTGACTGCGATATGTGGCTATTCGGGATCATACGGTAAACTCTCGATTGTCCGTGGAATAGGATAATGGCATGGCAACCGATTTAATCCGCAAAATACAAGTTGCAGAAACAAAAAACCTATCTTATTATTATATTATTAAAAAAAAAAATGATATTATACAATAGGTATTAAAATGTATTTAAATTAAATAAATTAAATACATGTATTTTTATTCAGACATTAATATAACTATATCATTAGTAGTTCCTTATTTTTATTCAAGAAATCCTCAAACAATTATTTGTCATCTATAACTTAAAAATTGTATTGGTTAATATTCATCTTAACTTATTATTGTTAGCTTTGTTACTTTTTTCTCTTTTACCTTGTATCTATAATGCATTATCCAATATTAGAATCGGCACTGTACTCATGCCCTCGAGGCGTTGATATATACTTAAGTAAATAAAAAATAAAATGTAATATACTACCGCGTGTCTGCAAAAACAGCATACACTCTTTATAACTTAGTTACTTATATTACTCAGCGCCCTACAAACATATTATTTGAATTCCGTTTGCAGTACATGAGGACTGATAGGTTTATAAATTCCTATAACTTACAATTTTTTTATTATGGTATTTTACGCAACTACTTAACTTTTTCTGTGTATCTTGCTTTTGTGAACCCACGGTATACAAAACATTTTAATTTATTTTTTCATAAATCCATAATATACTGTATACATATTAAACACTATTTTTAATCTGTTTACTACTGTAGCACATATAGTTCCTCGGAAACCACGGATAATCCATCCATTGATAACCGAGAGATTACTGCTTATTATTATAATATGATAGTGAAAAATATAATAAATAATATAAGTAATGAATATCTAGTTTGTTCGTATCAAGTAACAAATTAAATATTTCTCAGTTTACTTACCTACCTACTTTTCAAAACAATCAGGAAAAATTGCAACAACGTAATAATGGAAAACATTAAATTTTTTAACCAGTTTTATAGACAAAACCAATTTTATTTTTTTGATATACCTAAGTATAATTCACCCGATATTTTATAAGTATATAACTATGTACATGTACGCAAACTATTATTTTATGCGGTTGCACGAAAAGAATTCATAATACTCGGGTAATAGTTTTTTAATAATATTCACCGCAGAAATGTCAACTTAATGCAATTTAATGCTTGCGGGATACAATTATATAGAGTTTATGTCTGCAGCCTACTCTGCCTAATTCGTATTTAGTCCTTCAAAAAATATCATATATAATTTTTGTCCTGGGATCGTGGTTTTAATGTATTCATAAAGTTCCTTAGATATGTCCCACCAGGTGATTCGCCAACTATACGCGCCACCGATTATGTGCATTATATTATAATATATGTGTTGTAGAATGGACCGACGCGAAGTTCAGTTTTCGTGTTTTCCCGTGTCGACTGTACTATACATTATACATAATATAATAATAATAATAAAAGAGACGGCGGAGGTCATGGAGGTCCATTCTGCATAATAGTCACGGCGGTGCACTAGGTTTATATAGTAGAAGCGCCTGCAGTATCTTGCTACAATCACAGCTGAACCATAGTTAACGTATCATCACGTATACTTAGAATTAGAACATTATACTGTATAATAATTACGGCAAAATACAGAGACGGCTCCGGGGAGGGGGCTAGGGCTTCCCACGAGCTTATACTTTTTCAGGATAGTACCTATTATTGTACAAATAGGTATACTACAAAATAATAAAATAAACTTTATTTATTTATATAAGTTAGCGGGACGGGCCATTGTGGACAATATAAAATACAAAACATAATAATATGGACTTAAGGCAATCAAAACAATATTAAAAAATATAATTAATAAATAGTTTAGGAGTGATGCGGGACTCCCTCATTGGCTAAATGCGTCTTTCGCGAGTTAGCACTTGGAACCTTAAAATTGACATTAGCATTTCGATTAGGAGCGTTTACCTCTCTAATCAATGTCAATTGTATATTTGTGTTGTAACAAAATTGTTGCGCCCCTCTCCCCCCAGATCTGTTTTCTGGATCCGTGCATGCCAAAGGATTGAAATTGCGTTCATTGCGCGTGCATATCTTTGATGATATTCGAACAGTTTATTATAGAGACGCTATAGATCGGCGCGAATGTATATAAACCCACTTAACACTATGTACACACGAACACGGCGACTTCGAAAAATATTGCAAATAAAAAACGACGTGACCTTTAAGAGATATCGTACACATGTTCAATAAGATCGTATATAGCTCATAAAACAGTCTCATTCCGCGTTTTTACGATGTTTAAATGTAATAGAATCATTATTGATGTTTTTTTCTTTACTATTCTTACGTTGTTTCGTTAATAGATTGTATAAAAACGATTTCAACCGCTGGTGGAGTTTATATTCCCTGGCAATAATAATTGTTACTGTTTTATACGTGCGGACATAATATATATTTTTATAGGTACCTCCGAAAAGTTAATGACGCACTTTTAGAATGAAATCGATTACGTGTCCCGCAAATTAAAATAAAATAATACACCCGAGTAATTCGTTTTTGTACGATTGATAAAAACAAAAAAATCGTATGAATACCTAAATCGAAACGCGCGTCGTCGTCGTCGGCCAAATCCACAGTTCGGAGATTTGAAGGTAAAAATATAATATAAACGAACCAATTATTGTGGCAAAGACAAGAGTCAATATTTAGTCAATATTTGTAGAACTTGATTATTTGAGGAAAATAACAGACTCAGGTTTAAAATTGAATAATATAAGTCAACAATTACATCAAACCATATTTAACCGGTTAGTAGTTGTATAAAACCACTGTGCAAACAAAATATATTACTGAGCGACCTACTATTGACTTTTAATCTTCTGTTGACGTTTTTCCAATCAACGTGAAACACCACAGAGTATACACACAATGTATTTATTTTTTTTCGCATAGGTTGTCAACTATAATATTATAATAATATAAACATATAAAATTACGATGTATAGTTCGATTTGATGTAATGCGCAACGCTTTTATTTCTCGACACAAATAGGACGGGCCATTCGAAAATTACTTTCCGAAAAGTTCGTTTTTCGTGGTAGGCCTTGCCGAAAGGTACCTAAATGGTTGACTTACGTACACAGTGTTATCGTCTTATGTAAGATGCTGCAGATTTATAACGGTATGCGAAACGGATAATATACCCATAGTGCGAGATGTGACTGTTAAGTATTTTTTTTTTCTACAACCAAAAACGGCTCAAATTTTATTACGCGTATATTGCCATTGATTTACACGTGCGGTATATATGTATAGGCTGCAGTGTGTATATCATTTGTGCTTGTACAGATGTATAGACATTATAATACGTATAATATGGGTTCGTGCGATTCGTACAACTGTACGTGTTGTATATTTGCATGTACTTAACGAACGCAGCTACCTATATGTAACTGTTATATAATATATACAATATACATAAATATATACATTGTATGTGTGTGTGTGTGTGTGTGTGTACATCATATGAGCAGTATAATAATATTATGTTTAACGTGTTTCTGCTAATATCTCAATTTTGTGTGCGTATTCCTAAAACGCCATTCTCGCGTCGTCGTTTATGATATAGGGTTTCGTCGATTCGAATAAACAAATGTTGCACGGAAATATTATTATTGTAATGATAAAATATGATGATAGTAATAATAATTGTTATTATTATTACTCGCAGTATAAATAAACAGTAGGTATCGGTACCTATAATAATAATAATAATAATATGTGAAATGATATATAAGGGCGGCGTGACTTAAATATTATTATACTATAAACGGGAGTATATATAGCATTAATATTACAATATACGCGAGTATATAATATTATTATGATCTCATGATGTGTTCCATAATATACGAAATGTTATTATACCGTCTCGCGTGTAATAGGTAAACTATATTGCCGTCATAATATTATAAGGCCGAGGAAGTGCCGAGCGTTTTATTCGTGTGACATTATTATTATTTTAACTATTATTACAGCGAAGGTTTAGGCTTAGGTTTAATTAGATTGTAGCGTAGTTATTTAGTCGAAAAATGTGACGTTACTCTGTCGTAACCGTCTTCTGTGTATATAGTGTAGCAGTACCACAGAATAGATTAAACGTACCATACCGGTATACATGTAATATACGTGTATGATCATGATGTATTAGCATTATAATAAACGTATAGTGTCGCTTTTTCGCCAATAATAGTCTAAGTAATATTCTCGGACGACGATAAAAGTCCAAACGAAGAGACTATTTTATATTATTTTTATAAAGTTATAGCCGGAAGAAATCATACTGTTAAGACTTTATTAATCTTCGCGTGTCCAGTTATTATTTCGGTAAGACGCGCTACTGGCGTATTTAATCCATTTGTTCTTTAAACCCCTCGTCGACGCCACGCGTTTGGTATAATATTTGTATGCATGGTAAATGTTTAAAATTAAAACCCTTAACTCAATATATTATTCGATATTTATTCATCGTCAATTTCAGTAAAGTATGCGCTTAAAATAATAAAATTAAAAATACATAGGTTGTGAGTGAAAAAACCAAAGCCCATAACAATAATTTCCATAAAACAAATTGTGAAATTTAGTGTTCCACTTTACAATCAAATTGTGTAAAATAACTCGACGAGCACGGGATATCATTATTATTTTTTTTATTGATTTTAAGTATCGGCAACCATGGCCATTAGCATTTTGCGGGGAGGGGGGGGGGGTACAGTTGGTTGAGGAACAGGTGTAAATGAGATGAGGATTGATCGCTAAAAACCCCGGGTGGTCACCCATCCGAGAACTATAGCGACGACTGCAGACGGTTGCTATACCGCAGTAAGTAATTCTTACTACAAATTTCGCATACTTTTGTGTTATATTATGTTATTGTGAAATTGTGTCTCGCCGTAGTAATTTTTATTCGCCGCTATTGTACCGGAAAACAGTTATAATATTATAATATATTCAATGTAAGGTCCTATTTGAATGTCATACCGCGCCATGTTTGTCACAGGTTTTTTCTTTATACACCGCAGGCCGTCGGAACTTTAGGACTTCCCGAAATTTGTCTACACGCAATATATTATTAAACGTATATTCGCGTATTATACGTCCCTGCCGTACTCCTGTTGAACACCGCGGGTGTTCTTCGGTGTTTTAAGTTATGCTTACCACATGCACATTTCATATTTACATATGCAAACAGATCATTTATATAGGTGTAAACGTGTGTTTGAAAAAGTTTATTTTAATTTTTAAAACATTAGTAGGTATAGGCTCAAACGCGTGAAACATGTATATATTATTCATAATGTTAAAGTCTATAATACCTTAGACGTAATATGGCTTACTTAAGAAAACATCGGCCATTTTTTTTTCATGATCGACCGATTAAAAGTATAATTATTTTGTGTCACGAATGCGAAATGAACGCAAAACAAAGTGTGCGTTTAAAACAAGGGTCAAATAGTATGGGGGTTTTCATAATGTTTTGCATTAAGTCGTGGAGTGCTCGCGAAATATATACACAATATTATTTTACTGGACAAAAACTTTGGCAATTGTAAATGATATTAAACGCATTATTATGGGAGTTTATCCGAATAAATGCGATTAAGATACAATGTGCACATATACCGTATCCGATAGCGTACTGCTCATATCTATATGTATATCTAAGTATTTTATAATTAATTTAACCGACGTTAATCTTATTTTGTTGTTTACTTAACAAAGAAAATATACAACTTAATTTTTACACACACCTATTATTCGCATTTGTCATTGATAAGAAGTAAATCGTATACTCAGCTGCTTGCATCAAGATAAATATAAAGTTTGGATTTAATTCTCTTTTCTCTTTGAACAAGTATGGCTTCTCGCAGAGTTTCAAGCTATTTAGATAATTTTTGTTGACAAACCTTAAGCTCGGTTTGCAGACTTCAAGAAAATCTGTCAAATACTAATGGACTGCGTCAAATAATTTATTCAAACGTCTTTAGTTTCCCGCAAAGAAACATTTTAGTTTATTTCCATTTGAAGTATCATAATATTATTTTCTATGGACATTTTCCAGACACTAAATGACCGAATTAAATAATTAAATTTTTAGATTCCCATATTTTAAATCAACTCCGATGAGGTCTATGTAATAATACTATAGTTTGATGTAACCATATACATCAGTTAAAGATTTTTTTACGTTGTTGTTGTGAATATTATACGACGTCCGCAGCTTAAGACAACTGCAGTTCTACGAAGCTCCGCAGTAAATTTACACGAGCCAAAAACTATTGTTTCTCCGCGGGATTAAATAATTTTTCATTAAAGCGCTTGGATGCCACGAGTAAAATATATTAAAACAAATAAAATATATATGTAACCTTACACTAAAAAACACGAGATATTATTACTTTTGAGGCGATAGAAGATAATGAATTTTTTTCAAAGACATTGTTACTAAACATTCTCGAGGTTCAGTGCATTATATTATACCGTCCGTCGTATACAATATTATGCTACTGCGCTACGCAAACTACACGGACGTCTTAATATTTCATTTTTAACATTATTTTAATTACCGACTTATGCACCAGTTACGCAGCGTAAAGACGGTTCGGGTCGTAACAGTGCGCCGCCCCCGTTGCACAATGCTATTTTAATATAATAATATAATTACACTACTGTGCCCTAATTAAACCCTACTATTGTAGTTTGTTGTTGTTGTGCATTTCCCGAATAATCCTATGCTTATAAAATAATATAATAATATGTGACCTATAATATAATAATATATTATGTGTTGTTAGATATTTATCACGGCGCCTAGTATTGCGTAGATCAGAGAAAGAATATTTTAAAATACATTTTATATTATATTGTACATAGGTGCCTGCACGACTATTATTATTATTATTATTCTCTTATTAAGTTAAAAAATAGCCGGTATAATTTAATTTTTTTAAAACCGCAAATATTCGGCATTGACCCGAATTCGATGGAACAACGGTCGTGTTTAAGGGATACTAAACTGTGTCGTTTTCAATTATTATTTCGCGTTATGATTGATCGCCTGCCGCCGCCGCCTCCACGACCGCCGCCTGTCCGTAGAAGTTGATTTTCAAAACGAATTATATAATGTTTTATTATTATTATTATTGTTATTACAATATTACCTATTATTAATTCTATTATAAAACGCTGGTGGTGACTCGGTGTCGACATAATTTTAATTACCACGAATAGTAGATATATATAGTTAAATAATACGCACGCGGGGTGCGAATATCATATACAATTCAATATATAGATACGAACTATACACATCTAACGAGGTATTTGTTTTTTCATTTCAAATAGCATAATATAATATCTGATACACACGAAATATATTTTATATTGTCCTCTTGCGTGTGTGTGTGTGTGTGTGTGTGTGCGTCGGTATTATACTCAAGCGCCGAATTTTCCACAACGGAGGAGCTCTCAGCTGATGGGACGTTTTATGCGCACGCGTCCTTTTTCGAGCGAGAGTCGTCAAATTGACTTTGTGAATATGTATATAATATATGCCACACGCACGAAGAGGGTGATACACGAGTACGGGAACCTATCTCTCTTTACGGTATGATACGATATTATGTACGTTGTACACGTCATCTGCGACGAGAGGGAGGCATTTTGCAACCATTTCCGCACAAGTGCGCGACGTATATTATTATGTTTATTTAAATATCTAATATTACCCCGTATAGTATTAAATCTAAAAGAAAGCACCAAATAATATGACATAGGTACTGCCCGCACACGCGTCAAATAAAAACTCATTTAAACGCGACACAGAAATGATATTATATTTGATATATTATTATAGTGTGGGAGTGTAATATTATTATAATAACTATACTTACATCGCGCAAATGTGACATCGCGTCTCGTATGTCTAACCTGTACAATGCGTTCAATTTTTTTTCTTGATTAAACATACGTACCTACGTTTCCTTTTGTAATGAAATATTTTTCGCATTGTACCTACGCGAAAATGTTTCCGCACAACGATGGTAATTGCGCGCATGCTCGAAATAAGATGTAACATTGTATGCGAACTCCGAATCAATCATATTTAAAATACGATAAAATATATATATTATTACATATACACACTCGCACGTAGCTTATTTTTATTCCGTGGGTACACGACGGAAAGGAAAATAAAAGAGGTCGTGCGAAATGTGAAAGTATAATATATATGTAGCCATATAGGTACGTACTTTTAGAGAGTGAGAAAATAATAGAATAAACGTCTTTTCGGCTGAACAACACAATTTGACAAGCGCGACACATCATTATAATTATTATTATGCAACATAAACGTATTATATAGTTTTTGCATGTACGGTTGTCTCAAGTCACAAGTCTCCACTTCTAAGGACCATATTTTATACTTTAGCTGAAACTATAAAATTGCAGTCTGTGGTAAAGACTATGGACTTATCTTATAATATGACGTTTTAGCGAAATACGATTAGAGCGTAGCACACGCTAAGCATAATATATGATTTATACCGTAAATATTCGTAACAGTATTTATGTATATATTGTATAGACTGCAGTGCAGCTGACCGACCAAAGTACGTATATATGCTATATGTATATACAAGCATAAATATAATATACCTGTGTCCTGTACACATATATTAATAACATTATCATACGATCGCGAACAGATTTACTTTGCTACCGCCGAGCCCCTATTTTACAGCCCAGAGTATATATATAGTATATAATATAGATCTTTTACCCTCTCCAGACCGCAATGAAGGCTTTTCGGAGTCTCTAATTTAACTTTCAAAGCCCTTCTCGTCATCCCTCCGAATGATTTTTTTTCCGTTTTACTTTTATTTAGTTTTTACCATCCACAAACAAAATTACACCTCCGGAGTACCTTCACCCCACTCGCAATGTGACCTTCGTGATAACTCTCTGACCTAAATGTGCAACGTTATATGCAGCCAAACGGTCTCTCCAT
Source organism: Nasonovia ribisnigri (assembly GCA_027563435.1). Classification (NCBI taxonomy): domain Eukaryota; kingdom Metazoa; phylum Arthropoda; class Insecta; order Hemiptera; family Aphididae; genus Nasonovia; species Nasonovia ribisnigri. The sequence goes on from JANEHU010000081.1 coordinate 75,821, forward strand.
TCTCCTTTCAATGGAAAAGCAAAAAATAAAAAGGGGAAGAAATGTTGAATACAATGCATTGTGGCGTAGGGATATACGTGTATATAAATGCATTAAATTGTTGAAACCCCAACTTAACTAAATTGTTTTTACTTCATGGTTTTTACTTTACTTCCATCGTCATAAATCTCCAAATAGGAATTGAATATTGATGATATTTTTGGCCAATATAACGAATAATTACTCCGGATTGTCCCGCTGATTTTGAACAACAATTTTATTATTTTTAGCTGTCCAATGTTAAAATGAATAAACAATTTATGTAATAATTAAATAAATAATTGACTACAGTATTTTATAAGTCAACATTTGAATATTAATACTTAATTTTAGAAAATAATTATTCTGGTAAAAAAAAATCATAATCACACATTGCCTATCGTCAAATTCAATAAGACCAAGTTATTTATGCGTCTAAAATGGTTAACACTACTAAACAACACTCAATAATTGATAAATACTATATTGTATTATAAACAAAAAAATACAAACAAACACGAACTTACGGTACAATGTCAATAAAACAATAAATTAAGTACAACTATACGTCATAATATTATACTATGAGTGTAGGCCAATAATATCAATAAATAATATATATTCGTATAAAATCAATATTTGGATAAGTAACTCATAGCAACGAAAGTTACGACGGATGGACGGACAACGAGGGTTTTACGATATTATATCTTCTACGTAGGTCGGTGTAAAAAAGTTAAAAAAACAAAAAAAACCTATTTCGACACCATATCTTTATAATAAACTTACCTGGGTAGGTAATATATTTATGAACTTATAATTTTTTTAAGTGATTTTTATCTGAGTACAAAAATTACCTCTAATCGTATTTCATAAGTTTGTCGAATGTATTGTGAATTCAGAATTTATGATGAATTTTACTTTATTTAATATTGACCAGCGTTTTGAAATCCATTAAGCAATGACATAATACGGTTTTTTTTTAAATATTCAAACATTGTTTATACATAATATTTAATGTGTAACGCACATCAGTAAACACTTACACCACGACAATATAAAATATATATGCATACCTATCCAACACAGCCACGATGTTAAATAAATTAAATTGTTTAATAATTAGAAATAAAACAATAATTTAAATTGTGATTATAAAATAAGCTTTTGAACATCAAGGCAGTTGTTTGATATCTTTATATTGGTAGGTATATATATATATATTTTAAGACATTTTAAAACTTTAAACTTTAGTTGATTATTAAATACATAAAGTATAACATGTATTTATTACATCAATAAAAGTTTAAAAAGCAATTCCGATAAAAAAAAGAACCATCTTTAATGTTTGTGTATATAGAACAAAAAAAAATTCCGTAAAAGGTTATCAAAATCTTGAAAAATATTTTTAATATTTTATAATACCTGCTGCAGGCTGCAGCCATACATAACAGTGGCGTCATTTACATTTTACAGAATACTAAAAATTATTACAATGGTGTGCATTTGCATCAGATAATTATTTTTTAAGCCCATGTAAATATATGTAGGTATTGTCATTTCACCAGCGATTCGAGAGGTTTCGGTATTGATTATAATATTTATATACATATATATGTATATTCATCATATTGCATCCCATTGAAAAATTCGAAATGTCGATAGTACGCCACATGCAGCATTATATAATATATGCATAATATAATGTATATATTGTACTTATTATAGGTAGACGTTATTGAGTGTTCTTCGTGTTCGCTGTTATTTCATACAGAGCCCGTTGTAGGAAACGTCATACGTATAGAGGTACATAATAATGTACATAATTATCAACATCATGTATCTCATATTATACTACCCTTTTCCCTGCATAAGTATATTATAATAATGTAATCTAACCTTTAAATAGGATTTTTTTTCGCGGCACTTACCATAAACTCCCGTTTTATGGAGGTTTGAGGTTTCACAGTGTTATTACATGCATTATACATAAAACCTATGTAATATACATATTTATAGAGCAGGTAGTGACATTCATTAGTGGTTTCCAGCACGCTTGATGATTAATAAATATATAATTTATTATAAAATAAAGCCGACACTATAAGTATAGTTTATTTGACAAATTAATAAAAACAGGAATTAGACAAACAGAAACGTTGAGTATAGTATAATTACCTACATGTTGTCTCTTGCAGAAATTTAACTAAAAGTATACTATAAAATGGTATATAGTTTTGTTTTTATTTTAGTATACTTACTTATAAAATTATAAAAATATTTATGAACAGCGTACTAATTATATAAATAAAATTGTCAATTTTATAAAAAAAAAAAAATTTTATTATATGTAAATATAATAACTGATACCAAATTACAGACTGGATGACATTTTTCTTATGATTTTGGTCTTTATACTGTATTAAACGTGTTTGTTCCATCCAGTAGATATAATATTTAAAATAAATGGTCCATTGGTAAAACCATAGTAAATACAATATTTTAATTAATAATCTCCAATTTCGAGTACCTACCGCGTTTTAAACTTTTAAATATTGTATTGAACTTATTTACATTATAATTAAAACTGTTTGCGGAGGACTTTTTAAATTTGATCAACACTTTTGAAATTCATGATGAATTCGACAATAATGCTGTTGTACTGCTGTAGTTTTTTAGACGGAAAACTATGGCCATAAATAACACCGAAATGATTATTATATTGTCGTAACCGACCTATCCATACATAACAGATAACAATCATGTGGCAAAAACTTTAACGGTACATTTGTATTTTACTTAACAAGATTTATACGTAAAGTTTATCTTTATTTAATATTAGGTATATGCGATTGTAACAAATGAAACAGTATTTCATTTTTAGCACCCCTATAAAGGTCACCTATTAAACGTTTCAAACACATACATGATATTCGGCAAACATATTGATGATATTCAAAATAAAAACCTTTAAACTTTATACAAAATGCGTCCTATTATAGTTTTGAAAGTTTCAAATAGGGAAGATAAAATTATATCGTCTCATTATTCCTCGAAACCCGTAATTTATATTCCAAAAATACCTTAACAATTCGTGCGTATATATAGGAAATGCGTTCTGTATGGCAAATATAATATTAGTGACTGGTATCTGGCATAATGGACATATTATTTTAATTCAATGAAAGAAGAAAAAAAACGTCCGTGAACACTAAACATTCAGCAAGTTATTTTCTGAAATTTTATTAAGGGAATATTGACACAGTACGCGTTATTTGCGCAAACCAATCGCACTGGTTGTTCAAAATGAACATTATTAAAACGACTCCGACGTCAAACAATATTCACAACTGTAGTACGTCAATGTTGCACGTACATTATTATTGATATCATTGTTGTCGATGACTTCGGCTGTACTACGTCCATGGCATCATATTATTATGATATCTATGGTTGGGCAACTTGTATGCAAAAATAATTACGGATGTTTAACGAAACGTTTTAATTGTCGTCCTGCTGCAGTGGACTGTATCGCCGATACCGACACGGGCAGTCGATAAAAATTAATTAAAAGTGACAAGTGAGATAAATAAATAAATGTACAAATAAATTATATTGTAACGTAAAACTATATTATGCGTATACCATAATATTTACGCGGTATCTGGTATTCGGACGCGCGGTAATATTATCACATTATGTTCACCGCGGTTACAACTAGACAATAATTATTAGTCTGCGCATGCGCAACAGATTGTCAGCGGCGACCCGCAAGATCGGCCAGACTTTTTCTTTATCGCCACAATCTAAACGCCGTGGATCGAGTGAACAAGACGAGTACCTGATACCTGAGGTCCGGTATATACGCGGTACACGGTGACGTCTCCGGGGTCGACGTCGATTTTCGAAAAACTGCGCGTTTCACAAATCGTTGGAGAACGCAAACCTCCGTATTATAATATTAATTATTATTATTGTCAGTGACCGACCTTCGAATGTCGTACATAATATACGGTTATAACTCAATTTAACGTGGCCCGTGGAGCTGCGCGGTTATTTCTTTTAAACATAATATTATATTATAGTGGTTCGGTTAAACAGTACACCGCAACGTCAAGTGCGCAGTATATTATAATAAATAATAATAATAATATGCATTTTCGCACTTCTGGTACACGTTTTCAACAGAAACACGATATTCTGCTGCGACTAGTGTAATTATTGTAGTGTAAAATATTATAATATTATAGCGCACCCGCTCACCAATGAGACGCAATAATAATGAAGTATAATATATCAACAAGAGTGTATAGGTACCTACACCATTTTAATAAGAAAGCTGCACGAGAAGTCAACAAACCGAGGTTCGAGGACGCGTCGCGACAAAGTAATCGCGTCAAAAGACCGCGATTTTTACTTAATATTTTCTACGAAAACCGACGAAACCCGCCGAACGCCGCTTTTACCCGTAGCTCACGACGACAACCGAGTACAATAATAATAATAATAATACTATAACCCGCTAAGATTACTTGGAAATTGTTGTCGGTGACTTTGCAAGCTCACAATATCATGGAAAACACAACGGTCGCGTGCTACGGAACATACGGGTGCGTTTAATATCACATATTATTATTATTATTATTATTATTATTATTATTATTATTATATTATACGGGCTATGTATATAGTACGCGGTGGCTATACATATCCTGCCGACTAGCAGCAGCTTGTGGCACGACATTGTTGCCGGACACTTTGTTGTCGACATAAAGTTGCCCGTATTATATCATATTATTAAAATATTATGATGTACACGTATAATAATAATGGTATGTACGGTATATCATACCAGCTATGTAGTGCCTTGGACAAGACGTACGCGCAATTCCGGATTCTAGTGGCTCTTAAAAGTTTTGTCGTTTCGAATATATTGTGTACCTGCTACATTGTGTAACGAACATTTTTTAAACAAGTTTTTTTTCTTTTTGATAAAACTTGATTAATTCACGTAAGTCGATTGTAGTTTCTAATTCTATTTTTTTAGAGATAAACATAATTACCTACACGATCATTACCTACACTGATCCACAGAGATGTTTTAAAACAGTATATCATCCAAATTATAAATCATTATGACTTATAAGTGTAATTCATTAAACGAAATTAAAAACTTAAACCTCGTTATGCATATTTTATACAACAATGATATCAATAATGATAATATAAATTATGTAATTTCAAATACTTATAATAACCATTAAATATTACATAGCCTCAGGTTTAATGGAAGTATTCATGTTTAATGTTTCTCATATTATGCGAAAAAGCAATCCGACGAATCTTTTTAAGGAACTCCATTGAAACTTCTTTTTTCTTTTTATTTTTTTAACTTCACCTAGGTAGTGACTAGTGTGTATAATTTTTTTACACTGAAAAAAAATTGAATTAATATTGTAAGTTGAAATTTTTCAACAAGTAAGCAACAATGTACTTTAGTTAATGGATAAATAGTGCTAAAACGAAATCGGGAGTTTTATATGTTTTATTTATAAATTATATCCCTCGTGTCTCGTGAATAATGTCGATTGTTTCCTAGATACCATGGCCCTTTTTCAGCACACAATTATTTATCGTTCCCTCTTATTTTCAAGTCTAATTAATTCACATTGGACTCAACCAAGGTTGTTCACTCAATCGTTCATTCCTAATAAAATAAGACATTTACATAACGATGAACATTCAACCCAAAACATGTCAGTACCTACTTTGCTTATAATAAGTAAAACTATAGTGAATTGATTTTCTTTATCACTAGCATTTTACTTGTATTTTTATTTTATATAAAAATGTATAATATAATATTTCCTTGTGGGCGAATCTATACCTATTTTCATAAAAATATAAAAGTTTAATAAATACGTAATATTTTTGTGACAAGAGTCAAGAATGCACAGTTATATCAATGGTGCGTTATCTAACATCTTTGTCATTCTTCTTATTATTATTATTGTATTACGATAGTCGGTGGTTGACTGACAAGTCAATTATGTCATAATATGATGCCAAAATAAAAACTATTATTCTTAGTTTTGTAGATGTTATATTTATCTTTAACATATTTTTCCTGAATCATAATTAATATGGAATAAAAGGTATTAAGTATAAGCTAGCTTTTATCAAGTTTATTGTATACATTTAATTTAATTAACTGTATCATTAAAAAAAATAAAAACTTTATTTAGTAAAATATAATAGGTACCTATTATAACCATGGTATTTTTTATATTCAAAAATTGAACATTTTTATGGCATATTCCCGGGTCTGTTGATTAATATATACATTATATAAGAATAAAATAACTGACAATCGGTTTTAGCTATTAAAAGTTTACAATAGGAGTAAAACTGGTAAATATATATAATACTTATGCATGCATTTATATTGTTTCATTATATTGCATATTATATTAGTTTAAAATATGTTCAAGGAAATTATTCAATAAAAACTATATGATAACGCACTTCTAACATTTTTCTTCATATATCTTTTATTTTTAAATATTACCAATCACCAAATAAGACACTGTACAGAATAAATAAAATTATAGTAGATGCATTAAGAGATGAATTTCAGAGACATTTTAGATTGATAAGACAGTGCACGAAACAGTTTAAAAATAGCATTAATTAAAAGTATGCATCTATAGTTGAGAGAATGGGATATTTCAGAAACTGAAACTAAAAAACCTAATACATGGATTAAAAGCAACACTCATCAGACTTACTATTTTCATGAATAATCACCGGTTTATAGCTGGTGAATCACCCGGTATATACATACACATAAATACAAATTAATGAATAAAAACACAATTACGAGAATAAATTGAATTTGTTAACTCAGACTTTACAAAATAAAAATAATAGCAGTCAAACTGTAGTTTTTTTTTTCTTTCAATGTTTGTGTAAATCCATCATTGTCATTATTTATTTATTTATTTTCTTAAGCAAACATTGGCGTTTCCTCTATTAAAACAACATCACCGTGATATTTTCAAAACATATCATCAATAACATTGTTTGGCTGAAATTGATGTAAATAGTTTATAGATTTATAATTAAATATTTCTACTAATTTATTATTCTGGTAAACATTTATATATAATATATAGTAGACATAATACAAAATATACGAAAGATTTGTGTTAAAAAAGTTTTAAGCAAGTAAGGTTGACATATTTTGTAGTATTTAGAAGGTTACCATTAATTAACGAAATTCTATGTAGAATCATATTCCCTTCAAGCCTCTAAAGTAATTCGAAATTAACACTCGTGTCTGGGTTATTTACATTTACATAATTACAACAAATTTACTTGTATTCTTTTAGCTTAAATGAACACGTGCACAATATATTTGTTTAGGAAATGTATAAAGTTCTATTTATTATATAATTCAAATATCTAATATCATTATATTAAAATAGACTTATTTCATGAAATTATTTTTTAAGTTGAAACATAATTGTATTTAAATTTTACTTTATTGTTAATTTGGAAACTTTTTGTAGTTTCCATTTTAAGTTTATATTATTTAAATACTACAAAATCTTTTTGAATTACATTTTTTGAAGTTGTTTTTTAGAATATGAATACTTGAAAACAAAATGAAATTTCGCCAAAAGCCTTTTTAAATGATACAATTTTTACTGAGATATTTGTTAAATAATGATAAACTTCTGAATATCATTCGCTTTGCTAAAACTATAATTGCTGTTTTTATATTTTTTTCTTGGTCGTCAAGTCTGCGTAGACGGGGGAAAAACATTCAAAAGAAACAAATTAAAAATAATATTATCTCACAATTTCAATTAGTGCCGCTGTCAATCCATTGCGTAATCTGATTACCGATTAGATAATCCTCATACCAGTCGACCTATATTTTAGGACCTGCGAAAATAATTCAAAGTTCCGGCTGAAGACCGGTAGAATAATATTTTTCAGTGCCTAATGTCTACCCCAATGTATTTGACGATGTTCTACTTTTTCCCCTCTTTTTATCGTACAGTCGTTATTAATTATAGTCCATTTTTTTTTGTTACACTGATCCTCACTTTTTCTTCGTTGTTAAAAGAATTTCGAGCTAAAATACGTACATGACAGGTCCCAGGTGACACACATTGTGTGAATTTTTTTATTACTGTTATTATATTTTTTTTCACATTTCGTTAAAAATGTAAAATAGCGTTTGGACTGATGATTAAATATTATTATTTTCGTATTTTTTTTTTAACGGCACATCATTAATGTCTATATATAATATATATATATATATATGTATATGTATGTATAATGACGAGATTTGATTGCAAAATTCTCACGAATAGAGGAGTAAGTAAAAATAAATGTTTTGCGATATTGGACATCAAAAATAAAATACTTGAAGTAGTATCCGCGTAACTTTTATGAATCAAATGTGATCAATAATAGCTTGTTACAAAATATAATAAGTGAATATTATCATTGTTCATACAAGTAGGTTGCTTAGGGTTATTAAAATTAATGATCCCGTGAATAATATAACTATATGATATAAATAGATTCTGAATGCCGATCAGTATGAATATTAAAAATATTTCTTTATTATGTCTCATTCTAGCTTTCAATATTTTGAATGATTATTAGCATTTGTGTATTCAAAATGTAAATTATATACATTATAGCGTATATGTTAGGTAAACAAATTAGATAATAATATATGGGTTTATGGAAAAAAATATGTATGTGACATCGCATGATGCCAATTTATAAAACTTTGGTTAACAAATTGTCTCGTTAATAATATTTACAAGGCCCTTTTGAGGGTTATCCTATTAGATTTTGTGAAATAAAGTCAATACAATTTAAAATAAAAAGTTACATTTATCTTATTTTTCTTATAATATGTTTATCTTTGTTTAAATTTTCGAGCACTGGTACTATAAAAATGTATACTGGTAGAATTAAACCTGCAATAGGTTATGATAACTATAAAATTAAACTTACGTTTAAATTTGTACATTAATATTATAAAAATATACAATAATAATTAGTACTGTATATAATAAATGGTTTGGTGAATCTTTTATTTATAAACCAATATAGGTAACTATTTTATTTAGTAAAATAAAATAACCTAATCAAATTATTACAATGTATTTTAATGCATATAGCATATGTATTATGTTATTCTACATAAAAATATTTATTTATATTTAAAAATTACAATAGATTGTTTAAATAATTAGATGATGAGTTACAATATGACTCCCAATCAGATGTGGTAGACTATTTAATTTTTAATTCACATGACATTATCATGGACCTATTTTATTGTAATGTCTCATTGTAAAACCTTATGAACCTATAACTAATAAATATAAATTAAAAAATAAAAACCAAAAACGAAAATTTGTCTGCAACAAAATTAAATCTAACCTGTTCTAGAATAGGTAGTTTTAAAAATCTAAACATAAAAACTAAATATTAGGTGTTTAATATTAAATTAAATATGTACTTTTAAATTTGGACGAAAAATATCTATACATTTTAGAAATGAAAACGGGATGCTTCAAAAATTATAATATACATAATGCATATTAAATATTGGGCAAGACAAAAATGTTTATTATTAAATATTATACATGCCATGCGGGGGTGAGTGGGTACATAATAATCAAATTATGAAATCAGAATTCATGCTGGTCCTATTATATTTTATCTTTATTTAGTAAGGCTAAGTCTGATAAGACTATTATAGTGCTTAAAAATGATTTAAGCGTACTAAAAATAAATGGTTTTTTTCATACGAAAATGAGTATCAAATTTTTAATTTTGGAAGTTTTACTTTTTAAATTAAAATTTAAAATAAACATTATAATGTATAGTAGTATTTTCATGCATATTGTATAAGTGGTAAACATTCCATAATAATTAGAGCTATTTAAAAGGCAGTTTTCACTTTTCAATGTTTTTCTATCGGTTAACACAAAATGCATACCTTAATTTCGTATAACATTTTTAGTATGGTATTGATCCAAAATGTTCAGTCGTTCATTATAATACAGACGGAGCTACAACAGTGATTGAATTTAAAAATAAAAAAACACTTTACCGCTCCGTCGTTTCTAGAAGTCTCAACAAATATTGCTATTACTAATTAATAATTACTACGTAGAATAAAGCGATAAATTTAAAATATCAGAAATAATTTAACCATAACATGCAACTTTAAAAAGAATAGCACTGCATATATTTTTATTGAAATGAATATACAAACTATATATTTCAAATGAAATAATTATTTTATTAATAATATAATAACTTTTAATATAAACTTTTATAATAATTTTATATTATAAAAATAAATAAATATAATTAATTCTTGTATGTATTTTAACGAGCCATAATTATATGCATTATTGTATGTTTTTACAAATTAAAATTGTATATTAATATATTATTGCATATATCATGCATAAATAAATGTATTGTATAAGTGACATACTTTTATCAATATATTTTGATATTTTCGGAACATTATTATTACATATATTTTAAGTATTTATCTTTAATAAATGCCCCAGTGGGCACAGAGTACAGTTGCTAAATTTAATATACATAACACTAATATTGGTACACAATACTGCAGCAGTTAATATTAGCGAGTTTTGAGGTACAAACAGAAATATAATAGATCGAAAAACTGATACTGAATACTGATATCAAAAATTCAATATTTTTTAAACTTTATTTCATATCGGTAGTAGAGCGGAATAAGGAATCAAAATTTTGTAAGTGTGTTTCCTATGTTTCCTATAATGTTAGCACACAGTTCACCAGCGCAAATAGACAATAATTGCGTTTACATGTAGAAAAGTATTCTTTTTAAATATAAAAAATAAACCTTTAACTCGAAGTGAGAATAGCATATATAGTGGTAAAGCTGTAAAAAATATCAGACCATCTGAAAAAATTCAGATATCCTGACGTGTCATTCTAGCTCGGTGTATAAAATCGATAAAATAAAATAGTTATGTGCGTATTATAGTCAAAACAGAAAATTGAACTTGTAAATCGAGATAGTAAACCGGAAAATGATTTCCTTTTCCAAACAAATAATAACATTAAGACTACAATACGTTATCAGTTATTTTGTATTCTCTCCATAATATAAAAAGTTCGACTTTCAAACAGCCTGATAACGATGGGTTTTTTTAAACTTTTAAAATATTTGTCCTTTCATCAGTTTTTTCTTGTTTGACAAAAGCAGCGAACGAGTTTTTATTACACTATTTTACGTTATATTATATATATTTATTATGTATGCATTATTACGTCATAATATATTATATCACAATATGTGTACAAGAGTGCGATAGAAATATGAATTTTTATTAATGTTATTGGTTGTTGGCTATGATCGTTGTGTATGAGATATAAAGAATAATGATTTTTTACTCGATGATAATATGGATCCAACACGTTGCAGTTATTTACTGGATTGATTATAATAGATAGTAATAGATAATATAGTTATGGTATATCACTATTGTGCGCTCTCATCGTTGATTTTTATTTTTCTGATTACAATTTTCGGATGTGTGATCGAGAGTTACGAAAAATCTGACGAAATCTTCCTACTCGGGGCAGAGTAAATGCGATTACACTGCAGGGAATAACAGCATCGATCGTGACTGGTATGACAACGACGAATTTTGTCTGGAAAAAATCGATAACTTTATTATTATTATTATTATTATATATATATAAAAGTAAAAACGTTTAGTAAATAGTAATTTCGTCAAACTTTTCTTCTTTTTTTTTTTTTTGGTCACCCAAAGCGTCTCTAGCGAGTCCTTCATACGCGTATTTCCACTCGTGTTGCGTCACGTATACACATACTACCTCCATATATATGTATATGTTATTATATACCTATATGTACATCCGTAGACCATATTATTATTATTATTATACAGCCGTATAGTGTATAAACTTCGACGCGAGTGATGCGATATTATTTCCAACTGTGGCACCATACGGTTAAAGTATAAAACCATTTCTGTTGTATGATAATTATACCATTATTATATTATATTATATCATATTGTATTATTGTTACTGTATTATTGTTTTCGAATGATTAAGACGTGAAGATATCGTTCGAGGACCGATACGAGTGGCGTGTGGTGGTCAATTCTCTCGATCCCCCCACCCCTCAATCATTATGCCGACTTCGTAAGTATAATATTATGTATACGTCACCGCGGTGTCTCTCCGCCTCCACTATAGCCGCAAGGGACGAAAAAAACACTACATAATAATGTACATATATAAGCGCGAGGCGGTGGCGGCAGTTTCATTATTCCGATAACCGACTCCTCCGCCACCATACGCGCGATTCGACGGCTATTTGTTTTTATGGGTCTGCCGTGGATCGACCGAGTACGCATTATGTACATATGCATACGTGTATACTATGAATATATACAGGTATAACACAAATGGGTTTTTATTTATATTTTGCGCTTGTTTTCGCGGTGTGTATATATATATATCTTTTTGTACACCCGCCCACTCGTTCTTGCTTCGTCATAAAACGGGCGCGACAAGGATGAAAATACCTCAGTCTTCGAATATATACCTAATAAAGTGTAGTATATATTTGTGTGTGTGTGTGTGTGCGCGCGTGTATATTCTTATTTCTTGTATATATATTTAATATATACGTGATCGGATCGGTTGTGCTCGACTTATGACGTGGGGGTGCCGGTGGCGGCTGTTGGGAATATGCTGTTTTGAATAAGCGCGCGTAAAGCTAACGTATACACGACTATATAATATATTATGTAGGTATATTTTTTTCCTTTTTTTTTTTTTTTATATCCGTACAATAAAAAGTCGACGCGTAAAAAATGTATGACCGGAAAACTACCCTTGGTCGTCTCGTCGCGTCTTTGCGATGTCATCGTACGACCCTACCTCCTACGCCAACGCCACTCGCTGATAAAAAAAAAAAAAAAAAACTGGCCGTAAAAACAAGAGGTATAACGCGATACGCGCGTGCGCTCAAAATAAAACCGTCACAAACAATATTATTATACGACCCTCAAAACGAGGTATAGTTTTCCATCTCCTTTAGCGCGCCGAGATCGGCAATTCATCACGATCAACGGTGCGCGACTGGGGCTGTCACAAATCCAAAATATTCACGCCGAGCCCGTCGTCCGTAATCGTGCGTCCCGGCGGTCAGAGGTACAAACGGTGGCACCCCGCCTGTAGGTTGTTTTAGCCATTTCTCCTCCCTCCCACCAATTTTTATCCTCTCTCTCTTTCTCTCTCTCTATCTCTTTCTCTCTCTAAATGCTCATATATAAACATGATACATAGTACATAGCAGTACATACACGCGCATACAGATATATATTTAGCGTACTATTTACTATATTATATATTCATAGATATATTATATATGTATAAATTATATTATACGTGCATGTGCCGTGCTCGAGTATAACGCAATATTATTGCGTACGCGTGACTGTTTATCGAAACGATTTGGTGGGTTTCACCCGAACCAGATATCCGGGATATAGGTATATACACCCACGGCGTATGCGATATAATAGTATATTATTATTATTATTATTATTATTATTTTACGTTCACGGCGATTTATGCATCCACCGATCGTGTCCATCTTGGAACGGCAAGATATATTATGAGAGGTGAACGCCGTTTTTCCTATTTTTTCTCCCCTTAAACAGTATATTAAATCGATAACGTTCGCAGAACTAAATAGTTATATAGTATAATTATTAAATTCTAGCGAAAGGAACAAAATCTATTTGAGGACAAAATATATAAAATATCCCAACTACCATAAAAAAAAACGTAATAGAATCGCTGAACGGAAAATGACTTGCAAAAGTACTATTTAAGTAGGTAGTATATATAAATATATAAATGTTTCTTGTAAAGTTTTCTTTTCTTTTTTAAAATAAACTTTATACCTAATAAATCAAATCGCGTTTTTGTACATTAATATTACGTCGTATAATAACATACAAAAATATAGTCTCGCCGAAAAATACTTAGAGGTTAATTGATGTTTCTGCTGTGCATTTAATACGTTACACGCGCCTATACTATATTTAATATGATTAAAATAAAATATATACAGTGTGGTGCATAGAGACGGACAATTTCAAACGCGATATTGGCACATCGTTGAGAAGTTTGAGTTCTGAGTTAACTAAGAGAGGGGGGGGTGGGCGTAACCTTCAAAGTTTACCGAACATATTGACGTTTAAAACACCTGGTTTCAACAGGACGGAGCAACCTCGCACACTGTCCGAGTGTCGATGGCAGCAGTCAGACGGTTGTTCAGTAACCGCATTATCTCCTAGCACGCTGTCATTGATTGGCCACCCCGATTCCCGGACCTATCCGTCTGTGATTTTTTTTTTCTGTGGACACATCCAAAGCATATTGTCTACATTTGTAGTCCATTCACGATCTCAACATTGTCAGTTCACCAAAAAACTCAATAAAAATCCACCCGGTACCTTGCACCAGGCAACGCCAAATTTCATAAATCTACTTACCGAGAGTATCGTGAGAAATTCATAGCATTAATTTACGTTATTTTTTAAAAAAAATCTATTTTTTTACTTTTAAATTTCTAAAATGTATGATGCAATTACGAGCTTTCCAGTTATTTATATAAATAAAAAAAAATTCCCTCAATTCTCTGGACCTCGCTGTATAGTACAGATTACAATCAGTCTGTAGTAGATGCACATAATATATAATGATACTAATAATTCAAATTTAATATTTATACGATGGCCAATTGTTGCTTTAATACAAAGAAAAAAAATAGCCATTTTTAACGATTAATCGTATATATACAAGTACACGCAGTTACACATCATCCAAAAAGACTACGCCCGGTGCTTAAGCGTTTTGTAATTTGGAACTCGGCCAATGTGATCCAGGCCTGAGTTATGACCACCGTCTTAGTATAATATAATAGATCGGTCTAAACACTGCGAAAAACAGTCTGCGCGCATATAATCATATGTGCAATGAGGATTAGTATTGTATGCCGTTTAAACATAAAAATTCGGCGCCGCTGGTCCACTGACAGTAAATTTGATTAGAACTTAAACGATTTACACGCATGCGCACCGTAATGCGATATCGTAAGTTATTCCAATACTAAACACATCATTATACTATACTGCAGAGTTAATCACCAAGCATGCTCACGCCCCATTTTTTCTTCAATAATGCAGCTATTCCAAATCTGATTTGAAAAAACAGAAGTTTGTAATGCCACGAGACACTCCTTATGCAGTACGAAAAAATTCAAGAATTTAAAAATATTGTCTTTGAGTATAATATTTAAAAAATCATAATTTAAATAAATTCATTACTATAGGAAAAAACTTGGGTGAGCATGCCTGATGAATGACTGTATAATATATTATTTCGTTTGTCGGTCCACTGCACCGTTTTCCTACGTAACACGCCGTTGCAAGTGTCGCTATTATCATTATAATTTATCGTATTATAATATCGTAACCGATTTCTGTTCTCTCAGCTTGCGGTTTACGGCCACTTTCGGAACCCCGTGGGTTCGGGTTCGAATCCAATTGTCTTCCGCACATAAACAACATTATAATATCGTGCAAAAAACGTATTCTCTCGCGCAAAATATGTCACCTCGACGAACCACAATATAATCAAATTACGCAAGTGTTGTACAAAACCAAAATCATAAAAATTACAATATTGAATATACGAAAAATTATAATATGCCTACAACCCATTCGATATTATCTTGTACATACCTATGATAATATATATATACTCTGTAGTGTTTTCCCGAGTTTATTGAGATACCTACTTGCAGATACACTTATAGACAAGGCCGTGGCTGGAACAAATTTTTGGAAACGTCTTAAAACCAAATCATAATATATTTTCACAATACAAGAAAACTTAAAAAAAATTAGGTTTATAATGTTAATATAATAATACATCTAAATAAAGGTTTTTTATGTACTACATATGTGATAAATTTAAGCAATTTTTAACTAAATATTTTCATAATAGGTTCAGCAGTCTTTTTTTCTTTTGCGAAATAATCGATCACATCATCTGGACTGATTTAAATTTGTCTAAGTACACTCAACAGAACTTTTTTTTAATATAAAATATGCGTTCTGGTGTTGAAGTCAAAACTGGTAATGTAGCTAATAATTTTAAACGGCAATACGGGTACAGTCTTCAATATGAGTTATCGCCATCCATCGATAAATTACCGTTTGTGACATATTTATACATAGCAAAATAAATGCCAACAAAATTCGTATTCTCACGATTATCGATGGAATAACTGTATAAGGTATGCAATTTCATAAGTTAAATTCATTAACTATATAAGAAAAGTTTCGGGAGGGGGGAGATGAACCCCAAAACCCCTCAAATATGGCTTTGCTTATAGTTACTGGGATAGAAATAAAAACGTCCAACAGAGTAAAAATGTTTGTAATTCTACTTGCAATTGTCATTAACTTTGAAATATTATTTTCAATAATATAATAACTGATAATGTAAACTACTCGATAGAGGATTCATTTTGAAATCTTAATTGCATGTAGTTATAAAGTTAATTCGCACGCGTTATTACCGTCGTAATATTCTCACATTATATTCGTGTACCGATAACGCACGGGATACCGTTTCAAAACCTCCTACACGAGTATGTACCAGAATTGCCTATACACCAAGCCGGCTTATATTATGATATTATACCTTTAAATAATATTATATTTTTTAAATCTCGTGTCCCACGGGACATCATCACTCTAATCTCCGAGACAACTAAACCAATTTTAATGAAATGTTGTAAATTTCTCTTGTTTGGTCCAAACTAAAAGATGGTAAAGCTGTTATATCGATATTTAATTTTATCATTGCAAATTTAAGGAAGGATTTTGAGATTTACGGAGGAGATTTTTGTATACGAATGGATGGTTACAGCTTATAAATTACAATAGTAACAGAAGAAATTAGTATTTCCTGACATTGGTTACTTGGGAAGATGAGGTAAAAACGTACATTAAATCGTCGCGTTTATGGTTTCGAATAAAGAAGTTATATTTTATAACAAATATGAGCGAGTTGAACATATGTTTGTAGCTTACATAGGTACTCTAAAATTTCTTGACCGATTTTGTGAAAATTTCATATCGTTCTTCAAGATATAATTGCAATTTAGAAAGTGGCTTGAACCACGTTCGATTTATATAAAATGCTATATTCAGATATCCAATTCACCGCAGACGAATTGTCAATCTCAGTCGAATTAGTTCACAAGCGAAGTCGTCCACCGAAGCAAATTTTCTCGTGAACTGAGGTACACCAAAACTAAGATACGCCTCTATAATAGCTCTATATTTTATATTTTTTCATTTTTTCACGGCAGGTGTTATAGGTTATATACTGGCTAAAAATGGATGTTGGTTCATTCGAAGTTAATATACCAAAATCCACTTGACCGTTTTCCATAAAAATTATTCTTAATTAGAATTGGGTGTTTATATCTTGTTTTTTCAACTCTTATATTATGTAAATAACTCACACTTGACTTTACAAAAAAAAAAAATTTATTTTTTTTATCTAAATGGTTATTATTAGTTACATGACTATTACTATTATATACTTAGAAGAAATATGGCATATACTTATGTTTACATTTATATTTATTGAAATCATAAATCTTTGGCTCAGGCCACGTCGGGTGGGACACTTATATTATTATAATATTAAATAATAATATTGTTTTAAAATATCGAGAAAAATTATTGCAACTGTCCTTATCATAATTACTAAACGGAAAACATTATAGGTAATAACAGCATGATTCGAAAAGCGAGCACACAAAACAAACAAAACCAGTGATAGTTCTAGTAGTGTTTCATTATTGTTATTTTTTTTTTTTGTAGTTAGCATTTATTCAACCGGGAATTGATTTAAAACTATTTATAAAATGTTTGATGATTTGTGAAGTATTACAATAAAGTATGTGTTAGTGCACAATGATATTTCAATTAAAAATGATTTAAGTACTCCAAGCTTTAGGCAAGGCGCCGCCACGCCCCAATAGCTTGAACGTTCATTTGTCCAACATTGATGTGTAGGTCCATATTAAATATATATATATATATATATGTGTGTGTGTTTTATAAGTTTGGCGTGTTTATAAAAACCACTAAAGAAAGCCGTAAAGTTGATTTATATAAGCACATAAATATACTTCTATACGAAACATATAATAAGCTAATATCATTGAATCTTCGTCGCGAGGCGATTTCTATATGATGTATTTTATATGCTAGTGTGCGCGTGTGTTGTGCACATATCGTGATGGTTTGAGTATATTATGTATTTAATTAAATGCAAAAGCGTCGACTGAAAGCTGATTACGGCCTATGCGATCTCACGAGTATAGAATACAAATTAAGCCTATGCACAATGTTTAATAAGCATAATAGCATCGGTTTTTATGACGTAGTGCGTATTCAGAATTTGAATAAACGTTTTTATCGAAAGCATTTTTAGTAGGTATTATAATACAAAGGCACGTAAAGTTTAACACCGGGCTAATTTTTTTTCGCACGACCATTATAATTAAATTCCTGATTTAACTTAAGAAAAAAAAACCGAATGAAACGGTACCATTAAATATGATTGTTTACGTTTTATCCGAGTGGAGAGAGGTGAAATATATATTTTCATTTTAATCCCGAGGGAGGTGGGAGGACGAGAAGAAATATTTATTTCTAGTTACCATTTTTTTTAGAACCAAAATATACAACTCACTCTCTCGTCGAGTCGTCCACGTTGTGCAGTTCATACTAAACGATTAGATCAATATAACGCATGGCACGTATATGCTGTATACATATACGTCCTACTCACATTTACATTTACATATATATATTATATTATGGACCTAGATTTCGACGCTGGTAATTAATGCATTTAATAATCGGCATTTACGCGCTAAACGCGAATCGTTGTAATGTCAATAACGCGCGTGCCTTCCAGGTAACTACGTACACCTATATAAAGCTACGAGTGAAAGTCTCTAAACTTTCGTATCGCTTCAAATGGACACAAATATAATATTATATTACATTTGTGTTTGTGTCTGCCACGATATCATACGCTCGACTATTGCTGAACGTATATTGTATATATATATACACACACAGCCTCCACCACCGGATTATCTGTATAATTTCGAGGGATCGTTTGTTTTCATTAGTCCGACTGCGTGTCTATATTATATGATACGATAACCGTAGTCTGCAGCACTATTTATTAGCTATACAGAGAACGAATGCTAATGTTTCGGAACCACATATTATATATTATATACTCGTACATATTATTATTATTATTATTATTTATATATATATGTATATAATAGGTATAATATAGTGTAATACCTTTCTCGCTGGATCTAATATTTTAGAAAGCTTCAAGCCGTATTTCTTGTTGCTATTTTTAGTTCGGTGCAAACTGCAAATCGGACGTAATATAATATTGTTTTTGCATGGCAAACATGATATAAAATATATTATATTATTTATAATTGAATTTTTTTATAGAACCGATAATATTGAACGTGGTTATAAGGTATTGGAAATTTAAAAAATAAATCAGTACAAAAACACTGTTCAGTAATTTATAACCCTCCCATGTGTATGCGCTTCTGGATATCATATTTAAATAATATTTATTGGTGTCTTTTCACTTGATTTAGATCGTTCGACATGTGTTTTTTTTTTTTTTTTGTTCATTATAAATATATATCACAATCCGTAGTTTAAAATGTTCACGATAAGCGAAAGGGATGGGTTGAATGTGTGGTCGTTTATACTTGCGTGAAGAATCCATACGCATTTCTGCAGCTCGAATGGTGCATAATAGTGAAGACATTTTTAAGCACCGCCACAAGTCACTTATTAAATGGTATATATATACGGGTTATATCTATTTTAAAATAGGGTCATTAAACGTGTATCTATACT
This sequence comes from Nasonovia ribisnigri, assembly GCA_027563435.1. Lineage (NCBI taxonomy): Eukaryota > Metazoa > Arthropoda > Insecta > Hemiptera > Aphididae > Nasonovia > Nasonovia ribisnigri. Next base: position 95,992 of record JANEHU010000081.1, read on the forward strand.
TAAAAAAAAAACCAGAATTTGATTAAATGTAGACGAATATAATAATCGACGCGAGTCGTTATAATAATATTTTATTCGTCGTGTATTGCGCCTGCGAGCACCTCTAGCCGACTTTGTCCGCCTTTATTATTATGACGTGTCTCCACAACTACTACTGCTATGGACATATTGGTGTAACGTCTCCTCTTCACCTATCGCTCTTCTCACCGATCTGGTGTCGTTCTGTTTATATTTACGAGGTCTCGGAGACTCGACCTCGGGGTGTGATATTATTACTAGGGATCAGGGTTATCCTATGTGAAGCAAAGTACTCAACGTTTATATATATATATATGTATCGGTTATTATTAATACTACGACATGGTTACAAATCTTATAATATAAACGAGGATTACCGATCTGGCTATGGTGAGTCGTGGGTGCCGATATCCATTGGGTCCTCGGAGTCCTCTCTTGGCTTTATTTGTTGCTTGTCCGAATCGACTTCCACCTGCACCCGGCATTGCTATCTTGTAGACTGCCACCATCGACTGCCTTCTCTAGTCGTCTGTCTCACTGTCGCCCCGTTCGGTTATTAACACGACGCGAGCTAAACGTCGCGTTAGCATAATATATCATTTGCCATTACTAACACTCAGCATATTAGCCGTGCTCAACGTAGGGAGTAATGTACGATGCCGATGACGACAATCGTTACATTGGTTATAGCGTCACGGACACTTAAACCGAACCCGACAAAGCAGTTTTGTAAGCGCATAGCCGTCGTCTCCACTATATATAATATTATGACTGGTGTATTATAATATGCGAGAACACGAAAACGCAATAATCCGATGATATGAATTATATTATGGTAAACGCTATTACTTTCGGACACTTCAGGAAGGTTTTCCAGAACGGTTCGCCGATTCGACCGGCAGGCCTTGCCGGACATTGCTATCGTCCGCCGCCCGACGAGGATCGTCGTTTCACTATACGTTTATAAATGACTTTGTGCTACAAACTACAAGTAAACTTTTGCACGGGCCAGCTGCTTTGCTAGGAATATTTCTACAATATTTTACGGATCGAAAAACATAATTATATTGCTATATAAAAGCGCTTGCGCACGCCCGTGTTTTCTTTTAATAATCAATTCGTTCAAATTCTAGTTTTCGGGAATTTAAGAATACTCAAAGACTATAAAATTACATTTAAAAATAATTAAGAGAATCGAAGAATCGATCTGTGACGATACCTGTAATTTTAAGTTTTCAAATGAGAATCACCCTTTTTCCTAGAAATACATTTTTAAACAGATGTCGTTTTGAACATTTTTATGCATCTAAATCGAAATTCGAATGAGAATAGTTTTTGAGCAATAATTTAGGAACAAGAATAAAATGTTTAGAAGATCTGGAGGACGTTATTTATTTCAATTACTCTTAAGAATATGGAATTCGTTTCAACAGCATTTTAATTTTAATAAATTAGACATAACATTTATCAATATGGGACTTAGCAATAAATACTTGATTTAGAACTTTCTAATACAATATTATATAGTAGCGTATTGTTGACATATTTGAGTACCGTGAAAAGAAGATGCATGAAATAATTACATTTTGAAATCAAAATTGAAATCAATATTTCAAGTACGAAAAGTAAAATACAGCAATAGATTTTAATTTGATAGTATTTTGTAGAAAAAACTATTTTAAGTAATAAATAAGCTTTTATTTGTACATTCTATAAAATGCTCATAATTCAAATATTTAATATGTTAGTATACGAAAGGATATTATCTTTATTATGTTCATTCTAGTAATAAATTCAATGTGAACCATTTAAGTTTATATACATATATATTAATATAGGGTGATTTTTTTAATGCAGGGCACTCATTTTTCAGTTTTCAACTCGAAAAATATTTGAAACAGACACTCATATTTTCATTTTGGTTATATTTTAGGGTTTTTACTTTTTATAAGTAATATATTTTACTATTATTAATAAAATATAACTGGTATACAATTATTTATCTGCCCCATTGTTTTTTTTTCAGAACTTTAAATGCTTTTAAATTATAACTACAATCATCCACTCAATATATATGTTACATGATTATTAATACGTCTAGACAAATAATCTGTTTGAGTAAATTAAATTAAAAATGTAGTCACAATTTACAAAAAAAAAATGAATATAAAACGTGTACGTTGCGTTAACAAGGTAAACTAAAAATACAATATAACTCCAATATTCTAAAAAAAATTGTTTGTATAAGTTGTCTGTTAAAATGTTCATAATTTTGCTGAATAATTTGATAAAGCAAAACTATATACATTTATCTTGAATATCTGAATAATTTATTTACCGTGTTTCATTGTTCTATAGTATTTCATATAATTAGTAAGACACGACCACAAAATAGTTTTAAACTCAAAATACTCGTTTAATGTCCATATTTTATACGGTGATAGGTACAAAAGCATTTTTCAACTTTTTCGTTTAAGAAACAAATGAATTCATCAAATTAGTTACAGAAGCTGTACTTAGGAATATATATACCTATATATGTTTGTATAAAATGCGCTGCTACTCAAGATTTTTTTGTTTTTAAAATAATATTGCGCGTATTATACAAGTATATATTATATATATATTTTTTTTTAAAAATGTAAGAATATTTTTGAGTAGCATTCCTAACGAATTCAAAAACAATGCACATCCGGAAAATTATTCAACACGTAATTGTATATTCTACCTCTGCCAGCTGCATATATATACGTACATCTGTGCTCAGGCCAGGCTGCTGCTTTTTGCGCTATGTGTATAACACAGGACATACTTGGGAACTCTCTTTGGTTAATTTCGTTTTTGTTGTTCCGTTTTTATTCCGTTATTATTATTTTTTATCGTTGAGAACAGACGTTTGTTAATCCGGCCAACCAGTATTTTCTGTTATGCGATAAACATGAAAAACAAACAAACCCGTCAAAGTATTAGTTAATTAAGGCGTTCTTTGAAGGCTCGCCGTCTGTAGGGAAAACGAAGGAATGCAAATTGTGGTGAACAGCTCAAACTTATGTCAGCCACGGAGTATGAAGTTCTCCAAGAGAGGGGTTAAAAATGCATTTTCGCCCTGTGTACCGAGACGGAAAACCGGGTGTGCTTTTGTGCGGATGGTTGTGTGTGCACAGTGTATATAATTTCGTACGTCCAAGAATTTATTATAGATCCTCCAACTGCCCGGGAAATATTCTAAAACAAAGCAGAAAAAAAGGGCAACGAAAAAAAATATGTATAATGATAGTCGACGGTTGTACAACAACAAAAAATAATAATAATAAAAAAACCACACGATTTCTGTATTAAGGACCACTAGAGAAGAATAATGTTTGGACATTGAATAATAAAAAAAACCTAACGCCGTACACACACAGTTTATACAACAGCGCGAAAAACAGCGGGAAAAGGAAATTACCGTAACCCCGGTTACACGCGAGCAGTATGCTCATTTCAAAACGGGCAATTGCTGGTTTATGTTGTGCAAAGTTTTTTTTTCTCTCAAAAGTGTAATGGCAATGAGGAGAAATAACTATTTTCCTTTAGTCATTAGTCATTACTATTCATCGGGTCACTACTTATCCGACCTCTTCCTTCCGGTGAAGATAATTAGAAAAATACAAAATAAGGCACTTATCTAATCTGAGGGTTATACGGACTTACTGCAGCTTTAAATTTTTTATCAACCTGAAGTAGAGAAAAAAAGATACATGGCAAATCTTTAATTCAAAACGATTTTTATATGTAGACATTACAGCTTATAAAATATCATGCTTTGCATCAGCGTTTGAAATGTAATACTGAAACACCAAACAATAATGTTACGAGATTCACAAGTACATAAAAAAAGTATAAACACAGCTTACATACTGGATTAATTGTGATTTTTAAAGCGGCAAGTTAATTATTATTAAATTTTAATTTTTTTTCACTAAGCACACAAACAAAATTTAAATTTTGTTTAACTCTCGTTAATTTCTATGTAAACTCTTTTAAAAATAACCTTTTAGTTCATCATAAAAGTAAACAATAATAATAATAATAATAATTGCTTTCCGAATATTTAAACAAAAAATGTATTCGTAACATAGTGGTTCTAAATTAGTTTAATGCTGTCTTTTCACAGCGACAATACAAAAAAACTACCATGCACGACACTTATTAAAAAACACAAATAAAACGTCCACGTTTACATTCATTCAGAACTCGAACATTTATTTAAAACAAAAAAATATATATATATACAATATACATATATAAAGTGACGTTTTTAGTAGCTTATTATTTTGTATTTGCATCGAGAATAATAAATTATCACGATAAAACTTGAAAGTCATTTTTTCAACAGTTCGATGATGATAAAACGACACATATTTCACAGTACGTTTATCATCAATAACAATGATCACGGCCGTCAGAACTAACGATCCAGGCCAAATGCTACACAAACAAAATGATTAAGTAGACGCGTATAATGTTTTAACGGTAGTAAACGAATTCCCATAACGAAATTCGATGACGTGCAAAACTAAAATGGCATTTAAGTTCGACTTGAAGAAATTAAAAAACCATAACATTTGCGTAAATTGTAGTATATAGTTAATGTCGTAAATACGAAATATTTTGCATTGACGACTCCTTTGATATCAATTTACAATTCATTTTTTAACCCATTGACCGTTAACGTACAGTCTGCACGAAATGGTTTATCAATCGAGTCTTGTGAGGTTATAGGAAGCGTTAATGTGCTTGATTTAATTCTAGTCCCTTTGAAAATCGCAACGGTTATTGTATTATTATAATTCGATAGGTATAGGTGCTAAAAAAATAAAAACAAAAACTAATGAATTTAAAATTGAATGAAAAAGTCAATACCTATACATTTAATTTATTCTAAACAAACTTTCCGAATAATTGGTATAACAATTTAAAATTCAGAATTGGTACGGAGGGGTGAAACCGGGTATACGCAATTAAATTATTTATACGTTTCGTTATGTTTTCACGTTTGGCCAAATTATATTACAGTAAATTATACAGTTATGCACATTGTACAGCTATATAGGTGTACGGCCAACTTTTAATTTTTAATAATTGTAATATTCTTCGAACATTGATGGTTTTAAATACAGTTTTGTTTTACGATTGTGACTACCGACAAAACAATAACTAACCTTATATTAGCCTTATATTATTAAATTATGGTGCGTATTACGAATATATACATAAAAAAAATCTCTCCAACACAATATTTACATAAAATTTCATTTCCTCGATACGTATCGTATAGAAACGAATAGAGAATTCAATGGAAATAAAATGTAGCTTCGTGAGTATAATATGATGTGTGTGTTCTGTATGCCTGTATATACGTAAACACTGTTTTTTTTTTCGACCGCAATGAATTGTGCGCCATTTTTCGTTTGCAACTTTACAACTAGTTATTCCCGGCTTTATCGATGTACGGGACCGAAAAATAAAAAATAAATAAATTGATTCAAAATATGAATGGAAATGTTTCCATAATTTATTTTGGAGACTTTATAGCGGTACCCGTCGTCCTAAATCCATGTACACGCATTATACATCGCCGCTATACGTGTACGATATATAATACTATAAACATAATATATAATATTATGATATGTATATATTATTATATCGAGCACACGCTAATATGTCATAGAGGGTAGTTTATTTTTTTCGCCTCAACCCGGGTATCGGTATCGAGCGCCGTACACACAGGGATGCCTTACAAAATATACAAAGTACAAACGTGATCCTTTAAGGGTTGGATCATTAAACAAGTATAATATTCGTGCCAACTTGTTGAAAGTCGCTACATAGTATATACTGTGTGTACCTATATATATTTATGTATATATATTTATATATTTATGTGTATATGTATAGAAGACCGCGGCCAGACGTGTACGGTGTTTACAATCTCGAGTTAAAGCCAAGTAATCGTTATCAACATGATGGGTTTTAGGCGGTGGCGTTCAGACCGGAATCGATATATAGCCGGACGAGGGAGGGTAAAACCAGTCGATACGAATAGTTTCGTAAATTCGTCTTTTGATGTTGTTTACACGGCTATTCTTCTCGTCTAAATGGATTCCTTTAAATTAACTGCAACGCACGCCCGAGGGGGGGGGGGCGATTATATTACGACGGGTGGCGAGAGAAGAAGATCAGTCGTCACGCGGAGTTATTTCGCCGCTATAGAAATTAATCGACAATAAAATATGTCATCGTTGTCAAACCGACGTTGTTATTATTATTACTATTATTGTTTAACGTCCGCCTCTTAAAAATACATCTCTGATGCGATTAAATAAAAAAATAAAAAAAAAATACTTAAAACGAAACGATATTTTATCAGTTTGAAAGAGCGTTTGGTGTGTACACATAATATTATTATTAAGTACTAATACATAAAAAGGGGATGGAAAAAAACGAGAGAAAAAACGTGACTCTCGCCGTAATAGTTGAAATCCGATGCCGGCATATTTCGTTGTTTTTAAGAGGAGAGGACCGGAGATAGAGATAAAGAGTGACGGAGAGATAGAGGGAAAGCGAGATAGAGATGATTTCCGACGGGCGGACGCGTTTAACGCCTGACAGTAATTCGACGACGGGAAATCGACCACGGCCGTCCGGCTCCGCGGAGCGGTAAAACTCGAAACACACTCGAGTGGCGTGCGACGCGTGTGTTCGATATACACCTACCTATGATATTATCGTAACACACGGGCAGGTGTCCAGGTGTAGCGCACATACGCGTGTTATGCGCTTCAATTTATTATTTCTTTTTTTTTTTCTTCCTCGGAAAATTCGTCGTCGACCGAGGAGGACTCCGCGACTCCGACGGCGGCGACTCGGGCCGGTCTTGAACCGTCGGCGTGCCGGTCGACAAACACGCGGAAGGTCTTTGGACAAATCAATAGCGGTGGCGAGGGGTGCGCAGGGCGAGTCCCCGCAGACGCAACGGCGAGCTACCCCCCACCGCCGCGGCCACGAGCCGGCGTGTGACGGTCGGCGGCGGGCGGCCGGGGCGCGCGAGGGTATGGCCAGTCGGGGCGGGTAGTCGAGGGGTCCTGGGAGGTCGGGGGTGGTAGGTATATACTCGAGCCGTGCGCGCCCCCTGCCGCCGCCCCCGCCGCCACCGCCACCGATCACCACACGCCGCCCCGCCGCAAACGCCGCCGCCGCCGGGGCGCGCTTTGCTCGCGCGAAACCGGGAAAAACCGCCGCCGCCGCCGCTCCCGATTATATTGCGCCGACCACGCCGTGCGCGCCACCAGTGCCGGATCGCCAGCGGACGTGTGTATGTGCGCGCTCGCTCGCCCGCTTGCCGCCGCCGACGACGACGACGACGACGCCGCCGCTGCCGCCGCCCGAGACGCGAACACCTTTGCCGAGTCGCGACACTATAATATATGATATTGGTTGTACGCGCGCGACCGCCAACCACCTGCCCGTTTTATATATAATTTATTATTACTATTATTTTATACGTTATAAACCATTATAATTACACACACTCACACACACAGACACGTATATCTGTCGCAACACATGCATACACGTGTATTGAATTAAAATATTTTTTAACAGTAGTTGCGGTGCACGTAATAATATATAGTCTTTTCGTTAAATTTCAGTCGGTTTTTTATTTTATTTTTTATTTATTTTTTATGTGCGTTTTGATAAAAAAAAATAATAATTGTAAAATTTTAATTGTTATCGTCGCAGTTATAACACCTCGGCGTTATACGTCATTTATGCGCCGTAGATCACCGTCAATGGTGATGTTCCACGCGTAAAAAACAAAACAGACAAAGATTATAGCCGTCGCGTGTGCCACACAATATAATATTGTGTTATTATAATATTATATTGAACGCGCGCGTCATCGTCACTACAATAATATTATTATCGCCGTGTGACGGTGCAGTAATTACCGCTGCACAATCGTTATGTAATGGTTCGGGGGGGACGACGACGACGATCGCAACTCACACTAACCGCCGACGCTGGTAAATCAAAAAAGTTAATTAAACTTTTGGACTCTCGACGGCGACGTCGACGGCGGCGACGACGACAATGCGGGTCTCCTCTTGAACGGTGACACGTCGCTGTTGAAGGAGTATATCTGCCGCATCCGAGCGGTGGACATCGGTGCGTGGTCGCTGGATACGCGGTTCAAAATTCCGCGGCGAACGGATACGCGTTTCTGAAAAATATAAACAATATTATATTACGAACCAACAACGCCCCACCGAAATCGATTTTAGTGTTAATGCAAACCATTGTACAAATATAAATACGCCACTCTTGTTGCACAACATCGATTTTCGTCATGCATAATAGTGGTGAAGAACGCAAAACGCATGCCGAACTTCTGCACCCCGTATTGTGTTTCGGTACTCTTTTTGTTTTCACCCTATCGGCAAAAGCCTGACGTTCGTACGGTACGACTACGTGTGTTTTTTACGTTTTCGCTGCTTAAACGATAGCATCAGAGGCTCTCGTCCGGTACTCAATACGTTTCGCTGTATCGTCGACAGTCGATGAAATCAGATGCCAAAACGATGACACTTCGAGTCAAAAGTAAGTCACTTTCAAAATATTGTTTTTATACCTCGGACGTTCTTTACACACTGGCGTTCAAAATTTTAATATTTGGTCTGAACGTGTTGGTCTCGTAGCGTAAGCTAACATAATATTTATATATTTTTTTTTTATTTCGATCCTGATTTTAGTACGGTCTATTTACCGGTATAAAAATATAAAGTCCCGTTATTAGAGTTAAATCGACCGTCTTACTGGATTTGCCATTGGCCAATATATCCGGTGGTTATAGCCGTGTAAAATACTATGGTGTATGGGAAGAGGGAGAGTAGGAGAGAATGAAAAAACCCAAGTTTGGTGAATCGAGATAGCTTATGACAGTAATTTATCATTATCGTCTCCCGAAATGCCGCCGTGCTCGATTATTTATGAAACCAAGTCATTTTGTAGTGACTGGGAAGTGCGTAGGGTTTTGGATGTTCTTAATTCACGCCTAAATATTTATTTCGCAGAAGCTTTTCTAAAAGATTAACTTTTAAAAAGCTACTTCTTTTGGCGTAACCAGCATCGGGTGTAGGTCACATAAAAAAAAAAGTTACGACACTAAAATGGATATAAAAACCACACGTTCTACGTTAGTAACGTGACCATGTTAATCATTCATGAATTTATCTTTACTCGCGTAAAGAACGTCCCGATTGTAATGGGTACCTATCATATTTATTAATTTGTTTTCATTTTCATTATTTCAGCAATAAAAATAGTTATCAAAATATTTACGGTGTTGGTCAACCAACGAGCAGAATATTATTCACGACTGACCGATATTACGCACCGGCTTTAGCTACATCACCAACATGGAACCGGAACAAAATCGGAACGGTGGTGGCAGACCAACCACTACCGCCACCGCCATCATCACCGCCACCGCCACCACCACTACTACAACCACAGACGCGACCGCTACCACCTACGGCGACCAACAGGCTGTAGAGGCTGCGCTAAATGAGTTCATCGATAAAATGACACCCCGCGTTAACGTGTTAGAAAACGAAGTAATGTACGCATGGCGAGCTTTGGACTTATTGTCAGATGAGTATGTGAAAATGTGGGAGCGTATCGAAAAACTCGAAACCATTATCCAGAATCAACAGTCTGTCATCGGACAAATAGTTGAGATATGTGCAGATCCGATTACATCTCCGTCTACATACATGGGACCACCGGAAGTCGGTGACCGTCCCGCACTAAGTATGATATGGGAAGAATCGGAAGGCAGCAGTAGTAATGGTACTAAAAAACCATTGGAACAGAGGGACGTGGATTATAGAGCGTACGAAGATCGTCTGTTAAATGAAGACCAGGAAAAAATGGATTCCGTCGAGTCTGCCAAAGAGATTTTCGAAAATATAGAGCAAATGGAGAGAAACATGCGACAACTGTACGCCGAAGCCCAATTAGACAGTTGGAATGACGAGACGGAAAGAGCGGCAGCTGCTATAGATTTTTATCCAATAAACAAGCCACTCACGTCATCGGTGGGAAACTTACAAAATCGTATGTATCCTTACACGTCTCCGTCCATTCGATCGCTACCCACGATCCCAAAATGCGAAGAGCCGGGCTACAGGTCGCCGACGTTATTTATGGATACGTCACAATCGACTTACATGGACGACTCGTATCGGCCACAATCGCCACCCGGTAGTCCACCACCTCCAGCACCCGAAGATCCTGTATTTCCCAGATCGCTGTCATCCGCACTGTCACTGAGCCTCCGTCAATTTCACAATTCCACCAAAGAACTTGATTCACTTCATCAGTTTCACAATTCCACTAAGGATCTGGACACCATGCACCAATTTCATAATTCCTCCAAAGACTTGGACGCATTACACCAACACCGAGCTGGTGCAATAGTCACGGCCAATAAATCCGATTCTGGTCTGTCATCGATGAGTGGTGGGTTGTTGTCTAGCTATGAAAAATCTCCATGTTCACCTGGAAAGAGAGTGTTTGATCAATCATATCAGATCTCGGTAGCTGGTCCGTCCGGATTAACGGTAGTAACGTGCGTAACCACTGCATTTGACACCGATTATCCGTACTATGATAGGTCGACAGGAGTGTATTCGACGGCAGGTCAAGGGTATAAGTACCAGACTACTACCGCACAACAGTCATCCATATCTAACGTACCGGACCTGTTGGACGTAATGTCGTACAAAGAATACAAAAAACCCACGGATAGACCATATGCTGGTATAACAGATGCGTTAACCTATTATCCAAGCACCACCAACGATACGTATTATGGTAGAGAAAACGATAGGCCGGATAATAATCAACCTCGGTATAGGTATGTGACGACGCCTAACTTTCAGATTCGTTGTGAAGATGACGGTTCAAGGCGGGAAGAAAAAACGAAAAAATCTAAACGTAATATAATCAAATCAGCCATGAACTCGGTCAGTAGTTCGGTGAGTAATTGGTTTCCCGATGTGCACTTGCCGCAACGGCATCGATCTCATTCACTACCTGGTGGCTTGGAAAGGGAACCTGACGCGGTTTCCGTACACAGTGAGACAGCGACCACATCAAAACCGCGTAGTTGGAACACACAAAGGCACGGTAGTCGAAAGAAAAAAAAATCAATTGTATCCACCATGTCTGGGCTGTTACATAAAACCGCTAAACCTGTCCCTTTTCAGAGCTCCTATTCAATAGCAGATCCGGAATTTGCGGAAAATGAATGGACTCAGTTAAAAGCTGGAGATAGGCCAACACCTCCAGAACCACCACCCATGCAACCACCAGAGCTAGATAACATTACTATAGAGCAGCAGGAAGAAGAGGTACAAGAACAGATTAATGAAATTCAGTTACCAGCTGAAATGTTCAATGGCCCGACTAAAGAATTTGCCGTATCCAGAAAGTTGAGTAAATACAGAGAACACTGTAAGCTATCGAATGGAGTGCCAGAAGGTGAACCGTCAGTAGTTCCAGTAGAAAAACGTAACAAATCATTAGAAGAACAGCCTGTTAAACCTCACGAAGAGTTTGTGCAGCCAATAAATAATATAAGAAATTTCAAAATGTCATCTAGACAAGCAAGTTTAGAGGTACCATGGGCTGGGAAAGGATCTGCGGACACTGAAGATGATAGTAGAAGCAACCATTCGTGGAGAAGTACGTCTAGAATTTCATCAAGACGGCAAAGTACTGAAGAAAGCATCGATAGTGACGATGAATGGTATTGTTATGAACTAAAACAGTTAGAAGAACTAGAGAAAAAAACTCATTTCGAACGAGTATTTGGGCCACCTATGTTACCACCACCCAGTGCTCGAAGTGAATCATCCATACTTATATCTAAAGTAGATTTTAAAGAAAAAATGTCTAAAGCCATTGAAGACATAAGAAGACAATCAGTAGACGAATCGTTCAACGAGGACGCTTTCGAACAAGAGCAATCGTTGGATACGGTCATTGAAGAAGATTTAATTCAAGACGACGGACCTATAAGGTTCAAGTTAATGAAAGTACCGGATACTCCGGGTGGCATTAAAAGGGATCTTCCAGGTCAAGACCTAGACCTGGAACCGGAACAAGAACCGGAACCGGAAACGGAAACGGCCGACGAACAAATGGTCGTTGAAGAGGATGAAAGTCCCGGTACACCGTCATTGCCCAGGTTTAAATTTGATAAAAACGATTTAGTAGATAAAGAAGAGAGTGGCAGTAAATGGAAAATCGTGAAAGCTCTCAAAGAAAAAAAACCCGACGAGATAAACCAGGATATTGGACCTCCACCTACTCCGATTATCGAGGTAAATTTAAAATATGTTTATTTATTTATTGTGTACTCTGATTTAAAATTTAAAACGATTTTCAGTTTGGATTGACTAGTTGTATATTTGGAAAACAATGAAATATAATCACAGTAGTACATAAAATATAATAATAATATTGTGATATTTTTAAAATGTGCCCATTTTATTTTAATGGATATTCAAATTAAATTATACTCTACTATTGTAGTCATGCATTTAATTATATTTTTAAAGAAGATTGAATCTTAGTTCAAATAATGTAAATTTCAAATTATATTAAGTGAAATGTTTAGTATAATAATAATAGGATACGTTTTATAATTATAAAACAAAAGAGATAAAATAGGTGCTTCTTGTCAAATAAATTAATATAAAAATAAAAATAAATGTTTATAATATACATATATTTTTTTATAACTAAATACAAAAACAAAGACTAGATACTCGCTTAAGCGTAAAATTAATCAGATAAAGCTTAAAACCTTTTATACTCATTAAATATAAATTTATATTATTACAAAAAAACTAATAAAATTCCACGGTAACTGTTCAATTTTTCCCTTTAAAAATGTATCAACTTTTTTATCAAAAGTTATTAACCGTTTGTTATGACTATAATTAAACCATAAAAATAACTATATTTTTGCACACAAATTTACTGAAATAATCAAAAAAAAAAAAAAAATGTTTTCATTTATTTGAATAGTGTATTCACTATTATTATTAGTATACATTAAGATATAACTTTATATTTTCAATTATTAAAAAAAAACTGCCATCAGGATTTAATATTATTAAAACTAATATCTCTAAACCGATAAGGGATAACATAAATAACTTTAATATTATTATAAACTTTATTTTAAATATATTTTATAACGAAGTTTTAATTTATTTAAAGTTAATACAGTATCTTTACAAAATTCATTTTTTGAAAATGAAAAACTCTGCTTATTATGAAACTTCTTATAAAGAATAAATGTATAAATATTATACTAAACCCGATGAACTGACGGTTTCTGTACATGATTTTATTACTATACTACAACACACTTTTAACTATTATCAATAATATCAAGGGTGATGTAATTTATTTATCCGTTAAAAACTAATTTTATCTTTACTATTTTCTAAAATCATTATTATTTTATAACACCAAGTTTTGTATATTAAAATCAATGTAATCGTCATTTTTACAAGTACAATACATTTGAGATATCTAATTCAAACAACTAATTTATGTAAATAATTAAAAACTAAATTATTCATTTCCATTTAGTTGTAATCGGTTAGGTAAATCGGAGGATAATAAAATACATTAAGATTATTAAACTCGTAGTATAGATTTTAGTTTTTCGCCGTTTCACTTCGAATAATAATAACGGCGCGCGGCCGTTTTTAAGCGGAGCTTTTCAATACGTTTAACAATATATTATAATATAGTCCTTGAATCCCCCCCCCCCCCCAAAAAAAAAAGAAACCTCCAGTGAATAAAAAATAAGAACACTTTGAGCTCGTGTGTGACGAAATACGTACCGATATGTCAATACCGAATGATTAAAGTTCACCCAGTGAGGATTCCAGGATATTATTGCCAAGTTTTTACCGCCGTTTATATTATACGTTGACCCGGTACGACACCGCCTGCAGCTTAACCGAGGTTACTGTTATTATTATTGTTATTGTTATTATGGATATAATCGACCGTTAAATTAATAATATTATAGTTATAGACGCCGACATGGATCAGGAGAGGTCGGCATCGGTCGGGCGCCGTGCCCCTGTCGTCGAATTAGCGCGGCGCGTTACCAACACGTGCCTCGATCAATCGAATTTCGGCAATAAATATTTACCCTGATGCAATTATAATTTAGACAATGTATATAAATCGAAACAAGATAATCGAGGTCACGTGTAATAATATGATGATGGCGTTATAATATTATTACTTATTAGTATTATTAATATAAATGTATATACGCACGCGGTGTCTGCGAAGGTGCGCTGCTGCAGTGTAAAACGCATTCACTCCGGGTCACGGGAAAACCATTAATATTAATTGATTTCGGTAGAACATGTAGGAGGACGACGACGATGATAATGATGATGATGATGATGATGATGATGATGATGATGATGATGACGACGATGCATATTTAATCTGCAACCGAATTTCGAGTGTGCATTTATTTTCATTATTATTATTGTTATCGTCGATATTTTTGCAATCGTTATTGTTATAATTATTTTTTTTACATTTTTTTTTCATTTTTACCCTCTCCCGCGTATGTCACGCGTGTGCGAAAACCGCTGGGTAGGTACCTACAGCACACAAATTAATATTCAAAACGTAATTTAATTTTTGGCCGGCCGCATAATCATATTTAACATATTGTCTTTCGAAATTAGTTCATGCGCGTTTGTCGAAAACGTTTCGAGCCCCTTTTAACGGTTCCCCGTGGCAAAATAAACACTGCGTAGTAGTAGTAGGTACTAGGTAACTCAATATAATAATATCACATATATACAAATTCAAAAGCAACGTCTGGGCGGGAGTGTATGCGGGATTAAACGGATTACGTAGCTCAATCAGATTAACAATTACGGTTGCGAGTAGGGCAGGTAAAAAAATTGCCAACGGGTGTGTCAAAATAATATATATTTAAACAACAATGCTCTCTGTGTAACATGTACACCGTACAGTCATTGTTGGCTTCGCGCCACGATGATCAGAATACCGTGTAACACGGCGCAGTGTGTATGCAAAACTAATTCCGTCCGTGTCGAAATCAACGTACCTTTGTGTGTGGTGGTTTTTTTTTTATTTATCATTAATTATTTCACTCGCCGTTCTCCGCCCCGAGGCGTAAGTCGTCGTGCATAACACAACAATATAATACTACTGTAATATTATTATACTACGCGATATACCTATCGTTTTAATGCTATTTCTAAATGTGCCCGCGGTTTCGTTCGAATAATAATTTATTTAACGGTTGGTCGATTGAAAAGCGACAGTCGTTAACGTAATAATATTATTATATTACGCCGAAACCAAACGTATTTATTTGGTTCTCATATTTTAGCACTATAATAGCTCGTCTGCATAATCGAATGCAATTGATTTAAAACAATTTTGTTTGCTAGTTGAAACATTTTGAGTGAAAACTCCACAGGTGATATATAATTATAAAATATAGAAAACGTATGGTTACGAAATAGTACTCCTGATAATTTGTACGGATTTCAGGCTGTAAGTTCGCAGAAGTTCGCTTGGTTTTAATATAAATATTAGGGGCGTGTGCTTTTTAGGTTAGTGGAAAAGTTCTAAAATGTTTAAACGATAATACATATTAGGAAACAAACACAGATTATACTTTTCACACGTCAATTATAATTACAGAACAATTAAATTTAAAAAAATTAAAATATTTATCTTCCGTTTTCCAAAAATATTTCTGATTAATATCGTAGCAACAGTTCATATAAATAATTTTTTGAAACCAAAGATTTATAATTTTTTCAATCAATTCAATTTAACTGACCATAAAATCGATCTTCACTTTTTTCTATTTATATAAATATCAATAAGATATAAAAAAAAAATAGAACTGTGTCGCCTTCAAGTATAATTTATAACTCTCTAATATACATATTTATGTATTTAAAATTATAATATTCATGTTTTAATAATAAATATAATTAAATTTGATTTGATAATGTTATACACCTATATTTATATCAATTTCTGTAAGACTACGTTAACTACCTAATTTGAAAGATACGATATTATTAAAACCATAATGGGATAACTCTAAAACGAGAAAATGTGATATACAAGGATTGGGTAACTCGCTAGAGTGACTGTCATTAAATTTGAAAGGAATGATATAAATCATTGTATTTAGAAAACCATTCTGAGCGAAGCTCTAAACGCGTGCTTGATTACATTTCTTCACAGCTCTTTTCGCAGTTCTTCGCAATTTTCTGAAATTGACCCATCTAAAGTGCAATCAGTGTTCAATCAAAGCTGCTGTGAAAAACTTTTTTTTAGCTTTTTGCTGTCCAAAAAAGTATTCATTAAAAAATAGAAATCCTAATATCTGTAAAAGACTAATATAGGCATTCTTACTTTTTCAGATGTACACTTTATTACATTTTCACTCATTTGAAGTTAAAACTATGTATATCATATTTATAAATTAATAAGCTGAATTTCAAATGAATCTTTCGTCAATAAACGAACTCTATAGTTACCTTTTAAGGTAAACCTAACACAACTAAATAACGCTAAAATGGAAAAAAATCCAATAAAATAATGTATCAAACATTTTAGATTGCTTGACTATTATTCATTATTTTCTTGAAAAAAATAGAGATATACCAAAACTTGCGTTTCTATAGTTATAATAAGCACAAATACATACCAAAAACGAATCAGTTACTTTCAAAATTGTAATAGAAATTATTAATGGTTTCAATCTTTATTTACCTAGAATTAAAGTTTAATAATTACATTTTTTATTTTTCAAATATACACTTAATATTACTTCATTAGAGTTTTGTTTATATTCTTTAATCAATAAATCATTAATTAATAAATAAAGTAGCACTGGTTCCCACAATTTATCTTCAACCAATTACTGTCATAAGACTTTGTTTTATGTTTGGTATATTTATGGTGTTTGAATTTCATAAAATTGTTTTAGTTTTAGAAAAACTTGGTAAAATTACATTAATTAAAAATGTCAAGATGTTATATATTATTTTAAATTTGCTATTAATAAGTAATTTTTTTCATAAATTAAAAACTATAATACAAAATAATATATATAAACTTGTCATAGATTTAAACCGATTATTCTTTTCAATTCGTTAAATTGAATTTGTACATGTCGAAAAGCGGAGAAACTGTCAACACGGAAACGTGTGAATATAGTCCCCATCATATATAGTTTCACCTTAAAGATTGACTACCGTGTCCAGATGCTCTTAAATCAAAGTCTATAGACAGAATGATTGATGTGGGGATAAGCTTGCGATTAACTTGACAATGGTTATCATTATTGTATCATTGTAAGTCAAATATAATAGGATAACGTTATAGTAATAATAATGATGATGATAGTGATGATGTCATAAAGGAACATACATACATGACAGATGATTTGAGATATAACTCGGTTTATATGGTGGGAATTATTATTAAAAGCATTAAAACTCGAGAGCTTCATTATTCTTATTCCCATGCGTGCGTTATGCTAGTATATAGTGACAGTTGTTCGCTTATAATGCGTATTAGTAATATAACAAAAAGATCTAACAACTTTTTAAGCACAAAGCTAAAACTTTCCTAAATAACTGTTTTTGTTATCCCAAAAGTCTCCTAAACACTGGACTATGCTTTATTAAAGTTTTCCGTTATTTTCTGCCGTTTTGTACATTTTTGAACAAAAGCTATTTGTACACAACAATAGACGCCATATCATAGTATGTGAAACGATATCCAATTCAAACAGCACTAGATTTCATAATCCAAAATGTTTTCCTTATTTTATCGTTTGTTTTTGTTGTATTTTCTTTCAGTTATGTTTTCTTAAATCAAAATCATAATGGTTTTTCGTTCGTGTCGATTTGAAGGTAAAAATAAAATAAAAGTTTCCTTAAAATAATAGAAAAATAATAACTCATTCCAGTCAAATGCTTTTCACTATATAATAGATTATCCAACTGGAAATATTTCCTTTAAACTAATCATAAATGAATATAACTCACATGATTAAATATTTTATGAAATATAAATTTCACTTTATTCCCATTATAATGATCATCGAAAACATACGCATGTGCGTACAGTATAAAAAAAATATATAGCTTTTTTTTTTACTTTGTGTTTGTGCTGTAAAATATTTCACTGCCGATAAATTAAACAGATTAAAATAATTATTTTTACGAACGAATTTCACAAATCACCAACAGCTGATGTCATGAGTAATTTATACGCATCCATTCGAATATTGTATATCTTAAAGGGTTTCTCGTATTTTTATTTTCTTTTAATTGCGAATGATTGATGTAAAAGACGTGTCCGAAACGTTTAAAAACACGAAATAATAAATTTCAATTGTTCTCGCAGTGATCATTTATAATTGTCTCCGGTGATTAATTTGTACATTGTCGGAATACGTGTATATATATTATATGTATATGTTTAAGGCGAATTTATACATATAATATAACGTCGATGCGATACAACAATAATTAAATTACGATAATAATAATTCAGAACACCACCTAGGATTCGGGGTGCAGTAGACGGGGTGGAAGGCAAAAATGAGGGTGGCGTAGAGTGTGAGAGAGTGTATATAATAATATAGTATTGTATTTAAACGTTAAGTTAATGTAATGGAAACGCGCTCGCGAGAAATTAATAAATCCATATGGTTGCCACCACCGCCGCCGCCACACTGTCTAACCGTAAATCACCTACGAGTAAACTACTCGGGTTAAGTACACACACACACAAATACACTTTGCTTTCATCGACATGTGTTGTGAAGATTACATTTTTGGACGGTCGTGTGGGACATAATTGGATGGATGATAATATTCTGGTTGGTGGTATTTATATAATATATTTTATTGCTGCATTGTATGTAGTAACAATTAAACTTTTATTATTGCGTATAATATCGTGGTCTACACACTGATACTGATTGTTGTAGATTAATGACAAAATGTTGTATACTATCTGCCGAGTGTGTAATTTTATTGAATTGAAGCTTTTTTTACAGAAAGAATTATTATTAATAATTATAATAATTTATATTATACATACGCGTCGCGCCACGTCTGTGGTTAACGGTGTGTAACCTTGTAACTACAAGCATAAAAAATATTTTAAAAAATCAAATATTATATAAGAATAACAATGTACCATTGTACGTTGTGTGGTGTGTATTATAATACCATCGAACTGTGACGTATACTGAAATTCCACTACACAGGTGGTGGCCGTTTCTACAATATGTATAATAACTCACGTATAAAATGGTGGATTTAATATTACGATCCCGTCATCACAAATATCCATATCTCATCTATGAGCATAATGATTTTATTTATTTTACGAATGTAAAAGTATCATTTTTTTAAAAAATTATTTCCGTTGATAATAATGTCTTGGACGGTAACTGGGTATATAGCGCCCACAATTTGAAAACTTTGGCAACCGTATATGCATTTTTTAGTAAGTACACGAAATTGTTTGACCGTGTTCTTGACAGATTAAGGCATCGAGTATGAACTTTTTAAACAAAAACTTCAATACAAAGTTTAGCCTTCAGTGCTTTATGATTTTCAAACATTATTTTAAGATTAGTTCGCCAATATGACATAATGCATTTTTCGATTTTTATTTTTTTCCATCGTGGTCGTATTTTTCTACCACTCCGATATACAATTTATCCATAGCGTTTGCTCCACCGTCGACTTGTAACTCGATTGTGATTTCTTGCGACATATTTTCTATTTGACTGTCACTTATCGATAATACTCACTTGCGCCACAAAGTGCCTACCATATTATAGTATAGATATACCTCCTGGTTTATAAATCACTATTTCTGTTTACCATAGGTATATAATTCGTAAAATCAAAGCGTCTTATATTTATATACGGTATACAGAGTATACAGACTATCGGAGTTCGAAGCGAATGAAAAAAATGTTGACGTGTCGACAAATGTTAGTTATCTGATTTGAAAAAAAAAACGAAACTCTTCAAGGGGAAAATAATATTATTCCGCTTGGCAAAAATATCAGTACAGGATATAATACGCGTATATTAAAATAATAATAATAAATCGATGGCGTTCGACACTCCGCCATGAGAGTAATAACGTACATCGGTTCACTCGTCCAAATAATAATATATTATTTATCGTGTAAAAACGCTATTATAATAATATTTTACACGCCTGTGTTTTTTCGCATACATGTAAAACCACAGAGGGGGTGGAAATGGTGGCGTTGTGGGTTCGACAGTCTGGCAGAGAACCGCCGTAAAACGAATTCGGTCGATTTTTGAGTAAAATATCGAGTAAACAATTTTTAATTGATATGATTTTCAGCTCATCGAAAATATTATATTTTGAATCATTTCCAATCAATGCTCGAGGGAAAAAATTGTGACACTTCGGCAAAAAAATATAATATACTATCACTGTACTAGTACTAATACTGCTGTCACTGGTTTTGAGTACTTTTGTGTACTCACGAAACCGAATTGTGGTGTTATAAGACTTTCCTTTTAGAATACGGTAATAGTTATAGACCCAAGGATGTGCTAAAAACAAATATTCAGGAGAGTTATGAAGTATTATAAAAAAAAATAAATAAAAACTGAAGTTAAATCTACATTCGTTTTCGTAATTTGAGAAGTTTTTTGGGGAAGGGTGACTTAATAAACCCCCAGGTTATAGCCTGTTCTCGATATCATAATGTTTTTAATAATATTAATTATTTATAACTCCCATTGTCCGGCGTGTTATATAGGCAATTTCGGTACATATTTGTGTAGGGGACTTTTTATGGCATTTCGATGGTCTCGTTTACCGTCGAAGCACCATATGAATTGTTTTATTCATTACAATATAAACGGTTTTTATATAGTTACAACTTATAGTTATTTTCGTTTGTGATTTTGAATGTGTCACGATATGAATATTTTGCTGTGTAAAAACATTACTACCATAGCCGCACCGCAAGTATCGCGGTCGCATATTTGTTTGGTGTTCACAAACTACGTTCGGCTCACGACTAATCGTAATAAAATACGTATGTTTACTCCGATGACGGAAGAAATAAACGAATAAATATCAACCACAATAATAATATACTATCTGGAAAAAAAAGAAAATGTATATATTATATATATATTATATACTCAGTATAATACCCGACAACGCGTCAAAACTCTACAATACATTTATGTATACTATATTATATAAAAATGGGAAACGGCGTACTACGTATTTGACGTCGAATTCGCTGAGCCGATAGAACGAGCGTTTGTCAAAAAAAAAGGAAAAAAGCAATTTGTAGTCAAAAACTAACCGCGCCAGTCTGGTAGCCGCGTGTTATTACACTCGTTCTCCTCTCTGTTTCCGTCTCTCTCTCTCTCAATGAATCTTTCCCCCGACCCTCGCCACATATATATATATAGAAATACGTTAGGTATACGTACAATGTATATAAAATATTATGTGTGACGCACGTAGTATAGTTTAAGCAAGTGTACAATCGTAGAGATTAGGTGACACATGTTCGTAGCGCGGCAGGCCGAAAAGTTTTTGCGCCGACCGAGAGGGAGAGAGATGAACGTCGCTGCCGCCGCCCCGCGCCGTGATTATTCGTAAGCGTCGGCGGGCCCCGGCTGTGGCAAAGTCGGCACGATACGTACGGCACCTATTGTAATACGGTTCCGGGGGGGGGGGGGGGGATTACACACCCCCCGATACAGGTACGAATACTACGTAGGTCCGTCATCGATTGCGTGGTCTTAACCACGTTTATGTTACAAAATAAAATGATTAAAAAAAAAATGGCTCATTCCAATGTAGCCTCCGCTGCAGATAAACAAATATGCACGCTTTGTACACCCTACTATACAACGTTATAAACATTATTTGTGCCCGTGTGTGGGTGCGTGTGTTTGGGTATATTCAATTATTGTATACACGCTCGCAGACTATATACCGCGGCATATATATACCATATATATACGCGTGCGTGTGGATTTTTATTCGTGTATTTTTGTCCGCGTGTGTGTATTTTTGCGTGTGCGTATATACACCTCACCGGGGAGACGTTTACGATCGATAACAATAAGGGTTAATGCTGCGGCGGTGCCTGCAGAAGGAAGACGTGTCTGCGTCGGCCTATATATTATATTATATTATAACAATAATAATAATAATAATAATAACAATGATTGTACTCCCTTTTTCTCTCTCTCTCTCTCTCTCTAGCGTATTTTTTTCGTACCTACATTATACATATTACACGCCCAGACGTAATATATTACCTACAATAATTTGCGTGAACGTCACATGTTATAATTACTCGCGTTATGAATATTATAAGCGATACGCATTACAGTTTATAACCGTATTTTTTATTTAAGGGCGGAACCGTATTATGTTACAGACCTTAGAACACTGTGCCCTATACAGACCTGCAGGTGTATTGTACTGCGTACACGGAAATCAGAATTCCCGTAACTCCCTTTCTCTTTTTTGGACCGTGTATAATATATGACATAACAACCCAGGACCCGAGAATAGCGTCCTACGAAGGAACGACGTCCGTTCATAACCTAAAGTCAAATTAGATAACCGAATACCAACGTGAGATAGGTATAAGGCACACGACACAATAATAAGCCGGCTTTCTACTGCACCGTGTCGCGTCGTGTCGTGTTCCGTATATTTAATATGTAGGTTAAAAAATTCCGGTAACACATTACCTGCAAGTTGAATAATATATTCAATTCAACCCTTCGGGGCATGGTATATAGTAGAAACCAGGCTTAGTACTTGAACCATAGCTGCAGTACACCGTAAATTTAATAAAATTCAAAACACATTATTTCAGAGTAATATTTTACTCTATCGAGTCAAATACTATTATTTACTATGATTATCATT
Source organism: Nasonovia ribisnigri (assembly GCA_027563435.1). Taxonomy (NCBI): domain Eukaryota; kingdom Metazoa; phylum Arthropoda; class Insecta; order Hemiptera; family Aphididae; genus Nasonovia; species Nasonovia ribisnigri. Next base: position 119,158 of record JANEHU010000081.1, read on the forward strand.
GTGTCAAAACATTGATCAACTTAAACATAGACCGTGGCCTATGATTTAAGAAGAAAATAAACAATGGTATTATTGTGGGCGTTGTAATCTATTAGTGATATAAAGAAAAATAATAAGACAGCTAATCAGTGCTGTGATTTCACTTTCCTGTGTAATTTAATTCAATTTAACGCTAACGACGACGAACGGTGTCACATGCAACAAAAACAATGGTCGGAAAAGTAATAAAAGTATAACCATAGTTAATACCATTCTGTCTCGTTTGAAGTCTGCGAGGTAACTGTTGTAGAATTAGGGTTTTTAAATTTTTTTTTTTTCGTCTCACCCTAACCTAATTTGACCGTGAAATACGAGAACGCAAATTAAAATTAGTTCAAGACGTATACAAATAATTCGCAGAATTTTAAATCACGGTTTTTGTTTATTTTTTCATCAACCGACGCGGTTTATTCAACTGTTTATTATCTGACCTGCTATTACTGTACGCGAATGCGAATAATAAAATATTCTAATACGTGTGCACAATTTATCGTCAACGCACTTTTTGAACCCGCGGTCGAGAGCGTCGTTAAGACAACATAGAATTTAAAGAAAATAAAGAAAAAAAATCGCTGATAACTCGACGAGAGCCACTCACGTCGTCGATGGCTGCAGTCGCTGACCGTGCACTAAAAGAACGCGTATACATGGAGATAATACTTCATATATTATTATATAATATAAAGCCGATGTACAATATTTGTTATATATACGCTATATAAATTATATTGTTAGAGCCGAGAGCTAAGGTAAGCCGGTCGAGAGTGCGACTGAAAGTATTATATTATATCAAATACTATACATATATACATGTATTATATACCTGCCAATATATATATGTCAAAACAATATTATCGTCGTCTGTCCGTCGGAGTGTCGGGCGGGGGGAGGGGGGCTGTATCATATGCCTATATATAAACACAAAATATATATATATTATGTTATGTACTAACCTATACGCTCGCCAATTCCGATAAGTACTACTGACCACGTCCTATAATACAGCGTTGTTTGTTGTGGTTGTCGTCATGTTGTGCTACATACTTACTTAGAGTAACGACGACTCAATACTTTTATATCCCTGTGTATACACATGGCCTAACCTATATATCATAATAATATATGTGCTGCCGCAATGCAAGATCTTCTACGCGTGTGGCCGTGTGGATAACGTTTTATCTTTTTGTACTGTAGGTATATTTATATAATGCCAGGTACGTCCGTTTCCTTTTCAATCCTTCCGGTTTCACTATATTGTAGCAATAAGGAGACAGCGAATGTTAAATTATAATCATGCGAACGACAATGAGAATAAGACTGTGACTTTTGTATCAAAATGTAAAGGAATACCTACCTAAGTACCAACATTCCGACGTACCGTTTGAATCATCACCTCAGGCGGCCAACTGCAGGATTTCGGAAACATATTAGTTAGTACAAAACGATATAATATTACAAACGTGTGTAGAGTTGAAAAATTCGGCGCGAAATCATTTTCACTCGGTTTTTTTGAACCTCGTTTCTGCGAAGTCGTTAGCCGCTGAAACGACGGAACACAAAAATAATATTATTATTATACCTGTAGTAAATCGTCGTAAACGGCCGCACGCCGCCCGACCTACGAACGCTCTCGCGCACCTACACGTTTCGGTGGGGGGGGGCAAAGTTTTCGGGCCAAAAGCGCCGGTCGAAAGTTTTTGCCGGTTAACGTCTCGTCCGACCAATGTACGATAGTAATATTAGTAATAATAATAATAATAATAATAATAACAACATGCGTAGACTTATAATAGGACGTATACCTCGAACCGAATAGGGTGGCTCGGCAGCGTTGCTTATATATACGCGCGCTCGTCGAGTAGGTATTTGTTTCGGTCGTTTTTCTTTCTGTTTTCGTTCCCCGATAACGTCACGATGATAATTTAACTTTTCATCGGCGTGTGTGTGTGTTTGAGTGCAGAATAATACGATGTTGATATTCTATTATTGTATATAGGCTCGTCGATCCGGTCGAAGTTATATGGGCGTTATCGTCTGCCGGGTAGTGACTTACGTTTCTCGAATTCCGGCGATTTCGGATCGATTCGTATAATATGGTACATACGATATTATAATATTATGTGCGTTTTGACTTTTAAATAATGTTATACCGTTGCGATTTCCGCGAGCCAATTTAAGTACAAAAAAAAAATACTGCTCGTACCGTGTACATGCGCATGTTATAATATCAGGCCTATACGCGAATATCCTCGTGAATAAATAACAATTTCAACGATACGCGTCTGCGACGCAGCGCCGATTTTCCGTATATAAATAATATAATATTATTACCTATATACACGTGTTCGGAGGTAGATATTAAATAATATATTATACGATAACGACGAGTTGAGTAGTCCTAAATAAAACCGTTGGACAATCCGTAATAGTGCGCCCGTATTATACATACGTAGATACCATTTATATAAACGCGTATCTGCCGTCGTACGCAGCTTAAATAGTTAGACTCTGCAGCCGTAGCAAAGTCTATATTATTGAAGACATTGCAATATTTTTAATACATTTTTATTTTTAAGGAAATTTTACACACGCTAACATAGTATAAAATATTAAATACGAATAGAACATATTATTTTGCTTCAATAACTATCTACCTCCCAATGCTTGTGGTGCATGAAGTAGAGAGTTACGTTAAATAAGTGAGAACAAAATATTTAATTTAAGAATAAAATATATGATCGAGAAGTGTTGGTTAAAAAATGACATGCATACAATATAATAATAATATTAATTAATCAATATAAGAATTAATTATTACTGAAAATAGATGAATAAAGATAGATAAATTAATACATTTCGTTAAAAGCTGTATTAGAATTAATCAATTGACGTGAATAACCAATTTACAATTGTATTTTTGATGTTAGTAATTTTAAGATTTCCAATATTAGAATATGATATATTTTTGGGGTCCTAAACAATCTACAATTGTTTACCAAATTCTTTTCTAGAGTATACTTAGTTCTTGTATCATGTGCTCTATAATATAGCCCACGTAACGTGCGATTGTTATATTCGAGTCTACAGAGCGCTTGTATTATACAATTTTTGAAAACACCATAAGTTTTTTGTTTTCTGATATCAATATTAGGTCGTCCCACTTTGGATATAAGCTCAGACAATGTCTTGGTTATGATTTTGTTCTTTGGATGAGGGGGGGGGGATAATTTGTCAGGTAAACGTCAGCAATGTGTAATGTGTTTGGGCGAGTTTCTTATAATGTGTTTGAGCGAGTAAGATACAATATAAAAGATAAAATTGCAAAGATTAAGATTATATAAAATCTAAAGGGAATTTTATATTAATCCAAATATGCAGGTAGATAATTTCAATTTTTAATTACATCACACACAAAGAAAAAAATATCATACCCGTGGAATTCACGGACAGTCCTAGGTCTGTCAAAATTGAGAGGGGAAATACATTGATAAAATCAGCATTCCAAAATATTAAAAGGTTAAACACATTGCAGTTTTTAAAAATTCGACAAACGCAAATCGCCCTGATCAATAAACACAATTCATAAAACAAGATCCAATTGTTGAGGTTTTTTTGATATAGCACATCAATTATTGCTACGGCGTGTCAAGGGTTATGTTTTTATGGACAGCTAACACAAAACTACGGTCGGTACATAATATTAAAACAACAAATAAAAATGTATTTCCACAACTATTCCACAAGACACAGACATGTTGTACAAAGATAATTAAATAATGTTCATAATATTTGGATTTTTTGTCCATCCGAACTACGTCGATAAATAAATTAAACATTCTCCGCCCGGAAGTCGCCGCCACCGCACGCAAGTCATATGACTATATAATTACTATATAATAATTTTATTTTATTTTTGTTTTTTCCTACGATAAATCTCACGATGTGAATGTAATTAATACGAATGTCGAACAACATATTTCGTATTAGTTGCTGGGCATATAACACGCTGCTGTTTGTCGTGTCGAGAAATAATTAATTAAATTTGTCTCTTTGTCTTAAAATGGGCGGGTGAGGTATAGCCGTCCAACAAATCTAACATTTATATATTTTATTGTACAACGGACATTGCAGTATAATACAGTGACAATTCTTAACGTTCGTAAATTGTGTTATCCCTTTACGGCGCGCCGCAGTGGGGGGGGGGGGTCAGATTAGAGGGCGAGTCCGGTAACGCGAAGTGAACGGTCAACTCTATATAGTTTATCTGTAACACTAATATACATAATATAACCACAATAACCATTAGATATCGGCGTTGAATATCTATTGTTTCCGTTTGTACATATTCCACATGATTACATGATTCAATAATTCAACTCGTGATAAATATCGAATTAATGAACTTATTCACAACTTCCTTTAATTAAAATATGTGTTACCATAATTTATTATTATATGTTTAATTTTCACAGCAATGATATCAGATTACATATTTAGCATTTTAAATAAAATACCTGAACAATGTTTAGGCTAAATTTTAATACAGTGTTGTAAAAGCGGAAACACGTGTGTGTGTACAAGAGAGAGAGATATTATTTATTATGGTATTTCTTTTACTGGAAACCGTTCGCTGTAAGAACTACAAAATAATTCAATATTCCTAGTATTTTGAAAGAAACGTGATTTTTTTTTCTTTAAAGAGAGAAAGAAAGAGACAGAGACAGATATAGAGAGAGCGAAAGAGAGAAGGCCGTACCCTCGACGACAAATTGAAATGAAATGACCAGATGTTTTATTATGGCGCATCAAGTCGCTATGACAACACACACACACACACTAATATTGCGCTATTAATATTATATATATATATATAAATGTGTGAGTTTGAGTGGGGTTATTCAGTAATAACTATTAAAAACAAATACTAGTTTTATGTATGACGCCTTTACATTGTTTGTAAATATATCGGTCTGCGAAAGTGATACTTGGTGACTATCCAAGTAAACGAAAAAATTGTAGAGTTTGGCACAAGACCGACCATAAAAGTGTATAAACAATATAAGATTTTTTTTTTTTTTATTCGGTACTTTTCAGTATCGTATTAAACGCTGTAATGATAATGATAACGCTCTCATTCCGATAATGTAAACGCGTCAACGCTATTGTCGAGATTTGTTTTATTCAAACACAACTTTGACAAAAAAAAACTTACACTCGATATTCCACTTAGGAATTCCCACACATTCAGATACATCTTCTCGATGAGTTCTTCGGAATATTGATGATAAAAGTTTTTTTTATAAAAAAAAATAATAAATTTATTTTATTACTCTTTGTACCTATACCTACGTATATCAACTAAATACAGCGAGAGAAAGGAAACACTCGTTGATGAGTATTTTTTTTATATTCCGACAAAATCAATAGAATGGTTTAAAATTTATCGCATACGCCACGACAATGTTACGAAATAATCTAAAAGGAAAACAAAAAAAATTCACAATATACGAAACAAAATATAATTCATACATACAGAGTATAATAATTTATATAGTTTCTGCGCTTATTTATTTTGTGTAAATTTATTTATTTTTATGAACGTAATAATAATACTTCAGAGCGCTTTTGGCTATATGGTTAGAATTATGGGTGTATGTGTACCTACTTATATTATATATAAAATATACATACATTATACATATATATTACGCGGGCGTACCATAATGTAAAAAAAATATATTCTGCTTATAACAAATTTTCTAGCCGAGAATACCGAAACCATTTATTAAATAACTTGCTGAACAAACAATAATTTAAAAAACTTATATTATACATGTTTATATTATTATACATATATTATATACTATGTAAAATATACGTATATAATATATACACCGCACGGTCTTGTTCGTTGTTCTGCGTGTTAATTATTAAAGGACGATAAAACAAAAACTAAGGGAGTCATCTTAATTCTAATTAATGACATCGAAAAAGACCTTTTGTATGTCTTTCCTGGTTAATGGAAACATTTCGTTCGAACCAACATTTGAAAAAATAAAAACTATATGCGTACACGACGACGTGGTATATATACGAGCAATACGAATAATGGGGTTTAAATTTTAAAACACATTTCATACAGGCACTTAATTCATTTTGGATTACCAAAATACATAAAATGCGATGAAAAAAAAAATAGAAGAAAACAATTTGACACAAATGGAGAGTAGTCGGAATGGTTCGCGTTTGTTTTTTTATATACCGCAGACGGCATTTAATTATTTACAAATTAAAAATGTAATTATTATTTCCATGCAATATAATATTTTATTTTGATTGGCCATCGTATTTATAAATATCATAAATAAGCAATCGTTTCTGTCTATCTATTTTTATAACAATATTTTGTAGACAAAAAAAAATGTACAGCATAATAGTATACTGCACTGTGTTTTGGCACTCATCTCGAATCGGTCACTTCGGTTCAAACCGCATTGTTATAATGTATTGTTGGTATTATTTCAAATTTAAAAGCAATGATAAATAATCGCTCTACTGTTCCGATGAATGATGCTCGTAGTACATCGTAACACATACGCGACACCATACAGCAGGAGATCACCATTAAATTTTTGCGGAATTCCACAATTCAGGAATTTATTAAGTTTTTGAGGACCATTACAATTTAATGTACATATATGTTAACCAACGAAGTTAAAAATAAAATCGAAATAAAAATTATGAAAACTAATGAAAACCTTATAATATTTTAATTGACCATAAAAAATAAATGCCTTGTCCAAAGGCCAGTTAAAATTCACAGTCCACTATTTAGCGACTGTTTCTAGCTGTGCTCATTGAATATTATTATAATTTTAACAACTTATAAACTTGACTTGAATTCAAAATATTCAAATTATATTAAACGTGATGATAAAACCTCCTACACAACAAAGTCATATTTTCAAATATTATTATTATTATTATTTATTAATAATGTTATAAATACCCGCAGAACACTAGAGCAGCAGCATAACATTTGCATTCACATTATTTTTCGGCAGCAGAGAAAATATGTTTCCATGGTATATTTTACAATTTATTCAAAAATTCCTTGGAAATTTCAATTTTTGACGTTAACGTTGATATTAATTTTTCAGGAATATATTACTATAGAATTCCCTGATAGATATTATATTGTCACTAAAACATTGTCAAAATATATTGCACATAATAACATTGTATTAAAGTTTTAAAAATCATTTAAAAAATAGTATATTATGTATTTTAACAGTATACTATATATAATATCTGTATGGTATCTAAATGTTATACTGCTGTAACTTTTATACTTTATGATGATAATTATTACAATTTTGAATTTATATAATCAACGCATGCTACAAACTTGTGTTGACGACCCTGCAACCATATCATATTATACATCTCAAGATAAATGTTAAATAGGCCAGGTATCTGGATATTAAAAATATCGTCAATTACAATGCCCGTTTAGCAAAGTTTACCTTACGATGATTTACAATTTTTAGAATATTCGTCTTGTTTGACTAAAAACCGTATACATGATAAGTTAACGTTGCCTCGAAGAAAAGCGAACTATATAATATTGACTCAATAATATTGATTGTCATTAGTCACGTAACAAATGATAATATTTTTACCTGTCAAGCTGTCTTTGACAAAAATATATGCAAAGGATAAAATAATCGATGAGGGCTGAACAAAACAATGAAAGAAAAAAAAAGAACTACTGTTTTAGATTATGAGCGGAGCGTTTTATGGTTGTACAATATTATTATGTAGTTTTTTTTTTTTATTTGCATGTTGTTATGTTTTTTAATGGAATGAGATTTCCTAAACTTTCGTACAGCTCCTCAATCGATATTTGGGACCAGAAATTAAATTCGTTAATGAAATATTTTGATATTTTGTTTTTTATCATCCCAATGATTTTCGATAAAATTACAAACCACCGAATAACGGTGAACCGTTTTAAATCAAATCCATCGTCTGATCGCTATAACTCGCTTTCGGTTGTTTAATTGTTTTGCAGAAAATTACAATTGCACAAGGGAGGATTCAATAATTTGAACCGATTATTTACTTAATCCCCGCATAGTGTTATAGCAGCACTCGTGTGGTTTTTGGAGAATTTCAATAGTTTTTAAAATGTACTACATTTTATATTATTACCTTCGACAACAATAGAACAAACCACGTGTCTTAGAATATTTTTAGTTAAATATATAACAATAATATATTATTGTATCATGTGAATATAAGACATAATAAGTATACCTATGATGATAGTGGACAGATTTGAGCATAATTTTTAAAATCGAGAATACACAATACGTCCGGTTTATCATAGCTATATATTCCATAATCATAATACTATTCGTCGAGACAGCTCAATATTACAATATAATAATAATAATTATTATTATTATATATTATATTATAAATAAAATACTGTCACAGCGTTATTGCGTTCGGAGTTTATCTCGATCACGATGAGCCACTTCTCTGTTTCAAATCGATAACGTTGATAATATAATGATGTAATAATAATCGCATCGTTCTACATTTATTTATTTTCGTAAAATGATATTAAGGGTTCTATCACTGGACAGCCTCCCCCTAATACTAATCACCATGTAATTATTTCTGTAATTACCCTATTTGCTTATTCTACATAGGTTACAGATGATAAATTTTCTATTTTAAATAAAAAAAAAATGTTATTATTATGATATTGTATCAATTTAATATTCTTTACGCAGTGGCCCGATCGATATTAATTCGTCGGTTATTGCGGGATTGTTGTTCATCATCCGTGTGTAGACGGCAAAATTTTTAATCGATAATAATATCATTATGAAAATGTTTGATTTCGTTTTCATACCTCGAGCGCGTATCATTGCTACATTTAGGGCCAGGTTACATGAAATTAGATTTATTATTTTATTTTTTGCTTTCGAGTAAAAGTTTTTTTTTCCGGGCCAGGTAAACTCACTGTGCCGTGCATTATCGGGCCGTGACCTTTTCCGCCCGTTTTCTGCAGCTCGTAATATATTCATGACCATATACAGTAGAGGTATTTTTAAAATAAAATAATAATAATAACAACAACTAAATTGTTGAATACGATTTGCAAGTAATTACGATTAATTATACGAATACTCATATTTATATTTTATACACACAAATGTTGTGTGCCTACTTAAACAAGACCGTTAAACGTTATACCTACATAATATTTTACATTTCAAAAAATATTATTATTATTTTTGTTATGTTCTCTCGTGGACCACAGTTATTATTATCTACGCCGTAGACAATAGTTCTACTTAAATTGTTCATACTGTTGCGTTTTTGTAGTCTGTCATTATTTAGCGTTTATTCCGTTTATGAACATAATATATTGTTTTAAATTTTGAGCTACAAAATTTAACGATTTGATGGACAATAGGTATACATTATAATCCTATTAGGTATCAATACGTTTATACATTATTATTACCTGCATCCGACAATCCGACATTTTTATTTCACTATAACAACTATCAAAACTGTCTCGAAAACATGATACATTTATCTGACGGCGGAATAAAACATAATATACAATTGTAATAAAATTTGTTTTATCGCTAACCATTAAAGAATTTTGAGTTTATATTACAGTTTAACAGCCAATTATTCGCAAATTGAAACAATATATATTATTTTCTTATAACTTAAATAAAAAAATAAAAATAAAAAAAGTACGTAACAAATAAATAATAATGACCTCTAAATAAAGTATAAACCGACAGAAGTCAATTTATCTAGAGTACATTTTCTTATGCGAACGAAAAACTTTTAGTCTAAATCGAGGTTAAGAAATTCTAGCTATATATATTAACAAAATGAATAGATATATTATGGTGCATGTAAACATATACATGTTAGATTGGCATTTTCAATTAAACATAGGGTCTCTTTTTTTATTTTTCCTTTTCGCCAGTGACCTTTCTCGATAAAACGCGTCCGGGAACACCGTATTTTTAGTTCCGTAGATAAATAATGGATTTAATAGGACCGAGAGACAACGAATCCATCAGCGTGGTCCGTGAATAAAAGATTAATAATGGAATATTAAGACGACTCGAAAAAAATAAAATGAGAATATCACGCCGCCGATGGGAGCAGACTCTCTGCAGCTGTGTAGGTTTATATAGTTAACTAAAAAGATCGTCTATATTATTATGTACGATAAACAGAGCCGTCTTAGATAATAAAACAAGCAGCGGGCAAACGTCCCATAGAGATTTGCCATCACCAGCTCAATCCGTTAGAGAAAAAGAAAGAAAAAAGTGTGTGTGTGTGGGGAGGGGACAAATGCCTGTGTCTGCGTGTGGGTGTGTGCGTTCCCCTTAACGACGCCATGGTTTTTAAACCTCCGGATCCTTTAGTGCTGTTGTTGTTTTTTTTTTCGTTTTTTTTTTTTTTATATTCCTTTCTGTGTTTTTTTTTTTTTGTATTTTCGTTTTTTTCCTCACTCTACTCGACTCACCATTATACCGGATCAGAATTTCAAACAGGACACGATTGTGTCCCGATACTCGAAAAAATTCCACACAGAACATTCTGAAAATGAGACCTGGGTGTTTAATATATACGTCTAATTTCTTTTCTTTTTGAGCTTTAGAACCCCTCTCTGCCGTGTTATCCACGCCGATTTAAGAAATGGAAAAACTGTAGAGGAGAAACCTTTTTTCTCCGATTAAACCGTATTTGAATGCAATTATATTTTGCATGTACATGAATTTATATTTACTATACGCGTAATGCGTGTCGGGGTAAATTTAACCATTTTTCCATAATAAGACATCTATAGTTTTTTCTCGGCCATTATTAAAACCTTCTTCATTTTTTCAATTCTAATTTGAATCTACGCGCATGTGGGCACGACCAATGCCGCTAATACAATTGATTAGTCAAGTACTCAACTAATTCTTTTCCCATTGGATTTGTAGACTATTTTCCGTAGAACGTTGTCCTCCAAATATCGAACACATTGATCCGCTAGTTTATTATTTATAAACGTTTGAAGTTTATTTAAAAGCCAAGAGTTGAGTGCCCGGGGAGTCATAATTATATACCACGCAAATGTCCAAAAATAAACTATTGGTTCAATACTTATTTTTGTCATGACATTTTCAAAAAAATATTTCGGTTTAATTATATGTTACGCTTATCAGTTTTAAGCTAACGTTTAGATAAGTATAGATAAGACTTAAAAATTACCACAAACAAAAATAAATAAATAAATTCAACACAGTAATGAATTCCAATAACTTTATAAGGCAAACACCAGCTTACTTTGAATATCACGCAAACTTACTTTTGTCTACGTATAATAATAATTTCTCCTGGACGTTAATATAATATATTAACGGCGAACAAAGTGCGGAATTCCAATATCTTCACTTTGGGTATTTTACTACATTTCGGCTTTTAACGCTCGATAATCCGATGTCATAATATATTATAATAAATGTAGTTTCGGGATTATGCAATTCGCGCTATAGAATCATCACAAAACAAAGTACATATTATATGGATTTATGGCGTTTTAATTACATGTACCGACACATCGGCCGCGACGGAAATTTATTCCGGGACGACGTAAATAACACCACTTTGTATATATAGGTGTGCGGTTTGTGACGACCATGGTTGGTAACCAAACACGAAAAATAATCGATAAGAGTGAACAAAATAAAAAAAAACGCCGAACAACAGCAAGTTTGCATGCGGTAAAAGTTAGACTGAAATATAATATTAATATATGGGGACTGCAGCTTATGCGCGAACCATACGATTTGCCATAAACATGATGTACATATATATTATAGAGTGGTGGCGTATAGTGGTATATTGGGTGGCCAGCAACAGTTTGGTTTTTTATGGCTGACAAACTTTTTTCCCGTAGCTAAAAATATTCGACTCCGGATGAAAACCGTAAAAACCTAAAAAATAAAAAACTAAATATGGTTCAATAAAGATTTTCTGTCAAATGCAATTTTCCCCATAAATATCTGTGCACTTATATATCGGTGCAGCATATAGTGAACTATTTTTTTATTTTTCCTCCTGTCGTTCAGGAAATCCACCCAATTATTTCACATGAGTCGATACTACTATCTGCGCCCAATTACATCGCTTACCACTCGGGGAAATAATAATCAGACATACATTTCGTATTACTACGAACAAGGTTTATATAATTTATATATATATATATATATATCGTATGTGTGTGTGTCTGTATTATAATGTAACGAAACGTTGTTATAAATAGGTATATTGTATATAGTTAACCATATCTTATATGTATATAATGTATGTGTATTCACAATATATCGGTATATTAAATGACGTTATTTTTTTTTTGCTTACAGAATGGAAGAGGGAGCGGTGAAAACATTAATAGAGCGAATGGGTAAGTAAAAAATAAATAAATAATAATAATGATGATGATAATATAAGTAACTTTAATTCGGTATACTGCAAGGGGTTTTCGCGTCTTGGGGGTTAGTACGCGACACGCGTATACATCATACGGGATAGAAATTGGAAGACAGACATTATGGGGAAACGAAACGTCATCTTTTTTATTATTATTATTATTATTATTATTATTGCTACTGTTGTTTTTGTTGTGTATAAGTTGATGAGGGAAACACAAACGAGAGTGAGATTAAATAATAATGCGGCGCGTGTGAGCAAAGTCACATAGTAGACAATATACACGTGCTGCAGTATTATTATATATATTGTGATGATATAAATGATTTCGGAGCTGTTATTCGATATTTTTCACAACCACCGTATACGAAACGAGTATTTGCACACACCCGCCCCTCCCCTTCTATACACTCACTTTAAAGAGTTTAAAAGTACGTGTTAACTCGAGATTTCCTCTATGTGTGTATGTGCGTGTGTATGTTTTTACCATCCCACACGTGTATCCGTTACATCCGGCCGCCTCTCGCGGTATGATGGTTTTAAAGAGCTTTGTGAATGGAAAAGGGAAGGGGGTCGGTCCATTGAATATTTGTGTCCCACATTTCTGTGTGTGTGCACGCCCACGGATGAAAAGGAAAATATAATAGCGACAAGAGTGTGTGTGTATGTGGTACGCGTAGTTGGGTGTAATCCGTAAGTGCACTTCTATACCGCGACCAGGAGCGGCGAACGACGGCGACCTGTCTGATAACAAACTTTCAATTGGTGGGTGGTGCGGGGTATAGATGAGTTAGACTGGAGGATAAAAGCGGTCGGGGGGAGGGGGTGAAAGTAATTTTATGTTTATTTATCGGGTGGAAAGCCGTCGTCGTCTTTGGCGGTACGATGTATATACGATAAATGTAAACATATGAAATTAGTCCTGTCGGGCATATTGCCTGCAGTACGAGCAGTGATTGAATTTGTGCCGAGTGGGGGTCGTACGTAAGGACTGCGTCTTCTTTTTTAATAACTCTTACCTATATTAATTCAGCACGCCTCAGCCTCTCCTCTATAATTTAAAACAACATTTAAGTCATTATACCATGACATTATGACGTCTCCGGGTCAACATAATTCCAGCGCATACTAATTGAGTCCCATACCTGAAAAAATAATGTTCTAATTGAGTCCCCGGTACAAAAGGAAAAAATACCAATTGTGTCAGCGATTGGGAAACAAAAAGTATACTAATTAATTACGAACTTGAAAATAATAAAATACATCAACCGAGGGTTTTTTTATTCTGTCTGTGTTATACTGTACATTTTTATAGTTTTGGACGAAATAGAAATTCCAACATTGTTGAATACTAAATAATTACATTAGCTGAACCTAATCAAAATAAATGATGATATAGAAAATAAAATAAAATAATAAAATGTCTCTATGTTGTAAACAAATATCAATATTTGAATACCATAAAAAATGTACCGATATAAGACATTAAATTAATTTTAAACTAATATTAATAATAGGTTAAGTTTATTATTCACATTTATCAAATTAATCAAACATTTTCAAATGAATGTTTAATAAAACATTTTTAACCCATATACCCGTAGAACTTTTCTTACCAACAAACCAACAGCTTGTAAAAATGGGAAGAAAAATGTTTTTTTCAAAAGTTTGTCGGGATTCAGTATTAAAACATGGACTCGATTAGTATGAAATATTAATTTTTTGTGACTCAATGCATTCTAAACTGTTTGTAGGACTCAGTTCGATCACAATAGTGATTATAATAGCCCGTCCATTCTCGCCATTCGCTAATTTGTTTTTCTTTACCTGATGAAATGGTTTTTTTTGTCACGCCTGCGACAAAAGTTTGGTTTTCGACCACGGTTGAAGCGTTAGACCTTTTTCCGTCTAACGGGCGGAAAAGTGGAAATTCTCAAAAGTATTCCTTGCACAACCAGCAAATGAAATGTTTACCACGGTCCTTACAAAACAAAAACCTTTGGTTACATCTCATATTCATATTATAATCTCCTTGCATGACGCATAAACATTCAAACATATTATTTTATTTTCGCTGCTCCCACATAAGTGCGATGAACGTTACCGATAACCTTATTCTTCCATGAAACCGTTTTCGTAGAATAGTCTGTTGTCGCACAGATTCCTGCATAACCTTTTCCACGAACGCAGGGGCGTGACAAAAATAAAATAGTATGTGTGGCTCGCGCGGAAGGCGATTTCAGTCTTGGGCGAATTACCTCATTTTCCGGCCATTGCCACCCAATATACTGTTCTCACTCACTGTTCGTTCTCACACGTTTCCTTTATTAAAGAATGGTTTTTGTAAATCATTATTGCACATGTATAACGGAGGTTTGGTATAAAACTCACCGCGTGCCAATAGAAATATTAGGTCGGCTTTCTGGTCTTTCCAGAAAATTGTACATTTTTTTTTTATTCAACAAAAGTCAATACCTCACGATGTCCAGAGTAATAAAATGAATGTGATCTTAATGTGTTATATTTTAGACACCCTGGAGACAATCCGTTTTATAGCAACATCGACAGCATGCCGGATATTCGACCCAGGAGAAAATCTATCCCTCTTGTCTCGGAACTGGTAAGCAAAATGTTTAATTTTAATATGATTTAAATTCATCCTTTCCCCTCGTCAAAGCTTATTGGGAACGTAAACTCCCGAAAATTGGATATTCATCGATTATATACAGCGTTTTTGTAAAGTAATAATATTATTATAATTCAACCGAGAAACGAGTGTGCCCGGTGATTTTTTGGTAGTAAATATTTTTGTACAAATTTTCGCTTCTAAGTGTATACCGTATATTATAATTTCTTCATGTGAAATGGTTTCTCTTATCCTCATGTTTTATGTTGTTTTTATGTGTACCTATATATGAATGTTTTTTTTTTTTTTTTGCTGCTAATCCACGTGTTCTCATCATGTTTCCTATGTAAAATATTATGTTCTTTAGACTTCCTTAATAGATTTTTTTTTTTTTAAACACGATTTCTTCATTTCAAACGCTAATCATCCATGATTTATATACTTTAAATTTTTATTTTATTTTTAAAACAACGATGATATATTATTACACGTAATATCATTATATGTATACCTAATTTAAATAGGTGTTATTTGATAATTATAATATAGGCTCATTGAAATAGCTGAAACATATAGGACTCATTATTTTTATTTTTTTTAACATAAACATGTAAACTAACTAATTTGTGTTATATTGTCTGTTGTTTGTGATCTTCACGCATCGATCCAGGTTCTCAAGGTATAGCGTTCTTTTTTTTTTATTTTTACCATTTATTTAGAGAAAAATATAGAGCACGCTATTAGATCTGGTGACGTGGTTTTTCGTCCATGAAAACACACATTCACTAACACACTAAACACAACACACGCACACACACATATCACACACACACACACCGCTTTAGCACCAAACCATTTTATTATAACACTAAAATTTTAAATTTCTATTTTCTAGAAATTCCAAATATTAAAATTATTTTAGAGGTAGAATAAAATAGCTAAGCAATTGTATCTTTTTTACATATTATATATTTTTTTATGTACCATACACTTTTGCTTAGTTTTTTCTATTAGCTTTGTTTGTTTATATATTTTTATATAATGTACATCTTATAATATTTTATGTATATTTGTACAGTTTTCAGCATTTTCACTAATCAATATATTTTAACAAATTTATGCATTATATTATAGAATTAGAATTAAACGATTTAAATTTTATTTTATATATTTAAATACACGCATACATATACCATTTGAATTTTAAAAAAAAACTTTTTACAAATTAGTTCATTCAATAAACCACTATAGGCACCTAGTTTAACTTTAGGATAATAAACTATATTATTATATACCGAATAATTATATCATAGTATTGATATCACATGACTAATTAATTAATGATTTTACTTTACGTATATATTAGTTAAACAAGAATATTTACAGTAGTTGTTATAAAAGTTACCTTGATTAGCAAAAAAAATGATGTTGGAATGACATATGAGATTTATTCTAATAGGAAAGAATCTTTTGGTTTATGACCACAAATAAATGTGAATCTGTACATATCACATATGTAGGCATATACATTAAACACATATTGTATAATGAACTTCTTAAGTGCTCAAACTCTGTTTCTTGTAGGTAATTTATTAGACATATACGAGCACTATAGATCCGTGTATATAATATAATACGTCAACTTTAATTTAATACATCCACTTAGTTTCATTAACCTCTAGATAATACTTTAACATTAATTTTAAAAAAACATCGACCCTCCCGATAACACTTAAGTACCTAAGATAAATTGCGACTATTTTTATGCAATTTTAATTTTTTTTTTTTTTAATAATAATTAATAATGCATGCATTACGTTTCTATGCACATTTCAATTCATGAAAATGGAAATTAAATCGTTTCTAACATAGACTTAGTTTTAATGTGTAACATATTATAATATTTAGTTTACGTAGACTTATAGACAATTAGTGTTTTTAATTTATTCATTTATATATTATTATAAATGTTTTCATTTTTCATATTTTTTTTTTACAACTCTAATCCGGTTTAATAAACTGTAGGTGGCTGTGAACACAATACAAAATACTAATCAATGATGATATAGTTATATAATAGACATGTGCATGTATTATAGTTGAAAGCCGCGTTAGTTCGGAGAACAAATTAAACACGTCATTATTATATTTTTATTACCTAAACGTTTTAAAAAAAACTAGAACCGAAAAAAAAACTTTTAGCTATTATTTTGCACATGTTTATTAAACACTTAACACTTTGGTTCGGATACGTTATTATTACTTTGAGCTAGATAGAAACTAGATCGTAGTAATGCGCTTATCCACGTTAAACATGTCTCCTGATTTCGTTCAAAGACATTTAAAATTAAATAAGAATTTGCTCGAGAAAATTAATTTTTCAAAACGTCTTAAGCAAAAATGTACCTACCAATTATTTATTACGAATCGCATAATTTAAAAAATTATAATTACGATCCTCAAATTATTTATAGGTTAGCCTAACCTATATTAATTTTTCATTGTTGTGTCGGAAAAAAATTTCTAAAAGTATTTTCCTCGGGCAAACTCTTGAGTTAGTACTTTTGTCTGGAATAAGAATGTTTTCAACAATACTTGTACTTTTTTTTTCAAATTATATTATATAATATGAATCTAAATAAGTATATTTTACCACTAGAATTATGACGAAAACCTAATTTATGAGTGTTTATTTTTTTACTGATAGAAAAAAATAATATTAAAATTATTACACAAAATAGGTATATCTAATGTGCAGTAAAAATTAGTCCAACATTATAATACGTTTTTATTTTAATGTGGAAACGCTGTAATAATATGTCAATATTTATCTTAAAACGAAACATTGATGCAAATGAAAAAAAAAATGCCATCTTTACTCGGAGTTTCTTTTTATGCTGGCATCATTATTTTCCCTTTATGTCTACAACATCAACATCAAGGGTGAAATATATACAGTAGAAAGAGTGTTGAAAAGTTTCTCGTAGCATTTATATCTGTTCTGCGAGTTATTATTTACGAATATTATATATAATATGACGATATACATTCTTAAACTACTTACATTAGTCATCATAACATTCTTATTCCATTTTGAGTATTATAGTGATATCAATAATTTGGTGAGTTATAATAAAGTCGGTTTATTTAATAGCATCATGGGTATAATAAATTATTAAACAAGTACACATTATTGCATAAATGCTTAATATTTACGCTTATGGTTAAAATAGCTTTATTGCTCACCGTTTCACGTTTTTACATTATTAATTTATTATTGGAATTCTTGTGGGTGTATTTTAGACAATGGCCGCCACAAAAAGAAACGCAGGACTGGCGTCAGGAGTTCCTCGTCCTACACTCAACGACGAAGAGCTGGTTAGTACCAAATTGTACAGTTCACTTGTACTTTTTCGTTATTAAAAAATAGTTGGTCAAATGAAAAATTCCAGCGTTTACTTTTTCAAAGTTTTCTTTTTATTTATTTATTTTTTTTTAGCTCAACAGAGACTATTTAAAAGTCGCATCTCTTATCTATCGGTCTGAATCAAAAACAATATATACTATTCCAACTTCACGAAATGTCTTATAAGTTAAAAAATTAGCGAAAAGATAGTATAAAAATGAACTTATAAATTGAAATATTTTTTCTAACTGTTTGAATATATTTATATAATTCTCTATATTCTAATATTCACCCTAAACTACATTGACTGAAATAAGACACATTTCAATTATTTCCATAAAGTTATAGAAAAATAACAAATACGAGTACCTAATGATAGATACTTGGTATATTAATTATTTTAATAATAATAAATATCAAAACGAGTGAATTAAATTAATTTATAAACAATTCATTTACATTAAACATTTTACTAATGTTTTTTTATGTTGGCCCTTATAATATAAACACATTACATTCATTTTGTTTCAATAATTTTTTTTTTCAACGAATACATACTCGCACATGTATTTTTAATTATAATGAAAACTCATTAAAGTTGTTTTATCATGATTCACTCTACATAGTTTATTTAAATTATTCATTCATTCGATATAAATATACACTGTACCCACCTATATAGTGTATACCCTATAGAAAAATGTATAAAAAGTTGTTTGTGCTTCATTAAAATCTATTTCACGATGTTCTGAATCTTTTATTTAAATCGTATTTGGTTTTCGTCACATATAAGTTGTCAAGTCGAATCAATTTTGGACACCTTTGAAATTCCAACTTAATGTACCATATATAAATGAGGTAAATAATGACTTATTTTAAAATATGAGACAAGGTAGGTTCTCCGGATAAAAAAAAAAAAAAGAGGAAAATTATATCGAAAATAATTACATGATAATAATAATAGAAACATTGTGACTACTTTTAAACCGCGTAACATTTATGTTTTTAAAACGGATGCATTACCGGGGATCACTTCAATAATATTATGTATTATATTGTTAACGAACCTAATACCGGCGGTCTTCGACAATATTTCAGAAAATGCACGTGTACAAAAAAGCTCTGCAAGCTCTAATCTATCCAATATCATCTACCACACCGCATAATTTCGTCTCGTGGACTGCAACTTCACCGACGTATTGTTACGAATGTGAAGGGCTGCTGTGGGGCATCGCTCGGCAAGGGGTACGGTGCACCGAATGCGGGGTCAAGTGCCACGAGAAGTGCAAAGAGCTCTTAAACGCCGACTGTTTGCAAAGTAAGTCGTAACTTTTAAAAAAAGTGACTATTATTTAAACTATTACAAACGTTGCGAGCAATAATAATAATTGGGCGCCGTGGAAATATTATAAAATATATTTAACCAACCGACACTAATTAATTTATTATAGCTGAAACGCAACGTGTCTGATTCCTATAGTAATATGGCTCGTATTCGTCACGATATAATAATATGAGGACCGACGGTAATTATTTTTCCCAGAAGCAAAAGCCCCACGAATGTATAATATGAATACATATTATAATTATAAAAACCTAAATTAAACTAAAAAAAACTTCAATTTTACGTCACGTCACGTACAGCCGATGTACAAAAGTATCACGGTGATGAAGAGAATACGTTTTTAATTTAATGTAAATGTTATTAAAATCAAAAATTATTTAAATACAAACAAATGTATCATATTTTTTATTCCCACAGCAAAAGAATACCGTTTTATCCAATAGTTTTACATCAAATAAATATAATATACATTCATCCCAAGTGGTGCGTTTAAAAACATGTACCTACCTATACGTAGTGAATACTTTTTCGAAGGATGTCTGGAATTTTATTCGAATTCGCTCTGCGACTTACACATTTCTATACAACATTTGCCATTAACCCACACTTTTTAGGACCCCCGGGAGGGTCTACCTGATCAAACTTTGAATAGAAATAACTTTAAGCCCCGTTTTATTTTTTTATTTGTGGCATACCAAATGACGTAGAACAATGG
Source organism: Nasonovia ribisnigri (assembly GCA_027563435.1). NCBI lineage: Eukaryota > Metazoa > Arthropoda > Insecta > Hemiptera > Aphididae > Nasonovia > Nasonovia ribisnigri. The sequence continues at coordinate 139,823 of JANEHU010000081.1, forward strand.
ACCAGATGAAAAAATTTTGACCATAAAATGTGGTCATATTTTTAAAGTTTTTGAAAATCTTTGTACCAATAAAAATATTTTTTCATGCGGTACCTATATAAAAATCGAGCGAATACATTTAAAATATTATTTCATATTCGTATTTCGTACAACAGAAAACCACTTACAATTACCTACAAATATTATTTGAAGCACTAAAATGTATGTATGAATTTTTTTTTCGCTACCTATAAATAATAGGAGCGGCTGAAAAAAGTTCCAAACACGGTGCCGAAGATAAAGCAATATCAATTATACAAGCGATGAAGGACAGAATGTTGCAACGCGAACGAGATCATCCAGAGATTTTCGAACTCATCAGGTTAGTTAACATTCAAAAATCACATACCAAATTTAGTATAAATTAACAATAAAACCGTAAGAGCCTTGAGTGCAATTGTTGGTAAACTGCAATTGTAGATATTTCACAGCAGGCTGCATGAGTTTCAGTCAATTTAATGTCAACATTTTCCCTAAACAATTCCGGTAGGAATCACTTATTATTGTTGATGTCCATAAAAATTTAAATTATCTTTCAACAGCCCGTAATTTTTTTAATTATATTATTCCATATAATATCTATTAAAAATGGGCAATTTCTAAAACAAAAAGTGAAATTATCTCGTTTATAATTTCAATACGCGACATCAAAATATATTTTGTAAAATAATATATATTTTTACTTCTCAATAAATTATATCTATTTTCTAAGATATATAGATAGTATTTTCAACAATAACCTAAACCACAGTGGAAAATTTTATAACAGCCAGTACTATTGTATCTCAAGCTATTACTTTTTTCTTTTTTTTCGTCCGAGTATAACGAACACGAATAGTCTTTAAATGAATCGTAACTCGTATAAAAGAAATATATTATCTACCAACGATGTCGGGACACACGCACGACGATATCCCCGTAAACGGAAACATATGGCAATCGTTGGAAAAGGATCTGGGTCAAAATAGGACACGACACGCGCGACGTAATATATATAGCGCTTATTAAATAGTCGTCTTAAAAGACAAATGGAACACCGTCAGATTAATTTCAATCGGCTCGTCATCAGACACTATTCTATTGCGAACAGACTGGGTTATAACAGATCTACACGGCCGGATTGAATTCTGCCGAAAAGATATAACAGATCTACACGGCCGGATTGAATTCTGCCGAAAAGATGTTATATCGATGCGAGTTAGATATAACCAAAATGACGACGGCGTTGACGAGTACGGATGATGCAATTCGTAATGCGGTTATACCGATAAAGAAATAAATCGCCGATATGCCAACAAATGACACCGCGTGTTTATTCTAAATGTACGCGCGGGGCTCGACCGCGTTTGTGCGAAAACACCTAACAGCGGGTCATTGAGAAATATATACGCATACAACATCTGGAAGAAGTTCTTATTTAGTTTGACATAATACGCGCAGTGTTGGGTGTGGACAAAAAAAAAAATTGGTTGTTATGTGTTTTTTTTTTTTCAATTATACGCAGATCAGTGTTCGGCGTTGAGGAGAAAAGCCATCAGGGTCATATTAAAGCGGTGAAACAATCGGTTTTGGATGGTACTTGCAAGTGGTCAGCAAAAATTGCCATCACAGGTTTGTTTAATAATAAAAAAAAAAAAGCCAATTTGACATTATGAGCAGACGACTTCAAAGAGCTTTGTGTGGCAACCTTCATTGTGCTTGGTGTTGAATTTTATGGAATTGGTGTTTTACTATTTTGATATGTTTAACCCCTCATGTGTATTTTTTAAGCACGAGATTTTTAATGAAAATTCTTTCAATCAACTATAATTTTGTGTATTTTTTTTTCAACTACTTTTATGCATGGTTTATTGTTTGTTCACTAATACAAATGTCTGAAATGTGTTTACAAACGTTTATATTTTTCCTCGCTTACATCTATGATGCATTCAAAAATATTAAGAAAGAATTTTCATTTATTTAAATCTAAACATTTTCTATTTTGGTTCCTTTCCTCCGATCAATTTGTGTGTAAATATTTGTTTTTATTGTTTTGGTTTTTGCGTATTTGAAGAACCATGTTTTCTGTGGAACCTGATATGCATATCGATTCCTTGGAGCAAGCAGAAGCTATCGTTCTTGAAGGCACTTCTAAATGGTCGTGCAAAATCGAAATAACAGGTCAGCGGTTAGGCTTATTAGGGTTCACTTACTCACAGCTTAGAAATTGGAATCGAGCAAATATTTGCTAATATTTAAATTTCAAATCAAACAAATCACATAAATCATCGATATATAGTTAGCAGAAGTAACTTAAAAGACGTCTTCCGAAAAAATTATCGCTTATTGCATGCATTTATAATTGTTGTCGTTAGTATGCACGTGCAAAATATTGTACATATAGCTTTAGAATGAACCTGTGCTTTGATTTATGTAACTCATATTTTTAAATAATTATTGATTATAACATTTCATTTTTACTATAGTAAAATGTGCTCAAGGGCTCATCGCAAAAGACAAAAGTGGTACATCAGATCCATACGTAACTGTTCAAGTGGGTAAAGTTAAAAAAAGAACGCGAACTATGCCTCAAGAGCTCAATCCTGTATGGAATGAAAAATTTTATTTGTAAGTATTTCTTACTCCTTTCTCTGACACCGTATATAATATTATATTACATATACGAATATATGTAACTATACATTATTTTTCAACATTTATAGCGAGTGCCACAATTCTTCGGATCGAATTAAAGTCAGGGTATGGGACGAGGACAACGACCTGAAATCGAGACTCAGGCAAAAATTAACCAGAGAATCGGACGATTTTTTAGGACAAACCATTATCGAGGTATATACACATCAAATACATAATATTTGTTCGAGAGTTTATGACTAAAAAGTAATTATTTAGGTTCGGACGTTGTCGGGCGAAATGGACGTTTGGTACAATCTCGAAAAAAGGACTGATAAATCGGCGGTATCCGGTGCTATTCGATTACATATCAATGTAGAAATCAAAGGAGAGGAAAAAGTCGCTCCTTACCATATCCAATATACGTGTCTTCACGAAAACCTATTTCACTCGCTGTGCGAAAACAACGCTGGAATAGTTCACCTACCTCAAGCCAAGGGAGAGGATGGCTGGAAGTTATATTTTGAATCTCCCGCGCAAGATATTGTCGACGAATTCGCTATGAGATATGGCATTGAGTCCATTTACCAAGCAATGACGTAAGTTTTTTATACACTGTTTTATTTTAAAACTATAATATTAATAGAGTTAATCTTGTATTCTAGACACTTTCATTGTCTTTCAACAAAATATTTATGCCCTGGCGTCCCAGCGGTAATGAGTACTTTGTTAGCGAATATCAATGCCTACTATGCACACACAACATCCAGCTCCGCCGTTAGCGCAAGCGATCGTTTTGCTGCATCGAATTTCGGAGTAACTATCATTAATGATAACAAATATTATATATCGTTACTTTCAATCATGATTTTCAAATCTTCTTTATTTATTACTTATAGAAAGAAAAATTCGTAAAGCTGCTTGATCAGCTACATAATTCGCTCAGAATAGATTTATCAATGTATAGAAATAACTTTCCGGCATCCAGTCAAGAAAAACTAATGGATCTTAAATCAACTGTCGATTTGTTGACCAGTATCACATTTTTCAGAATGAAGGTAATTTTTTTTCAAACAACCTGGTATATAGTAGCACAATAATTATTAAATGATTTATATTTAGGTACAAGAACTTTCAAGTCCACCCAGAGCTAGTACCGTTGTCAAGGACTGCGTCAAAGCATGTCTAAGGTCGACTTACCAATTTCTGTTTGCTAATTGTTATGATTTATATGGCAGAGAATATCAGGTATTTATTTCGCTACTTGAAATTAAATGTTAAACATTTGTAGATTTGGGTTTTTAGTAGGTATATCTATTAAACTTAATTTAAATTTTAAAATATTAAACCCAAATTATTTAAAAATATATCTTATATAATTGTATTAACTATTTTATTAAGACTGATCCAAATGAAAAAAGAGATGAAGACACGGGACCAAAGTTAGATGATTTAGGCTTTTGGGATAAGCTTGTAGCACTCGTTGCTTCTGTCATCGAAGAAGATAGAAATAGTTATGCACCTGTTCTGAGTCAATTCCCAGCAGAACTCAATATAGGACAGGTAAATAATTATCTAATATAATTTTAATATAGTATTGTTTACATATATTGCTGAGACTTTAATGTACCTAATGACGTATATTTATAAATAAAAATATTGTTTACAGTTGTCCGCAGCAACAATGTGGAGCTTCTTCGCCGTAGACATGAAGTATGCCCTGGAAGAACATGAAACACACAGACTTTGTAAAACTTCAGCATACATGAACCTACATTTCAAAGTGAAATGGTTGTTTACTAATTATGTAAAAGATGCACCGCCGTACAAAGACGCAATTCCCGAGTATCCATCTTGGTTTGAACCGTTTGTAATGCAATGGCTAAATGAAAACGACGATGTGTCGTTGGAATATTTGCACGGAGCTTTCAACAGGGACAAAAAAGATGGGGTGAGCAAGCGTCGTCTTCTTAAACTTTGATCAGAAAGTTTTTTAAACTTTATTTTGTAATTATAGTTTCAAAGAAGTTCGGAACATGCGTTATTTTCCAACTCAGTGGTGGACGTATTCACTCAGCTTACACAATGTTTCGGGGTCATATCGAAATTGGAATGTCCTGACCCCGAGATATCCAATCGATACATGAAAAGACTTGCTAAGACAATTGTCAAAGTGTTATTGGCATACGTAGACATAGTTCAAAAAGAATTTGACGCTAAAGAGCTAGATGAAAGAACTGTAAGTTTAAAATATTTTACTCATGTATACAAAGCATTTATTAAATAATTGTATTAAATTTACAGGCTTGTATATTAATGAATAACATCCAACAACTACGAGTACAACTAACAAAAATGTTCGAGTCAATGGGTGGCAAACAACTGGAAGAAGATGCTACAGATATTCTAAACGATTTACAAACGCAATTATTAAAAGCTTTAGATGAACTATCAGGGAAATTTGGAAAAAGGTATACACAATTAATTATGTTTAACTGATTTATATGCGTATAATTGTACATACGCTATTTGATTGATAATTTACTAAAGTACTAAACATTTCGAGATGTTTAAGTCTTAATATCGTATTATTATCCACGAAAAAAATAAATATACAATAACAAAAATATGTAATCAAATATTTTAGTTTGGAACCTCAAATAAAGAAAAGCGTCAAAGAACTTGGTGAGTTATTGCAAAGTATCAAAGGAGGTAGCCAAAACCCACAGCAAGTGTCCATGATGGAAGTAGATGAAATATTAAGGCCATTGATGGATCTAATGGATGGCTCATTATCATTATTTGCTCAAACTTGCGAAAAGCCCGTACTAAAACGAATTCTTCGTGAATTGTGGAAACTTGTAATAAGAATATTGGAGAGATCAGTAGTCTTGCCACCAATGATGGATAAAAGTGTAAGAGATATTACTTGAAATAAATAACACGAAACTATACAATATTTATGAGGTTTGTAATATTGTTTTTATAAACTCATTATTTTTAATTTAGATGATTTTGAAAAACCTTAGTGAAAACGCTAGATCACTAGCAGCTAATGCTAGGATTGAAGACATGTCCAGATTAATTAGAAACCACATGGCTGGAAAGCAAGACGTTAAAAATGCTCTAACAGGAGTGATGGTGATTATACAAATTATATTATAACATAATAACACACACTATCTCTAAAAACTGACTTAAGTAAACTTTGCATTCGTTTTTAATGGAATCGTCTTTTTTGTCCCACTTTGATGTTATAACAATATTTCCACGATACATCATAACTGATCAATATGGTATTTTTGCTATTATTTTTGATACCTATTACGGTTATGATCATGCGGCGTTTTGTATAGGCAATTAAGCAAGACCTATGTCTTCCTATGTCTTGTTTTAATTTTTTCGTAATCACTTGTTTATAAAAATAGTATGTAATTTATATTTATATGTTACCTACCTACCATATATATTTGAAAAAAAAAGTTCAAGAAAATGTGAAATTTAAGTTTTATTTTTGAAAATATAAAAATGTAGTAGTTGTATAGTTTAAATGAATAAATAAGTCTAAAGTTTTTTATAATATGTAAATAAAATACTCGAAATCGTGTGTAATAAATAACAAAAATTGTGTTTTTCTCCTAAACATCGACTTAATCTGGATACTTCTGAAACACGATAAATAAAATATGTCGACTTGTAACTAAAGCAGACTGAGTTAGATATATATAGTTAACTTCAATGACAATGAACTGTTTGGTCGCATGCATAGCACTTTAGCAAGAAAAAATATTTTATAAATTCAATACCTTTATGCGAAAAAATAACAATTATCGACCACCAACCGAACCTGTTACCCGTATAATGTTCTATATTTATTTTTTCTGCGAAAAAACAATCCACTAATTATTTTTTGAACCAAAAATATGTATTTTTTTAGGATATGGAAAAGAACTTGAATACTAAGCAGTGCAGGGTCTTAGAATCTGCACTGAAAACAATTAAGACTTATTTCCATGCCGGTGGAAATGGACTAAAAAAGAAGTATTTGGATAAAAGCTCAGATCTTTTATCTTTGTGCTACGCTTTGTCGCTTTACACAAGATCCACAGACGAACTCATCAAGACGTTTGTGTTGTCACAATTACATCAAGGTGTGATTTATTTGTAATTGTTAAAATAAGAAAAAGGGGGTGAATTTCTTATTTTTGACCAAAAGTTTAATTATTGGGTTTGAATTGTGTTATTAATATTATTAATAATAAATATTTTAATTCTATACAGTACCACAAAAAAATGACCCATTACCCCGACAACCGTCACTGATGAGTGGTACCGAGGTAAAAGATGAAATGGACGAAATGGATTATGACGAAGATGACGAAACCGAAGAAGAAGAAGCATTAGATGAAGCAGAAGAAGATGTAAAATCAATGGGAAGTCGAATGGAAAAACTATTTGAAATTTCAAGAAGACCATTACAAGGTAAAATTGTAACCTCTAAAGCATAAATTATTTTTAAAACCCTTTAAAACTACTTATAATCATATTAACAGTTACCATATAATATTGTATTATACCAAAACCATATTAATATGTCTTTATATGAAATTTATGGTGTAATATTATAGTAGCTATAGGTACAGAATTGGTACCTATTATAGTGTATACCTACTTTAAGTTGATAAGTTCTTATATTATGTGTACAGTGTAGGTACATAATATACAAGAAAAAAACGATTCTTTATACTTTCTTACTTTCTTCGCATGACTAAAAGTAGTTTTAAATATTTATGATAATGTTGAAAAGTTATTAACGAAAATTTTTTTATTTTTTTGTTTACATATTTATAATTAGAAAATTACGTATACGAAGAACCCTATGGAGAAATTTCCATTAACGTTTACATTGAAACACATCCAACAAATAACGAATTTAAGCTCACTGTAACAGGTATGTATTATGTTTAATATTTATGAGTATATTTTTCTTAATTAATATTTCGATTTTTAAATAATGAATCGAGAATTTTCATTTAAAACGGAAAATAATTGTGTAGAGTTATATTTATATAATAGGTTATACAGCTTAATATAAAAGTGTATGACAACATAACGAATTATAGTGAAAAAAATATTAAATTCATAAACATACAAAAATAACAAGCAACTACAATCGACGAATAGCTATTTTTTGTTTCATTTGCAAAATGTTCATTAATAAACCTTTCTCGGTTTATTTGCTAAATGGCTTTTGTATTGATTCTTATATTAATATAACTCCACGTATTTACATTGATTCTATACCTATTATATTTACTTAAAAACGTGTTTGTGTTGAACATAGCTATGTATATTCTAGGATATTTTTTCTCTTTGTATCGCATGTTCACATGAGTACATGACACACGACCAAAAGAATATAAAATCATAAAAACACACTGAAACCATAAAACCTATATACTATACTCGTCACTTTTAATACTCATACCTCAATAAAAAAAGACCCCATAGATTTCTAATAATGGAACAACGCAATCTAGTTTGGTTTACAAAAATACATAAAATCGTATTCGTTTCACTTTTCGCTTGCATCTAATAAAATCTCATTTTATTCCAATATAATAAAGTACCAATATTTATTAGAAAATATAAACTGGAATATAATACATGACATTCATCTTATAAATAAATCGAACTTTACCGCCTAATATATAAAAAAAGTACTAATTCCATAATAAATACTTATAAGTGAATTATTCAATAATAATAATAATTAATAATTATCAATACAAATCACAGTAAACATACTGAAAACTAGCCAAATTATTCCCATTAAATATATAATAATTAATAATCATTTTGCTGTTAACACAATGTGTAACTATTATAATAATAATAATTTCGTATTTATTACGGTACAATTTTCTATAATAAAACTGTCTGGTTTAACATTTAAACTTTTCGAGGTTATGAGTGTCATTAAACAACTATAGTGGTGTACATTATGTCTAGTACAAAACTTGTAATAATAATAGTTAGGCAGGTCGTACGCTCTTAATACGCGTACTTGCGGGTATTTATTCAAAATAGTGAATAGTTACTTACCTTTAACACGAATCAACGCACCAAAATATAATCATATTACTATGGCTAGGTATACTATTAAATGTAGAAATAAACTAATTTGATGAAAATTCTATAATTCTACTAAACATAATAATTAACTAAGTAGGTATTGTTAAACTATCAATAGACAGGTCGAGTATCGCATTGAGAATAATATTAATGTTTATCTAATAACATTTATCGAGTGAACCAAAGTGCTTGAAATGCGTTGTATTTAAAATATTTCATTAATATCTTTATCCCGCATTATTTTAATACGTCGCATATTTTACATAATATCACTATTTTTCCTATTGTAAGTTGTATATTATTATATATATATATTCGCTATAATAATTAATATAATGACGTCGGTGTTACTGTACAACAGTGGTCGCTGCTAACACACTGGTATGGCCGACGACTGGTATGTTTCGCCCGTTTGTCGAGGTGAACCTCATTGGACCGAGACTAGCGGACAAGAAAAGAAAACAGTCCACGAAGAGCAAGTCGGGCAGTTGGAGCCCTAGATACAACGAAGCGTTCGTTTTGTAAGTATATATAATATTTCAGTCAACGTCGCACGACACGGACCATTTTCACGACCGGTATTATATTTTTTTAACAGTTCGATTAGTGCCATCGAAGACTTAGAATGTTACGAGTTACATTTTTGCGTGAAAGACTACTGTTTTGCTCGGGAGGATCGGCTCGTTGGCGTGGCGGTCTTGCAGATGCGACATGTACCCATAATGGTAATTAATAATAATATAAGGAGCGATGACAAAAACAAAAAACTATTTTTACCATTTCATCTGACTGTCGTTATTTATACTCGTTAATAGGTCCGTACTGGCGAGTGGTTAGGCCTCGGCAGGCGGATACAAATGAACGAGACTGGGTGGACGATTTTACGGATACTTTCACAGAGGTACAACGACGACGTAGCTAAGGAATTCGTGAAGCTCAAGTCAGAGACCAGACAGGAAGACCAGTCATCCGTGCAGGGGTCGTAAACACACACCGACGTGGGTATTCATCGCCAATAGTCTTCCAATGAAAACAAAAAAACTAAGACTAGTTAAAATAATATAGATTAACTTCGATATGTTATTGTACAAAAAAAAAAAAAAAAAAATAATGAAAATCGATCAAGTAAGAGTTGTGAATAGTAATAACTTAACAAAGGCACAGACACAATGGAAGTTCTTGTAGCAATTTTATTATTATAAAGTCGAAAAAGTGATAGTTTCGAAGCGAAATAAAAACGTAGGAGTTTTTCGTATTCATTTTTCATGTAAAAAAAAAATATTTACGTTCATAGCAATAAATTCCGAAAGAAAAAACACATTAAAAATTGACCAACATTTTGAGTTTTAAACAAATCAACGGGACCATTCTCAAATTAAAAATTAATTATTCAATTTAATACACTGCAGTGTTGGTCGTAATGATTGTAAAACTTTCTGTGTGGTAGACACCCGGTGTACCGGGGCATTTTGATGGAATAGGGTGAACACCACTAATTTTAAGGTGGCTTTGAATATTTTAATATTTAAACATTTGTTGTTCTAAATCCACAGTACAATATTTAGGTAAATTAAAATTCTACTGTCTAAAGGGGGACACGATGATAATATATTATACAGGTGCGCCATCCCGCAATACCGAAATCTACCTACCTACTATATTAAATGCGCTCTGTTGTTTTTAACAAACCAATATTTTTGTACAAAAATGATATTCCATACCACCCGCGGTAATGTTGTTTATAATAAATCCGTTACCTGTAACTCCTAGCACTATAGGACGCAACTACAATATTCTGTATATTAATATGATATCTATATATACGTATTGTATCGAGATGGGACGTCATTTTTTCTCCGGAAGTTCCGACAAACGTATTGTTGTTGCTGTTATTGTTGTTGTTTTTGTTGTTGTTGTAGTTGTTGTTGTTTCGAACGGACCTCCGGGACCTTTGACCAACGGCAAGTTAAGCCAAATCGTGTAATCGATATCCGTATAACCGATTTCCATCCGGTCGGGTGCGTGATTGCGGAACGCATTATCGTTTTTATCTCTATATATTATTATTACTCTGCAGGTGATCATGTCTATTCTAACACTCTGACTCAAGTATATATTATGTAATGTACATTTCCTTGGACTCGACGACTTGATAATACGAAATATCTGTCATTTTATTGTGAAACATTAAACACAAAAGCTATATACATGTTTAAACATCCATCGTTATACCTATATATACCTACCTATAATACCTATTTAAATGCTTTAAACTATTGCAACTCTAATAATAGTATTAAACTACCATACACGTGTTATATATATATTATATGCAATATAATATTATATTGACTAATAACGTCTTCCATTACATCATGTTGTTTTCTTCTAGTACGCATCCATTTTGTTGATTTCGTGTAGAAAGATATTCATTTTATCGTCCTTGTTTTCATTCCATTCGCTAAGTTATTTTCTTGTAATTTTACATATTTTCTTAGTGTCGTTAAGTAATTTTCATTATAATCGTTTAATACTATTCGTTCTTGATTGATTTTCTAGGCTATTGAGCATTTTACAGATATAACATTTTATAACTTCCTGACAAACTTGGCGTAAACTATAATAATATGTGTCGGGGGAAAATAATAATAATAATAATAATAATAGGCCTCATTCTTATACCTACTCTTATTCCAAATTCGCATTATTTACTTGGTAATATTCAACATTTTTGGGAAACACCTATTTTTTTATTCAATAGGTTATAATTTATATTATATCCGTCCTAATACCCAATTATATTATTGGTCAAAAGGGTTTCACATGTAATATTGTTTTCACAGCAATAATTAATTCGTATTCGTATTGTAAAAAAATATATTTAACCCAACGCATCGTTGAATATTATTTACAAAATAAAATGTGATAAAACATCGATATATTCAAATTATTTTTTATCAATTGTATTGTAAATTAATGTTAAAAACCAATATTTATTAATATTTATAACAATATGTGTATATTATGAATTAACTATTTAAGCTAGCAAAACTATTGTAAACTACATAATGTGCAGGTGGCCTACGTTGAAAACTTTATACGATATTTTGTTTCAAAAGTTACCTTCCAAACTCTTATCCAAAACACTCGTTATGTTTATTATGTTAATTTCCCAAACCCAACCAACCGTACCATACATATCGATCGATCGTTTCTTATTTTATGTTGCTATAAATAATTATTGTATTAGTATTGTGCTAATGATATTAATCTATTCATTTATTGCTATAATCATGTTTGTAAGTTCAAGTATAGGGGCCTTTATTTTTTATATAATATATAACTTAGACGTTGGATATTTTAGTCGAATCTGTTAAACTTCGGTTTTAGATTGTTATAACAAACATTTACTATATATCGTCATTATGATTAACCAGGGTAAACGTATTAAGCAATGTGTTGTTTTTGTATTAATATTTTATTGTAATTATGCACTTATAATAATTTTTTAACATTTTTTTTTTATATATAATATATATACCAAATTCGGTTTCTATACAAACATTTATAAAAAAAAAAAAGAAAGAAATGAAAAAAAAAACGCAAGACAATATGATAATTATATTGTTTGAACCGAAACTATTTATTGTGTTACTGCCCATAACGTAATTTTTCGGTGTATTTTCAAACGGTGTCTATGAAAAATTATTAACTTGTCTATGCTCCTCTATTATCTTAGTCTTATACTTGATATTATTATTTTTGATTTCATTCAAAATGAGTAAGTTAATAATGTTGTTATATTTGATTTGTAAAGATAAATGAAATCAACAATAATACCTAATCATCTATATATTTAAGCTGAATAAAGTGCGCTTTTTGTCTATACTTCCTAATTTAAGTCCTCCTCGTTGTTTTTAATTTATATCGCAGACGTATTATATGCATATTATACGTCCTCGATTTATATAAACGGTACGGCATGGTAACGATAATAATACTGGTAACAACAGCGCTCGTCAGGATACCAATTGGCCAATGGCCATTATCACGGTTTAAGAGAAAATCTGTCTATTAAACCGTTGCCATCATATTATTACTATTTTTATTGTTGTTATTATTGTTATTGTTATTATTATTATTACTAATGCCTACCACTCTACCTTATTATTACTACTATACTATATACGAATATAATATAATATATATACATATATTTTTGATTTATTGGAGAATTCCTTTTTAAAATTCATATCTCTCGTACTTTTTAAACATAATAATAATATTATAATATACTGTATAACTTGTGCATAATACAATGGAAACTTGACATCAGCTGTACGTTGTATACTTACATTACTTGTTGAAAATAAACCGAAGTTTTTATTATACATACATAAATCGTTACAATAATAATAACTATATAATAACAATGTGATGATGATGATGATGATGCAATAATAATATAATAACACGGTCGCATGAGATCGGTGCGTAATATTAAGGTGAGTTGCTGTGCAGAGAGCTTGTAGGACTGCACTGTATACATTGAGCAGAGGAAAATGAGATTCTGTACGAAAAAATATTGCGGCGCTCAACCTAGATAGATTAGTCGTGAAGACAAGAAGAAAATTGTACACTTTCAGATCCTCAACCCCGTCGGAGGTGATTACTGTTAACGTGTAAGTATATATTTATATGTATAAAATATGTCAGTCGCTAATGTCTATCTGTAACGTGAAGATGCGTATGTAGGTACTATAATTCGTCCCCGTTCATGCACTAAGTCCAAAAACATGATTGTTGAGAATCAGCTTTGGAAATTTGTTTAGGTATACTTTAAATGTATTCTAAATTTAAGTAAAGTAGTTATTGTCAATAACATGACAATGTGAAATTTATATTTCTTATTGTAGATAAAATACAAATTATGTCTTTTGCATAGTTTACACGGACTCAGAGCGTCATGTACGAGGTGTTGGTAATTCATAGAATATGGTGATAAACTACCATGAAAATCAATTAAGTCCAATTTTAATATGTCACACGTGGACTTAGTGTGTTCTGCGTAGTAAGGAAACTATCGAATGGACTTAGTTGACGTTTTAAATTGTTTATTGAACATCTTTAAATAATGTTGGGACTTAGTTGAATATAGCATATCGTAGATGTTTTTAAACTGAATTCTATATGTAATAATAAACCGGATTTTCGGACTTAGTGTGTTTTATATGAACGGGGACGATATTATGTATAGAGGTTTTCAAGGACCGCGCTGTGTTCATTCGGACAGGACAAGCGAATAATACGCGTTAGAACTCGATTTTGCGTGTCTGACGGAAAATAAAATCTCTTTACCCGAATTATTTGAGTAGATTCGAATGGTGTACGAAAAATAAAATAAACCACTCGATCGCTGTTTCCGAAACGATATATCATCTTAACGCCACGTTTTTTTTTTATTTATTCGGTGCGCGATCACTGCCACATCTCCTATATGCGCATTTATTATTATAATACTGAATGGTTTATGTTTTATTCGGTAAACAGTTTCATGTCGCGGCTATAACGTTATAATATTATAGACGGCATTGCATCGATGAACTACCACCGCGTCTGATATTGTATTTATTAGCCGAAGTTTCAAATTTCAGACGTGTCAATATAATAATAATAATAATAATAATAATATTGTCGTCTGTCTGCGAGTCCGCCGATTGAATTAAATAATATCATCGATATGCACATAAACCAAGAACGGCGCGTAGTATATGCAATTCGGAAGCATTGCACGTTCTACAATAAAATAAATAAATACTGAGATAAATGGCTATCTCAATCGCTACTGTAGTGATATATTTATCTATTCTGTGGCTGTAGATAAATTGGTCACAGAATATATATAGGTGAAACCTATTCTATGGTACATGGTTGCTCGTCGACCCGTAATTCTCACTTGAAAAGTGTCTACTATCTTTAATCGTCATCTCAATAGACAATATTCGTGAACATTAGAGAATGTTCTAATGTTCATGACAATATTATTAAGAAATGAGATGGTCAAACATCAGTCGATCAGGCGCAAAATTATCTACAGAACAAAAGTATAATTTTAAATGTTTAAAAACTGGCTTGTGTCCTTTATCATCAAAACAGTCCTATTATTGTTTGAAACTCGCCGAAAAGGGTTTTCAGTTTATGTATTCAAGACAGAAATGTATACATCAAAAGTAATTTATTGAATTATCTATTTAATAAACTTGATAACGAATAGTGTACCTAATATGAATATTTTAAAAATTGATTTAGAAATTGAACCCATAGACATTATTAAAAAAAAAAAATCATTTTCGTTTTCATTTAGTGAGATAGGTCTCCGAAACCGGAGAGCGGATTTTTTTGTTTGGGGTCTTGTTAGATTCACATTGGCTAGGAGAAGTGCAGAGAAGATTTTCAGAACTTTATCTTTAATAGTTAATTCACTACAGCTTTAAAAAAAATTAATACACATTACACAATACAATATAACAACAAAATTTAAAAATTACAAATATCAAAATTTTGTTGATATTAAAACAACAAATCAACATTGTTGTGTTTACATCATTCACTTTATAAGAAACAAAATATAGTTTAAAATGTATTACCTAATGCTTAAAATAACATTATTAACATTATTGTTAGGAATTTCACAGTTTACTTTAATATTAAGACAGACTTTTTTTTCAATAAATTTCATAGTTAAAACTTGAAACAATAAATATTAAAACTCAACAAAATTAACTTTTTTTCTTTGTAAGACTTAAAAATTGTAAGACTTTAAACACTACACAATATAAACAATAAAATTTAAATAACTTGAATATCATTCGCTTTATAAAAAAGAAAATTAACTTAAAAAACTATAAATATTAATACTTAAAATAAGTTAGAAATATTCAAATTTCTCGAACCTTCCTCTGCTTATATGAAGCTGCATGAGGTAATGTGTCATAAAATGAATGTGTGTCAATTGGTAATACATGTTTAAGTTTCTGCAAATCTGTCCATTTAGATAATGTTAATGGCAATTGATTTCTGTTCGTCTCTTAAACATTTTGTTTTTTTACCTAAATACTCTTGTATAGTTTTACTTTTAACAAGACGAGTTACATCAAGACATTTTGCATGACAAATTTAATTTGATTTTTATTTAATGTGTCATGACAATTTATACAAATCTGCCTACTGGCACATGGACTGTAGATACGAGCAATTGGAAATCAAATTCTGATACAAGTTATTACTGTAACGTATTTTACCAGGATATCAGTAACCACATTATATTTTAATCTCAAATAGTTTTTATTCTCCTTGAAATTCTGAATAAAATGATACCAAAATGGAAAAATTGTCAGATACGAGGTATTGCCAAATCAGTAACGATTATGTCTATATACGATAGTACAGGACACTCAGTACTAAAATAGTGACAAACAAATTGTTATCATTACAATTTGTTCATATTTTGCTATATAATTGTTCATACTAATCGTAAGGAGTAAAATAGGCAACTATTATAACACCCATCTCGGGGGCAATCAATTTTATAAATTGTAATGATATTTTGATAAGAAATAGTTCGCCAGCTTTTATATTATGCCAGTCAGTCAGTGTCCTGTACTGTCGTATTTGGTGTTATATAGGTATTATCATCGATTGTAAATCAATAGTATTTATAATCAATGGTATTATGCACCTAATATAATAATAATAATAATAATGAATATTTATTTCATATAGATATTATCACGGTCTTATACATATAACTATATAAGAATATTATAGAATGGATAGGCCATATTATTTCATGATTATCATACGGGAACGAATATGAATATGAAATTATAGACGTCTTATGACAAATATATTGATGTTTAAGTATAATATATTATATATTTGTATTATAATAACGCCTCTGCTGGAATGAGAGGCAATGATACAAATAGTCTTTTTTCGCTTCCTCACACCACCCTCTTATTGTAGCCATCGTGGCCACGGACTAGGATGCACGCATCCACCACAGAAAAATATCACGATAGGACGATATAACCCCATATACAACGATATTGTTCTGCGATATACATAGACCTTTTGCTCTGAGTATAAGGTCTATGGCTATATAACACCACAGAACAGATATCGATGACACGAACACGAGGTCGAACCCACAGATATATAAAGTTACTTTATAGTTCATATATCTGTGGTCGAACCACACATTTCTGTACACAATAACTTACTCTGTGGTCGTTACCGTACACTCGTTACGTCAAAATAATTCCTGTTATCAAAATTCGATAAAAAAAAAAAACCACGTACTTATCTCAGTCTGTTGTCTCTCGTCTGTGTCTGAGTACTAACTCTGACAACAACTCTTCTGATTATTAGTTAATATTTATGACTTAGGTATTTACGTCGTGCACCGCAGAGTCGTCTCTAATTTAATATTCGTGTTAAGTTGTTTTATTCGTCGAGAGTCCGTGTCGAGTACGTCGTACTTGGAACGTCGCAGTTGTAGCTGGTGTGTAGTAGGTATTTGTTCAGTTTGTTTGATCGGCGGGTTAATTTTACGGTGGCCGACCAATCTTACCTCGATTTAACGATGAACAGCAGCGACAGCGACGATCTGACCGAAGAATTTTTAACAGACGACCATCAAAATTTCTTATCCCAAGGTTAGTGTGACAAATTAAAATATGCACACTACAATATTATAATCAGACATTGTTTATGTTACCTGTGGAAAGGTTTATTACTTGTATTTCTAACTCCTATGGGGTTGAATTAGTATGGAGTTGATAATATAAATAAATGACGTGTATTTGTACAGCTAATTTATAAGTTAGCTAATCCCAACAAATGTTCAATTAAAATGTTAAAACATTAAATGTTCACACGCGTAAAATTACACCTCAATTATTGACTGCCTACATTAAATCCCAAGCCGTATACCTATAGATACTCCTGACTACACTATACAGAGGACTCCAAATATTTTCTGTTTTACAACTGCTTCTTCTTTTTTTATTTTAGCTAAACAGTTCAGAATCAATGCCAAGATATGTAAAAAAAAATATATTTTTGATACCTATTGACATTTCAGTACCTATAAAATAGATACTGTCTTGCAACGAATATTCAATTAATATATCAATCAATCAGCACAATATTAAAAACTGAACAAAACAATATCATTTATAATTGAATATTACCAATATTATAGCACTAATTCAACTTAATATCAAAACTCCACTTGTTAGATTATCAAGACTATAATTTCTATAAGCCAATCCTTGAATGAAACAATTAATACCTGTACCTTTATAACTTAAATTTTTACCAAAACATTCATGTTCCATAATCACACAAATTCATTTGTAATCGGGCATTTAATATATTCATCCTGTAAACGCTCATTAAACCTAGATTACATAAATGTTAATGATATAATAATATGTTTAATCTTATGTTAAATAACATTGTATGTCCGTTATTCCCGGTTAGTACCTACCTATATATTTCCACTTGGCCGTTTCAGATTTAGACATTTTCTATTCTTTTTTTAGGACAAGACACCCAAGATGGTGTGGAAATGGTCACATTGGACAATACAGATGACTCATCAAATCAAGGAGAAGTGTATGAACTGAAATTTGGCAAACCACTTCGAGAACAAGACAGATTCCTTCCTATTGCTAATATTGCAAAAATTATGAAAAAATCTATACCAGACGGTGGAAAGGTTTGTTTATAAATTAACAATATTATATTGCATACTAACAAGTAACAATATTAATTACTATTATTAGATAGCAAAAGATGCTCGAGAATGTGTACAAGAATGTGTTTCTGAATTTATAAGTTTCATAACCAGTGAAGCTAGTGACAGATGTTTCCAAGAAAAACGTAAAACTATCAATGGAGAAGATATTCTTTATGCAATGTCAAATTTAGGTTTTGACAATTATGTAGAACCGTTAAAACTGTATTTGCAAAAATATAGAGAGGTAATATTGTATTTGCTCTCTGTCTTAATAATAATATCATACGTTTGTACATAATATTGAAATGTTTAAAGGCTACAAAAGGAGACAAATCAATTGGAATTGAAGAACTGTCGGATGACGTGTTTTGTAAGTTTTTTGTATTATTCAATTTCCCCTGACTTCATTTTGTTCTTTATAATATTAATATTATTAATATATTATTTTGTTTATGTATATATAGCCAATGACACAAGTTATACAAAAATATTTGGACAAAACAGTCAAAGTGAATCTGTCATTTACTATCAAGATCCAATCCAACAATTCCACATAGTATAGATTGTTTAATTTTTTTTTTTTTTTTATAATAACTTTGTCATTAGACTGTTGAAAATAGGGTATTTCACTAATTGTAGTTTTTATAAAGATATATTCTGTAAAGTATATTTTATATACTATATATTGTACTATAAAAATATTGATCTACACTCAGATTTTTTTTTTTGTATTTCTGACTGGAAAATCCAATACCACATTACTTATAAGTTATAACATAAGCATATTCATTATATAAGTACTATTATTTTCCCTATATATATAATATAATATGTGCATTTTACAGAGTTTGAAGTACAACTGTTTATTTAAGTGATCAATGATCACTGATCATCAATGGACATTATCATAATACGAACATAAATAATTTTTTATATTTGTATTTCTCGTTCAGTTGTTGCCAATTTCTATTTTATTTGTATCTACTTAAGTATTTTTTTTTCTGTAAATACAACTGTTTATTTATTAATATAATATATTTTCTTAAGACCATAACAAATGCTACCTAAACTTTAAAACCTATCATAGTCAAATGGATATATTATTATTTATTGTTAGCATGTTTTATTATTCATTTATCTAGAGATTTTGCATAAAATCATTTCCGTTGATATCTCAAAAGTCCATCGAGATTAAAATTGAATAATATTATGTAATAGCTAATTATTACAATCATTCAACTTTATCTAAATTTATTAAAAAACTATATTCAAATGATTTTTATATTACAATATTCTAAAAATGGTAATTAAAATATTTTTGATACATAAGAAAATAATTTGTACCAAAGTTGGAATGTTAATAATTAATCATATCATTTTGAAATGTGTGTTGAATGAAGTACATAAGACACTCAGCCGCAGAATAGATTATCCCAAAATCCATTATTTTAAGAACAAGACTATATAATATTGTACATCTTTTTAATAACTATTGTCATGAAATAGTATTAATTAAGTAATAAATAACAATACAAACTTCATAGAATCTAATAATACAATATAAAGTTATCCACAGTGGGCAAAATGGCCTAATGCGCTATTATAGATTTGAAGCTATACATTGGTTCTGAAATAAATTATTTTAATGTCAATGGCAAAAAATTAATTAATTCTGTCATTTAGAAGACAGTTCTTTTGAGTGTTGACCAATTTGGCTTTACAATATTAAACTATTTTATAATATTAATTAAATAAACTTTTAAAAATTAAAGTTTTGTTGTTAAAGCTGTCATATATATATATATATATATAAATAGATAGTTAATTAATATTCACTCAGAGAAATGATGATAAAATGTTGAATTTTGTATTATCGTACAATATCTTTGATTACAAGCTAATGATACATATTTTAGTAGATTTTATAGAGTACACTTCCTAGAGAATTATTGAAATAATAATTGGGATGTTGATTTGAATTATGTGCAACTGGAATAATATGTGGCCATGTATGCATAATTTGGAAGAGGAGCCAAGAATATATCTACACTTATGCATTAAAATTTAAAATAATTGTAGTATATTGTGTAGTATTTTACTTCAATGCATAACTATGTAGTAGCGGATTTTTGATTCGTCTTCTAGGCGGTGGTGGCAATATCCTTTTGGTCCAAAAATTATACTTTTAACTACCTATTTTCCCACGGAGGGAAAAACAAATCGCAGTAAAAAAAAGTCCAGTGTTTATATAAAACAATATACTTAATAATATATTATAATGATTTCTCAGTTTAATTAACTATCGGAATATAAAAAATAATACATATTAAAAAAAATTCTGTGTATATATATATATAATATATAACAATATTTAAAATGTTTTAATTTAAAAAAAAATCCGTTTTTATAGTCACCATGACATTACCAATAAAATATAAAAATATAATCAAAATTAGTATCTATACAAAAACGATTTCACAGTTTAGTTAACACCTAACTATCGTTAAGACTATTTATTAATTTTGTCATGTAGCCATGTAGAGGTACCTAAATCATTTAGTTACAATTTATATTAATACTAATTAGAAAGTTTCATCACATTGTATTTTTTTTTTTACCGAATTACATGTAGGAATCTACCGTACTTTTTGGTGGTACCAGGGAATAACATGTATTCATAGCATGGTTTGTAGGTCGTGATTTTAATTATTAATTTATAAACACCAAACTTCTACACAGATTTCTGTAAAAAATTATTATTTATCGGTAGTTTAAGAAGTCTATGGGGGAGGCATGGCCCTTATGACCCCCCTAAACTCCATGCAACTATGCACACATTCATTTTTGATTTTTAGTCCCTAAATACATAAAATCTATAACAGTTAGATAAATGTCTGGTTCCGCAATAGAACATAATTTGCAGTGACAACTTGGTATCTAATTAAAATGTGAATTAATTTTGAAGCAAAATGTACCCATGCACTGTTTGTGCTCGCTACAAAGAATTAGTGCAGATATAAATTCTGTTATACATTTTTAAAGCTTATGAACATTGATGGCAATGAACTTATTTTGACTATAATATTATAGTACACATATAAATTCTTAATCTTTATACTGTGTCCCGAGAGGATTTACCCATGCGACATCTCCCGAGTTAATGACTATAATATCTTAAATCTGTTTTTTTTATTAAACTCACAGACAAGGACTACACATAATTTTTCATTTATGAAACAGTTGAAGATAGCCATTTTAAAGTTTATTTTTTAGAGATAATTTTTACTTTTTCAAAATTTTATTTTCATTAATCTTACGATTTTTAATAATGTTTTTAGCTTATTACCTATAAACTATAATAGCAAAAAACGGTTTTTGTGCGGACGGTGAGTCCCCCCTCTGGCTGATGATATATTCTCACGTGACACCCTATATATACCTTGTCTAGGCATAAAAAACATCAATATAATATATACCTTGGCTAGGCATGAAAAACATCAATATAATATTATATACCTTTCCTAGGCATAAAAATATCAATATATTTTGATGTCTCGGTGTGAACGATAGAAAAACTAAATCGATCTGCGCCGTGCGGCCGATAAGAAGATGAAATATTCAAATTCAAAGTGCTACACCTACTTCCTGATCGCATTAACTTTAATCGTTTTCCAAAAATAACGTTTTCGACCAGATAAACGAATGACATCATGCCATACATAATATTAATATAACAGATTTGGATAATATCAATGTCTCAACGAACTGATGAGCGTGGGCGAACAACAAACTGATGGGTGAAACGTGTAAATACTAGTATTTATAATCAATGGTGTTACTATCATACCGTGTACGTACAGTAACAGTACAGAATGGGTAGTAACGGTAAAAATTCGGCATTTTTGGCGGAAAATGATTTCAACAATTTCGCACACCAACCGGGGAAATCGGAGAAGGGTTTAATCCGCGAAAAAACGACCCGTCGAAAGTCAAAGAACGACGGACAAGTCAGAAATCGGAACGAACGATATTACTGTTGTCATTGGTCCACTTGTTGCCGAACAAAACCAATTTTGCAACGGGTCCGAATGACATTTAAGCCAAACTCGAGTCGAGCAGAGGTTAACCGCGACCCGAGTGGATCAAGTCAAGACCTTCGACGTCGGTGGTGACGATAGCGCCACGGAATACAATACTGGCCGACGAGACGGACCGACAACGACCGCCACCGCGGCCATATTTGTGTACTCGTAAATCCGTGAACGCCATCGGCCAAAAACCACGTGATAATAGGTTAAAAGAACGACGATCGGCACGGCACATCATGACCAAATAAAGGAATCCGCTTGTGGAGCCCGCCGCAGTGGCACCTGGTGGCAGTAGTCGGCGGCGGCGGCGGGTCGGATCGCGTCGCACATCAAACTCGTTACCGCACGCTGGCACGTGACCGACCAGCTGGTTAACCAGCGGTGCGCGACGACAGTCGTCCGAAAAGCGAATACGTCACCGGCGCCCGAACTCGTTATCGCGGGAATACCGAAACAACTACAACAGCTCACCGCGGAGTCACTATAGGTCCCCGGCTCCCCGCCACAAGTGAACGTGTTCGGGCAAGATGACGGCGGGGAACGGCGACCGGGGCGCCGCCGCTGCGCGTGCGTGCGCCCGAGCGTTTCGGGCCGTCGGCAGCCATCTTGCATACGATATTATACCGTGCTCCGTAGGTCCCCGAACACACGGCACGACCCCGCACAGCCTTCGCGGCCGTCCTTTTCTGATAACCCGCGCGCACGCACGCGCACGCTCCGGGCGCGAGTATACCGTGGTGGTGTAATAAGCGGACACACTGACGCACACACACACACACACACACGCGCAGAACAATTTCGTGTGCGCGTCGCTGCTGGTGGAACCGAATCTCACCAGCTCTACACTACACACGACGACGACGACGACGACGGCGGCGGCGGTAAATATACCCACGACACAGGTACCGCGACGTTGATTGTTACTTACGGTCGTCGGTTGTCTCGCGCGTACGCGTTTTCACGGCACACGGCGGTTCGGGCGTAACGCGGTTCACGTACAGCACACACACGGTTCGCGGTCGTCGACGCACACACTCCTGAACGCGACGACATCAGCATCGACAGCGCCGTCAACCACAGGATCGTCGTAAAATGGCGTTGAAACGCATCAATAAGGTGAGCGGTTGAAACGCGTTCGCGTTTGTATCGGGTCATTCGTTGGCCCGTGGTACGCTTTTTGTTCGTTTTCCGACCTCCCCCCCCCACCCCCTCCCGATCAGCGTGGTGTGCGGTCGCGGCGGCGTGTGCACGGCGATGGCCGGCGGTGTCCTTTTTCCCGTCGTGTCCGAGATGTTTGAGACGAATGCGGCGTCGCCCCCGTTCCCCCGCTGCGAGTCCTTCCCCTGAGCCCGCGGGTCGCGAACAATAGGTCCGGTGGCCGGTGACCGACGGACGGTCGGTGGCTCTGCGTTCGGTCGCACGGTACCACTTGAACGAGCGGTGGCTCTGCTTTTCCGAAGACCCGAGGTCTGAGACGCATGCGAGCTCAGTCTACGACCAAGCGCTGTTAACTCAACTTATTATAATATTGTCTTTATTTATCTCAAGGTCTGATATCGACAAACGACAGTTGTAGCAATACATTCCTAACATCTCTCGTTAATTCAGTTATATATACCTACTCCACGTTGGAATTGCGTAGAATGCCAGTTGTATTGTTTAATAATATTTAACAAAGCAAAAAATAGAACGCAATCCAATTCGTTATGTGACATTACCCATTACTAATGTACCATTGTTTGATTTAAATAATAACCAATTAATAAAATGGTTGTGGTCCTTCATTCTCTTGAGCTTAATTTCTATAGTTATGTTTGATTTTATTTTATGTATTAATTAATAAAGAAAACCCTTTTTTTCAATTCAATAAATTGTATAAGCCTATCAGAGTAAGTACATCAGTATGTTAAATATTTATTCGTTCAATAAAATGTTTGTCTCTAAATTGATAAGGTACCTAATTTTAAAGACATGAGTATGCAATAAACTATACCATATTATTTTAATTTATACATGATATGCACTTTTACAATTTAATTAGACACATAAACTTATGTAACATTATTTCATTATTTATTTTACAGTTAGGTACTATTGATAAACAATATCTTAATGTCATGAAAATAAGTAATTGCCACTAATGGTTATTGTTCATTATATTAAAACAGATTTTAAACATCTTCAGTTTTAAATTTAAAAAATTAGCTTCATTAAGTAATAATATTTTTTTGTTACAAGTTTCAATACCTTATTTATAATGTTTATTAAATAAACTGAGTATTGCCTAAATATTTTTCAATTTTTTTAATGCTTTATCTCTTTATGATTACTTATTAATAAAAAATATTTTAAATGTCAAATAAAATTTTAATAACCCTTTTAATTGTCTTTGTTTATAACAATACTTAAATTCTTTCAACTTATAAGTCTATTTTCATATGTTATCAATATTATATTTATTTATTGCTTACTTTTCATATTATATTAAGTATAAAAGTTAATTTTAATAATTGTTTTCAGGAACTTCAAGACTTAGGCAGAGACCCACCAGCACAATGCTCCGCTGGACCAGTAGGAGATGATTGTAAGTAAACTACCTATTTGATTAAAACAATATTGTAATTATTGAATTTCGTCCCCAACCAAAGTGCGTAACTAAGAGTCAGACCCCTTAAAAAAAATTCTTTAGTTCACTTTATAACATTTAAATAATATCCCTTGAGATGTTTTATGAGATATTAATGAATTTATTTGTGCATATTCATGAAAATTATTTTATAATAGGTGGATAGTTTTATTTGTGTAAAGTATAAAGAACAATAATGATCATTGTCATACACACCTTCAAGGTCCAACGCTGCCACCACAAAATTCATTCATCCTCCTCTATCTTGCCAAATCCACATAAGCTCCATTCCGCAGCTTTGCCAGATCTTTTATGATGGAATCCTTCCCTCGTACTAGGTGACCTGGTAGTCTTTTTCCTTTGGTCTCTGTTACCTGTTTTATGATTTGTCCATCTGTTCTCCGTACATGACCTAATCAATTAGGAGATTGCTATACCCGCTGTCTGTGGCATTTGTTGTCTCCGTCTTAAAATTCTACAACAGAAAAAACTGTTGTGCGCGGAAAAATTATACTTCCTCTGTATTTATAGTAGAATTAAATTTCACATTGCATAGGGAAATATTTTATCTGTGTCATGGCGTTTTAATTTTTTTGATAGCACTAACCAATAATTCCTAGTAATTAAATTAAAAAACCTAATGTTCTCAGGTATGTTATCCAAATAATAAAAACACTACGTCATAGATAAAGTTCTTCCCTATCTGTTGTTCTACTATAATTATAGAGGGAGTATAGTTGTCCTTTGCTTTTGCTATGTTGTACATTTCTAAGATGGAGACAACACATGCGGATGTAGCTTCCTCTAAGATACTACTTCTAGTATATGAGGGGATGTTAGGCCTTCAGTAGAATTTTTAGAATTATTCAGTATTAGGTTCACTTATATATTATTCTGTTTCTAAATTTAAAGGCTGGTGGTTTTACATATGTTTTGTTTGTATATATAATAATATTTTGTTGTATCATTATAATGTTATTGTCAAACTTTTTAAAAATATCCTATAGACTGCTAGACGATAGCATGAATTAGTCATCCATTTCACTATAAATAAATAATAGTGATTATTAATTGACATCCAGCTGACTAGTTATTCTATGAAAAAAATAACATTATATTTGTTTTTATTCATCCATTTATTTGGAACTTGCTTACAGTTAGATAATAAACTATACTCTGTCCAGCAAGAAAATGTGCCACTGGCCAACCAGAATCTGTTTTTCTGCAGATGAGCCCGCATCACCCTGCCATAGCAAAACCGGTTTCGATAGCCAGGTGATGTGGAAGGTTGCGTCAAATCAGCATGTTCACTCGCTTGACAGATTATAGATATAATTAATAAGAGTCAGATTTGGATAAGTTATAAGACTGACAGGGATTGGGGACATATTATTTCCTGGACTGAATACAAATTTAATTAATTTTAAAAAAAAATTATAATAACTAACCATAATATTGTATGAAACTTAATTTTCTTTATATTATGTTCTAGTATTAAAATATATTGAAATAATGTATCTTTTTGATTTTAGTGTTTCATTGGCAAGCAACAATTATGGGACCAGTAAGTTATTACAAATTTTTTATACCTTCATTTGAATTTTTGGTAGAATATTTTGAAGTATTTTTTATTCTTATTTGTTATAGCCGGATAGTCCATACCAAGGTGGCGTGTTTTTCTTAACTATCCATTTTCCTACGGATTATCCATTCAAACCTCCAAAGGTTAGTTTATTATCTACTTCATAAATATCAACTATTATTAACTTCCATTCAATATTTAGGTTGCATTCACTACTAGAATTTATCATCCGAACATTAACAGTAATGGTAGCATTTGTCTTGATATTTTACGGTCTCAATGGTCACCAGCATTGACCATATCAAAAGGTATAAATGATAACTTTAATAATTATTATTAACACTATCATTATTAACTAAAATTATTTGATTCCAGTTTTGTTGTCAATTTGCTCGTTGTTATGTGATCCAAATCCAGATGATCCGCTTGTTCCTGAGATTGCTAGGATATATAAAACAGACAGAGAAAAGTACAACGAATTAGCCAGGGAATGGACCCGCAAATATGCAATGTGATGGTTGTTTCAAAATATGTTGCCTGTCCGCCCGTCATCAGATAAACATTCTTTTTTTTTCGCCCTGTACAACTTCAAAAAGATCAATAATACACTTTCAATCTCCAACTCATCTGGTAAAATAAAAAAAATGGCCACCTTATGGAAAAATACTTTTTAGTATGATTTGGAAAATATTTTATTTTAATGCCTATACATATTCTTTTTTTTTTTACTTATCACTTTGTCAAAAAGTTCAATATTGAATGTGTAAGTGTCTCATAATATAGAGAACAAATTTAAAATAACATGGTGTTTATTTAGTAGTTAACTTTAATAATAATGCATATTATTTTTTTGGGATAAAAGTGTAATATATACATGTGCCGGTGGCGATTTATAACTGCCTTTTTACCTACCCATAAATAATTATAATATATATAGTTTTTCATTATTATTTATTTTATTATATTTTTAACTCAATTTTTAATAGTTAATAATCTACTTACTTCAAATTTGATATTTTGTTTGTATGCAAGTTAAAATACCTTGGTTAATTAAAGTAACCAATATTTTATTGATTACTATCGTAAAATTGCATACTAAACCCTAAAATAAACTGATCATTTTTTTTTTATTTTGTAAGATAGGTTTCATTTCACTTGCAACATTCGGTTCTTAGTGCTCATTGATTATAATTTGTATAATGTTAATTTAATAGCATAAAATGTTCTTATTTTACCCCAGATATTCTAAACTGTTACCATTGCTGTGATAATTATAGGCGGTACATCTAGTTACAAACAATGGGTCTGTTATTCAAATTTTAAACTTAAATCAGTGTAATATACAATTGATTTACAAAAAATTTTCGACAATACATTTAGCCAAAACAATATTGAATATTTTAATACTTTTAACATGCTAAACAACAAATGAAATTATGTTTTATTAAATAAACAATAAGTTTTAAATGGTTTTAAAAATTGATTTAATTCAATTGAATTATTATTAATTATTTCAATTAACTATTATTATTATTATTATTTTTTGTACTGAATTGAAACATCCTATTTTGTTAAGTTGTTATGAAATTAGAAAAAACTCAGTATTCAATTTGCAGTGATGTTCATGCACAATGCATAATATGTTACAAGAAATTGTTTAGGTGGTATTCCTTGTTGTACTATGTTTACTCGGTCAATAAACGGAAAAGAAGTTTTCTCATACCTTTTCGAGTATTGTGTCATTTGTATGTGATAAAAGTAGGTAATGTACCAACTTATATTTTAATAAATTTTGTATGTTCAAATTTACCATTTCTATACTCTTGTTTAACCAATAGCATAAATAACATTTAATTTTAGTGTTACTGAGATTTTATAAATGATATAATTGGGTATTTTATTAACAATTATACTTATATTTTGTGTATATACATATAAAAATAGATTTATATTTATATTAATTAATTTAGATAAATGTATATATGTTTATACATTGTTTTAAATTTGAAGGGACAAAACTTATTTCTAACCAAAAGTGAATCATTTAGTTATTAAGTGACAAACAACACAAAGTGTAAGCAACTACATTTTGTGTAACTTAATACTTTTAATACTACAATTCAGAAATTTTGGTTGGTCACTAACTACTTTGATCATATTTACTAATTAAGTGATTATTATAATACCAACTTAGGGCCGATTTTACCATCTACGGTTAAAGTTAGCGGACACTTGACTGGATGAATTCTGCTGGTTAGAATTAACCTACACTTACCGGACATTGTAAGAGCGGCCCTTAATATTCTAATAATTGTGTCTTACAATGATTGTTTACTTTAACATATATAATGCTTAATACTTGGTATCATTAATATTATTCAAAGCATCATTTGGTTGAAAAATATTTTTTTATTTTTACATGAAAATATTAACAACATAATTTGAGACACAATATGAATGTGATATACATCAACATCATATAAGTAAGATAAATTAATTTAGTGAAACAAAGTAATAATTTAATGGTCAACGATTGTAATAAGCTTTTTTTTTACTGACCTAAACGATTAGACGAGGTTAGTTTAGTATATAAAAAAGTACCTAACAATATTTCGGATGGTGTTCAATTCATATTAATTACTAATTTTAGAGTAGGTGCAGTATGATTCTAAATTTAGCTTTCAGGGCGCATACCTACCGTATACTATGTGCCATTTAACAGCGAAATAAAATATAACTAAACCAATAGTATTCTAAAATTGATACACAATACTCGTTAAAGTATATTGAAGTTTTATTTGTTTTAAAACACTACTTTCAAGTAAGCAGGACAAATATATAAAAATAGTACCAATTAACGAAATATATTTCTTGATATTTTAATGGAAATTATTGTTTTTAAGTCATTACTCTCCACAGCGAGCTAACTGCTCTTCATTATAAGTAGTTTGATGTTTATTCGTAAATCCACGTTTTTTTCTAGTTTAGTCTGACTGTAGTAAATCTCCCGAGATCATTGATCTTTGTCAATGGCGGAGAGTCGTGACCCCGTCAGGTGTTCGTTTTGAGGCGGAACGTTGGCAATACTTTTATCACCAAAGGCACCAATTTACTAGATATTATGCACGGCTTTGGTAAGAAGTGTCGTTTTGGTTACCAATATTTAAATAAAAAAAAGCAAACGTATTAAATTACGAGTTGAATATAATTGATAGTAAAATAATAACTTTTTTATAATAAGATGAATACAACAAATCGTACAAAAAGTATAAATCACACGTGGTTTTATAATATTTTTGGGCTTTCGGTGTCAAAACGTTGACGACCATAGAATAAAATTAATAATAATAATCTTTTAATTATTTAATTTTTATTTAAAGTTTATAATAATTATATATGCCTATGATAAATGTGGTAAATCGTAAATATCATTAGCTATATGCCTGAAAAACATGAATACGTTTCCACGCACCATCATGATGTACGTTAAACATTTCATAGAAAAATGTATTTGCAGGATATATTAAACGTTAACGAAAATAATTTGAAAAGCGAAATGTTGGTGTTCAAAATGTTATTGGTGATAATATAAAGGACTTCAATTTTATAAAAGAAAATTTGAATAAAAAAGTGCTTCCAAATTTGTATTTAATGGTACATAAGTAGCTATTACTTTGCTGATTTCATCCACTACATCAGAACGCTCTTTTTCAGCTACGAGGAGGATAAACACATACTTGTGCTCCACAATGCACCAAGATCAGTTTAGTAACCTATCAATACTTCATATTAAAAAAGATATTGAGATTCAAATTGAATCAATATTAAAAATATTTATTGATAAAAATAAAATAAAAATGAAACTTTGATTAACTAAGTATTTGTTGTTGTGTTTTTATATTTTTAAGTGAATATATATGTTACCATATATGCAACGCCCCCACAGGTTACTTTTCATATAAATTCAGGTGGGGGCTACAGCCCCCCCAAAATTTTAGCCCTAGTTGAGCCATTGTGTATAACAAAATATAATGTGTTAAAAATTAAAATCATACTGTTATAAATTATTACAGAAAAGGGGATAATATAGGCAACTTTATATACGGATCCAATAAATTCTTTCCTGCGAAGATCCAATTGTTATAATATTATTATATACATAACTACATCGTGGTATAAACTATAGACTCTATGGGTCGAGACTCGAGGGGACATTTTCCCAATAATACGAAAAGATAAATAACACATCCTAACAGACGACCGCTCAAAATTCGAATTTCAATAACCTTTATAATATGTTGTTATTAATTTATAAAAGTTATAAAAAAATATTTTTTATACAAATTGAATATTTAATTAAGTATTTAGATATCGGCATTCAATTTGTGTGCTTTTTGAATGATTTAATGACAACTGACTTTCATTTCATATACCAAAGAATATTTTCACGAATATGTCAAAGCATCACTCTAAACAACCAACAGTGAACAAATAAATGTTCTATTTATAGAACCATCGTTTGAGAAAAAAATTGATACTTTTAATTTATAAAATGTAGAAGTATTCAGTGTAGGGGAGTAACTTAACTTAAGTTACAAGTTACTGTAACGATGTCAATGTAATTTTGTCCACGTCATAAATCTACCACAGGAAATTTTTTTCAAACTAATATAGCATTAAATATAAATTTAGTTAAGAAAATATAATAACTAATAAGCAATTAAAGTGCCAGGGTATCTCACGACTAATAATTAGTATAAATGAATGTCCTATCTTTAGAATTGAATATTTATTCAACGTTTTTTGTTTCCTGGAAAAAAGGGAAAATTGGTACGCCCTTTTAACAAAACACCGTCGATATATTATTTCAAGTATCCATGGTTTCATAACATATAACTAATTATTATATTTTGATTAATTTTTAATACTGTATTCAGTTATTAGTTTTAACTACAAGATACTATACATTTTAATCCGACCAAATACTATTTTGACATGAGTTTATTCAAAAAAATTTTACCACCTCAGCCACATTATTTGTCCGGATACGCTGGATTTGTTCCGGGCTACAGAGGCTACTGTGGTAAAAGTTATGGCAGATTAACGCATGAGATATTTTTTGATGAGACGGTAAAACGGTCCAATGTATCAGTGCTAAGTGACCTAACGCAATTTTTTGATGATACGATATGTACTCCCGAAGAAGAGGACTCAATAATTAGGCGATGTAGAAATACTTTAGATTGCAAGTATACAACAGATATACTACCAGGATATGCCGGATATGTACCTCAATATATTTTCTTATGTGGAGATAGGTATGTATACATATTTTAAAATAAACTATTATTTCCCAATATTAACAAAGCCTATTCATTCAAAAGAGTCCTCCTAATAATTATTTTTTCAATAAAAAAATAAAATATCACACCTAAACTTAAAATGTAATATGTCTTATTGAACTAGTTACACTGCGGACACCACTCGAGGAATTAAACAGTTTGTCAAATTTCAAAATGCATGTACGTGTCCAATATGCAAAAAAGCACAATATATGGAATTTAATACGAACAACTTAGATGTGGAGACGGGTGAAAGTACAAATAACTATGCACATCCATTCAAAAAGGTTAAGTAAAAACTGTTATACAATGTTAAAACATAGAAATATTTTGTTTAGGTATATTCGATAACGTCGACAATTTAAAATTCGTATTTTAAATTCGATAATATAGAATCTACATTTTCAGTTTTTCCTATTTATCTCAAAAACCATTCTACTTACGAATCTATTTTCTTCAATCTATTTTTTTACTAGAAAATAAATAATGAAAATATCGTGGACAATTTCTATTAGGTACATAAAGATTGATTAATAATACGTATGAAAGTCGTATGTTAAATTGACGAAATAATAATACTATTTTTTTACCGTCGTAATGAATACATTATAATATTATTCGTTGAATATTGGTCATTAACTTGTATACGTTTGGGCTAAAAATATAATATATATTATCTTAAAAATTACAAACATTCACAATCCCTAGCCTT